>CAEMYA010000121.1:755542-817431 GCA_903131615.1 Diplodus sargus
GTCCCTCTGCTTCAGCTAAACAATGGAGGTTTTCCGTCGATACTCCATCTCTCTCTCTCTCTGGCTCTCTCTCTCTCTCTCTCTCTGGCTTTTACTGTTGCAGCCCAGAGTCCTCTCTGTGCCGAGCAACGCCAATAAAACATGATCAGAGATAAAAATTAATGATAATAATAAAATAACAACATGCAAATGACATGTGTGCGCGCCTTACCTTTATCTTGACTTGAAGAAATGCTCTCCTCCTCTTTCGGATTTGCAACCTGTGTTATTATGGACGTGTTGTCCATGGAAACGAGATGTTAATGCACCTTCGGCTGCACCGTTTTCTTTTGTTGTTTTTTTTGTTGTTGTTCTTTTTCCTTTATCCCCTGGCAAACATTGCCAAAGCGCACTACAACAGACAGTCAGTCAGTCAGTCAGTCAGTCAGTCAGTCCTCCCCCCCCCCCGCCGCCGCGCGGCTGTGCACGGGGCTACAGAGCAGCGTCCGCCGTGTGCACCATTAAAATCCCATTTTTCCCTCGGAGCACGCAGTCCCGATCCGCTTCACGAGCACAGGCGAGATGTCAGCGAGGAGCAGCAGGAGGAGGAGAAGGAGGAGGCGCGGCCGCAACATCTGAGGTGACAGTCCGACGAGGAGACTAAACAAAGCGTCGGTCCTGCGTTCGAGTCGTGTGTGTCCGCTGTGGCTGTTGCAGGCAGCATAGCAGTCAGTCAGTCAGTCAGTCAGTCACCCCGCCTGCTGCTGCCGCCGCCGCCGCCGCCGCTGCTACTGTACGCTGCTCCGGCTCCGGTCCACACACACACGCACACGCGCGCGCTACAATATCAACTGCGTGATACGGTTACAGTGTTTACCCAGAGATGGCGACCGTCCTCCTTTGCCACAGGGGCCGCGCAAGGCTCAACTACAACAACACGCCTTCAAACATTTCTATTATCCTCCTCGGTCCAGGGGCTGTGGAGGGGAAGCTCTCAGTCCGCCCACCGCTCACTGGTTGTTGGGGTGGTGGTGAGGTGTGGGTGTGTGGGTGGGTGGGACGCTTTTATAAAGGCTCACTACAGAGAATGGTTTCATATTTACCCGAGGATGTGTTTCCAGATGGTTCCACTTGTGCAAAAACATGTGTAGGAAGTTGATGTTTTTCAGACAGCAAGATTTTTAAAAAGAAAAAAGAAAAAAAAAGAATACAGAGGTCAGGAGTCCAACAACCACACCCACTTTAAATAAAAATCTGTTTAGATTCTCTATGTTAACTAGTAAAATGCTTTCTTCAGCTGATTTTATCCGTACAGTGTCAGGAATATAATACTGGAAGAGACACAGCCTGCTTTGAGGAATTAAAACAATCTATTTGTGGGATTCTGGCTTTAAAAATAGGTTATATGTAGTGTCTGGCTTTTCAATAATTATCTGAAAGAAATACAGAGGGCATGACCTTGGTGTCCTCAGTGGTGGCTGCGACTCATCCAAACACAGCTCTGTGCATCAGATCTTCATTTTGGTTTTATAAGTAAGTCTATAAGTGGCATTTCTATGTTTGCCTGTGTTCGCTTGTTGTTTTTGCACTTTCAAATGCTCATTTTTTTGTTGTCCATGTTTTTGCCTTCCTTTATTGTAATTGGCATGCATCACATTATGAGTCAGAGAAAAAATAGCAAAGTATCAGTTATCTTATTGTATTATTTAATGTATCCGATCATTGTATCGTATCATATATCGTATCATATATCATATCGTATCATCATGTATCTTATCGTATGATATATCGTATCGTATCATATCGTATTGTATCATAAATCGTATCGTATATCGCATTATATCATATATAATATCAAATACCCTATGAAGTAAGATCAGTTAACAGTAAATGATTCTGTGTGGAATGCGAGCTCAGAGCACACCCGGCTTGTTGGTGTTGTCTAAGGTACACGGTGGCTTGGGGCTCGCTGGTTTGCAAGCTAACTTAAATAGATATTTCTGCAACACAATGCACAAACATCAAAACTGTAATTCTGCACATTTTGTTGATAATTCTTACATGTTGTACCTTTTAAAATAAATGCTCTCCATGCCTAAGTGGAGATTGCCATTATGACATCACTATGACAGCATCAGGGTCATTTTCTCAGATGTTAGAAAGCTCTTGCAGAGCCACAGAAAACTTTACAGAGCTGCTTTTCACAGGCTAAGAAGTTTTCCTTATAATGATAAATCGACCTTTACAGCTTGTGTAAAATCAGTGAATTGCCCCTTTAATCTGTTGTTTACACCGTGTAGCCAATTCCCGATCCCTTGAAGTGATATCCACCTGTGCACCAGAGACCTCCACCCTCCACATGCACTGATAAACAACATTATTCATGCCATTTCAGCCTCAGTGGACCGTAGAATAACAACAAGGGAGATAAAGTGGTTTTCTGGTGGCTTGCCAGCAGTGACGTGTCGGAGCGTTCGTCCCTCTTCACCTTCGCTGTCACTTTAATGGACCCGAGGCTCACGCAGCCCTGAATGACCCCACCTGAGAGACAAGTGTATGATGGCATATGGACAGCAGGAAAACAGCAGTAAGTGCAGGCTGTCATCTGTTGATGCTGCTCATAATTAGTATGTAATCTCTCAGCCGACATGATGCTCTCAATGTGGGTCACCGCCTCCCTCCTGATGCTTACAGTAATGTATGTGTACAACCGACACCACAACGCAGGTCCCCGAGCCACTTTGCACAATCACAATCACTTCTCAACACTTGACGATCGGTCTCAGGTTACTGGCCCTGACATACACATGTAACCACATCTTGATTGCTGAACATGGATAAGATGAATAATTCCTCATGGGACGACCGAAAGGGGAGAAAACAAACTCAGTTTGGCAGCAAAGATTTCTGTGCAAGAACCTGTTGATTACTTGCTGAATGGACGCTTGATCAGGTTAAGATTCGATAATAACAATAATCAGACTGTAATTGAACTTGTGGACTTCAAGAAATCATCAGGATGCCAGTTTTTGTTGAGTCAGCCTTGTTAAAGTTGTAACTAAAGTCAACAAAATTGCTTAAAAGATTAAAAAAAAGATTTAAAAAAAAGAAAAGACAGCAAAAAAGAACAAACATCAGAAACATCAGAACAGTGAGTGAGCACAATTCAGACACAAGGCAACTCAAACTGCTTTACAGGGGCATAAAAATTACATTAAATTTATTACAATTTGCGTTTAAAATGCATTAAAAACAAGTAGAAAGACGTCAAGAAATAAAACATTAAAACAAGTTTCATAGGAAAGATCAAACTTGGCCTAAAACCCAACCGCTCCCCCGGCTTACGCTTCAAAAATCATTTCAGCCGCTGTCATTTGTTAACATTATCTTGCTGAACAAAATGTGTTACTAGCATAAACTCAGAGCTTATTTTCTGCAATACTACAACAGCAGAAATGTGATACCCAACAACACCACCTGATGGTGATTAAGGTCACGTTTAGTCACGTTAGCTGACGTTCCTTCCTCGATCTCTGACGCGTCATCAGATGTTTCCTTGGAAGTTATAGCAACAAGCGACCAAATGAAACGCACCTCTACCTTGAAGGAATTACACATTTCTTTGGGTGTGAGTGTTGTTGGAGACGTTAATGGAATATCACAACACAAGCAAAACACACATTTACACGCTGCAGATGCAGCTTTAGAAGGTGATACGTTAGCTGTGAGTTCATAGCTTGTTTCGACTGCCCCCTAGTGGCTTAAAAGCATTTACTGCAGCTTTAAGAGCTTTAAACAAGCTAAATCCGTTTTACAGCACGGCAACCCAAAAGTTGCTCTTATTAACAACTGATCTATAAAGCTCAGGGAAATGCATTGATGGAGTCTTTAGTCACATCTCTTTGTAAAACACGACTTTTTATTAAATTGTACCAACAGAGACTCAAGTTTAAAAAGCATTTTGCTGGTTCATTGTATAAACATTAGCTGCAGTTATTCAGCCTTTCATTTGGCCGATCTCTTGCATACAGACTGTTTTTTTTAAATCAAAGTTTAGTTATATATTAAAAAAACATTCACTCTAACGAATCCCCGAAGAAGCGAATAACAACAAGCAGGGTGGATGGTTGCACGCTTGTCATCTGGCTGTGAGACAGAGCACTTAAAAGGGACTCAGATAATCGCTCTTTGGAATAATGAAAAAAAAAATCCCAGCTGCAGGGCAAAAAACATTTCCTCACCCACTTGTTGGTGAGCGTCAAAGGGATAAAGGACGACCCACACATATTGTAACAGACCGGCACTACCTTCACGCGTGAGGCTAAACACTGGAGGATTCACTTCTTGATCAGTGGCATCAAACGTCGCTGGCCTGACATTCATCTCTCGGAGGGAGCTGAGTGGTGCGGCCCTCGAGCAACGCATTTCTGTTGATGAATAATTAAAATAGCCGCGGTCTTGATATTACCTTTGATAAGACACAGATGATCTTTTTCGCCAGCCTTCAAATACAGCGGGTGTGCTGTCAGACTGCGGGGCCCTTGAATGTTTTATGAACGTGGGTGTAGTTCAGTCAGGAATTGGAATCGCACAATCTTCTCTCTGCATGAGCCTCTTTCACATTGTTTCCTCAACATGTCGAGCCTTCGAGGGGCCACACCACACAAACAATGACATGGTGAGGCCGGTACAGTCTGCCGTCCCGATATCTTACGATGTGAAGCCATGTACTTGTAATTCAAACCTTTTTTTGTGTTTTTTTAAAGCAGAAAAATCCTCATTTAGCGTCACACACAATTTAACATTTGGCTGTGTATTATTCTTTGTATTATAGACTATCTCAAAACTAGGAAATGTAACAGGATAACAGTATTTTAGTATCTGGCATCTCAGTACAGAAACAGTAAAAGATCATTAAAGGAAAAAGAAACATTCGAATGTGCTCACTTTCCTCCTGAATAATCTGATATCTGGATAACAGGCTCAAAATTCAGTCTTTTATAGCTCATAACCATGTGCTCAGCTCTTGTTTCACTGGCAAAACGTTAAAATGTGAAGACAAAATACTCTCAGATCCCTCCATGCTCAAAATGATCAATACTTGTGCTTTTTGTGGCTGTGGGATTCCCACAGATTTTGTGGAAATTAAAAATCATGAATGTGCCTATGGTGCCACCTTGTGGAGTAGAACTTGCTAGCAAGCTATTTACAAAGAATCTTACTTGTGCTGTGGACACGTTTAGCTTTCCAATCAGCTTCATGTTGAGGTTGTCTGCTGAAATCAACCAACACCATTCTGATGCAACTGTTCTTATTCTCCGGGTGTGTGAAGTCAGAGTGATGGGCAGTGGATACGGCATCCTCTGTGCATCTGTCGGTTCTGAAAGCATACTGATGAGGGTCCAAGCTGGCAGGGCCGGGGATGGATGATGTAAAATAAATAACTGAATGTAATCTAAGTCTCCAGAAGCTATGAGATTAAACATGTATATGTAAAGATGTTATTAACACCTTCAACATGAGGTGGGGCTTCTGTAAACACTGTAAAAGGTGCTGTGCCAACATGTCAATAATGTCTTTTTGATAATGCCAAACGAGCTGTTTGGTACCATTTTTATTCTTATTCCTATTTTCTCTTTATTAAAAATAGTATTTCTGAGTTAAAGCAACATAACTGTAGAATAAAACATCAGAAAACATGCATATGCAACCAGATTTAGGATATTTTGTACATGGCGCAGTAGGGAAAAGACAGGTGTAAATAATAGAATTAAATTAAATTCAGCTGCCAAAGTTTCAGGGCGATGGTTTTGTACATGCTGCTGCACTGGGACGCTGTCCAGGCTCACTGGAACCATTGTGAATGTTGTACCGTGTGCTTTTCATATTATGACAACTCAAAATATCTGCTATGAAAAGGTCTGTTGGATCAATGAAATGAGGGACAGAATGAGCAGAACTGATCAGGTCAATAATCCAACATGACCAGTCCTTATTTGCTTTGACAGGCAAGAATTAACCTTGAAATACCGGCTACCGCCAGTCCAATGGCAGGAAATCTTCCCGTCAATAAGGTTTATTAAAATGATTGAAACAGTAACGGCCACATTGTGTTGTTCATCTGCAAAAAAAAGGACAGGAGACCAGACTGAACTGATGAGTTTGGAGATTCGTGAAGTGTCTGGTGTTTATCTTGGAGGAATTAATCAACTCCTTGTTTTTACAAAAGGCAATTCTGGTAAGAGAGCAGGTCTTACAAGATAGATAATTGTTGAAGAGTCAATGATTATCTGAGGGGTTTATGTGAGGTGCTTGTTAAATCTGCTCTTCTCTTCCATTCCACAATCACAAAACTCCACAGAACAAAGATGATCTGAACACTTATCATCTTTTACTTCTCGCCTGTTCTGGAGGAATCTACATATATTCATGGAGTTTTGACTATTGACCTTTAATAAACATTGAAATGCAAACAAGATCCATCGTGTTTTCTTTTTTTGTACGACTGCAAACCTGTCAACACTGAGCATATTTGAATTCTTCTCAGCAAACAAACAAAATATATTTCACTTGTTGCAAGATATGATATGAATTTACGCTCAAGGTTAGCTACTATCTATAAATGCACTGCTGTATGTTTCAGAATAGATTTAGACTACATTAAGACCATGTTTTAGAATAAAATTGAATATGGCCAAATTAAATACAGTACCACCACAACATAAAAGACAAAAACAGAAAAGTTACGAATGATAAAAAATAGAAACAGTCAAAAATAATGACAGTAATAAGTGAAATGTTTATGAGCTATAAAGTCAAGCGTCTTGCTAAATAAAAAAGGTATTAAGTCATAATTAAAATGGAGCCCAGAAAGGTCAGAATGGGGTTTCTTTTTCTAAACTGTTTTGCATTCTTCAAGGGTGTGTTGTTGTCTCAAAACCATGGCTGTGACCTGGATAATAGCTAAAAGTTTTGACTTGTATTTAAGATTTTGCCTGTCCAAATCAATATCATGGGATAAAAAGCCATAATTTTAACAACCTTTTTCATAATTCCAATTATTTGATTGGAGATTGCGAATTCAACTGATGAGGTAGTAACAAAAATATTACTTTCTGAATGTGTCTCTCATAATTTTGACTGACATTTACAATGTGCATTTTTGTTTTTGTAAGGGTTAGGGTTAGGGTTAGTTTGATTTGATTTGTCAGAAACAGGCATCCATACAATGTCGGTCAGTCTCAAGGACCGCAGGAATAAAAATTGAATTGAATATTTCTTGCTGTATTTGAATCTGTTTGACAAATCTTAAATATTTAAAGGGCCACAGAGATTTGAAAAAAAAAAGGAAAAAAAAGGCTATATCTAGATGAAAGATTAATTTGATTGAACTTTATTTTAAAAATGAATACATTTTGTTTGAATTAATCTTTTTTAATATCAATTCATCTATCTAAGTATTTTTATTAATGCTTTTTAATTATTTATTTTTGATGTATGATTTTGACGAATCTGCCGACACGTCGCTCAGTGCCGCTGCCGGTCGTATCGAAAGTGCTTGCCGGGACCGGAAGCAGTATTTACTTGATTCCAGAGATTTCATCATTCTCCTCTCGCATTACGGCGGTCCATGCTTCGTAGCGCAACATCAGCACTGCTGAGGACCAGCACTGAGATTTCCTCCTTCGGTCCGGTGTCCACGGTCCGGTTCGTTCGGCAGTCGCTCCGCTACCCGCCTCGAAACAGGCCGTTTTCCACGTCGGTCTGCTTGTGTAAGAAGAAGAAGCAAAGCTTGTGGCTGCACCTGGCGGAAGGACGAACCATGGACGGCAACATTGAAGAGATTCTCGCCCCTTTGAGGCTCGCAGTCAAAGAGCAGGTAACACTGACCATCTCACAGGCGTCACTGATACGGACTAAGTCACTTTGTTTTGAATTAGATAACGTTTTGTTGCCTCAGACTCGGTCACAGTCCCGGTAGCTCGCCGGGCTAACCGGCTAACCTGACCGGCTTCTTGCGAAGCTGTCAATGAATGAGGACAGCCATTGCTCGCTAGCTTAGCTGCTAACGCTAGCTGGCAGTCATGTCTGCGCCCTTTGCCACGTTTCAGTGTGCTGCTGCAGACATCTGTGAGCAGGGTGGGGTTCAGAGATGAGGCCAGGTTTATGCTTCTACTAAAAAAATAATAAAAAATAAGCTGATTGCTTAGTTAACATGACTAGCCTCGGGTTGAATCGTTGCTGTAGCCGGGTCTGGGGTTTCCTGTGCGCCTGTTTAAAGCCACCTCTCTGTTTTAGGGGGAGCTTGTACGCCAGATGAAGCAGGATGGAGCTCCTGATGTGGATGTCACTAAAGCTGTGGCTGAACTGAAAGCAAGAAAGAGAACCCTGGAGGCCAAGGTACGCGAGATTTAACTGTGAATTTGAATTATTTGAATCTGTCTGATTTTAAAACTGTATGTATTCCCTGCCAAGTCTTGCATGATATGTTTTACCAAAGCTCATCACCACTCTTATCAGCTCTCCCGTAAAGAAGCAGGCCGTGCTGCAGATACTGATGTAGTTTATTCAAGTTTGGGGAGCCTTCCCACAATTTACTTCACTTGCACCAGTCCTCCACATTGACAACCAGGCAGGGAAATTGGACGAGATTATGGTGGATCTGATTACAGGAAAGGCTCCGTACATTACAAATGTGATACTGTGCAAATACCCTTTCAAAAATTATATGCAACATAATAATCAGAGCCCAAAGGTCTATTCAATATTGCTCAGACCTTTGAACCACATCTCACAGTCTTCAGAGATGGGGAAGTCTCACCAACTTGAATCGCGTGACCAAAGCTCCAAACATAGGCCACATAATGACACCGGAGCGTGCTCCGCTTGTTAAATGAAAGCCTCGGGATGGCAAATGTGAGAAAAAAGTTGAAAATATAATTCTTGTTGCAGGAACTGTCATTACAACCCAAAGATGACATCGTTGACAGAACCAAGATGGAGGATACCCTCAAGAGGCGATTCTTTTATGACCAGGCCTTTGCCATCTATGGAGGTAAATTATTAGTATTAATAATATTAATATTAATATTGTACTGTATGTAGTTTTAAGGAAGACATTTTAATCAGAAGAGGAAGATTTTCATTTACTGATTTCTTTCTTTTTTTTAATGTTTTAACAGTATTTACCTAAGTTTGAATTTCTTGTCCAAAAACGACATAGTGCCACTTTTTAAAGGAATTAAAACACTTGGGAAATAAATAGGCACGCACCACCTAAAAAACATAGTGTTTAAGCATCCAGTTAACATGCTGTAATGCTCCTCAGGTGTGAGCGGCCTGTACGACTTCGGCCCTGTGGGCTGTGCCCTAAAGAACAACATCCTGCAGGCCTGGAGGCAGCACTTCATCCAGGAGGAGCAGATCCTGGAGATCGACTGCACCATGCTCACCCCCGAGCCGGTCCTCAAGTAGGTGCTCTGTGATGCTTTCATACACTGTTGCAAACGTGTATGTCAAAATTGTGTAAAAAAACGGCACTAAGCCATCTGAGTGTTTAAACAGTTTTTGGTAGTTCTTTAATATGTTTAAATGGCAAAGCCTGGTGGTTCCTACAGTCAGCTACAAAGTGCTGAACTGTGGGTTTTTGTAAACAGGCGCAAATTGATTCTGCGATTTTATGCATGGAAGCTGCCACTATAGCAGCCTTCCATAGCCCGGTTGCAGATACATTCTTTGGATGGAATTTAAAAATGAGCACTTCTTCACTTCCTACAAGTTCGTAACTTGGATGCTTTGTTTGTTTTTTCCCAGGACATCAGGACACGTGGAGAAATTCGCCGACTACATGGTGAAAGATGTCAAGAATGGTGAATGCTTCAGGGCTGACCACCTCCTCAAAGGTAAGCCTCTCGTACGTCTGCCCAAGTGTTTTTAGTGACTTGGCTACTGCCGCTGTGCAAACTCCAGATTAGTCATCTCAAAAGCACCTCCAGCAGAGGTCTTTGTATGTTTTTCATCTGTATTATTCATGGGATTCTGCAGTCGGAGGGGATGGACGCGGTCCAAACTTGTGTTGTCAGTGGCTGACGCTGGTTGGCCAGGCTCTGAGTATCACTGTTGTGCCTGAGGGAGAATGGAAGTGGCTGGACCGGCAGAAATCACACGGGGCTCTCCTAGAAATACAAGCTGCTGCGACTATAGCTGTGCCAAAGAGCTGGGGGGGGAATCTGAGATACAAGGAGTCAGCTCCTGAAACACTTGGAGACTAAATGGCAGAGATGACAAAAAGAAATTACATGATGAAACTTGAAAATGTTACGTAAAAACCAAAATATGCCAACTCATGTTATGTAACATCTCAGACATGTCTGGTGACACTTTGACATCTCAAACCGACTTTAAAACTTTCAAGTGGGCCACCTTCAGCCCAAGACAAGTTGATTGTGTGTGTGCAGCATCGGCAGGAGGAGTCGACGCACTCTTAGTACAGTTAAACTGGGGATGGAAAGCAAGTCAGGGAGACCAAAATGTATGAAAAAGCACTGAGTTGCACTGCCCTGCCTCTAAGCGGGCTGCATTGACGTTGCATGATCTCAGCCAACCAGTGGCGTCGTCCTTGTCTCCCCCAAACAAGCGTGTGTCAAGAGACTCAACTCACATCTGTGCAGGAAACCAGAGAGAAAGATGTTTGTTTTTGTGTGTTCAGCTGTGTGTACTGTTGTAGCTTCTAACTGAATCTTTGTGGTTCGAAGTTTAGTTTCTCTGCTGCGTCCGCTTTATTTTACTGTTTCATCGTGTTTGCTTTCTGCTGTTTCAGTCTTGGTCTAATAAATAAAAAAAGTAAAGTCACATATTGTTGATAAGGAAATCATTTTCCACCACTTCCACTTCCTTATTTAACAGAAAAACAAAACCTTACAGCTTCTGAATTCATGTTTCTCTTTCACCGAAACAAAGACGAGCTTAATTCCCTTGTTAACTAAAGCATCGCAGGGTAAGTGTGTCTTTTGTTTACTGACACAAATGTGGTTTTATCATCATAAGACGTAAAAAAAAGTCAATATGTCCTCATGAAATTTAAACAGTTTTTGGTTGTTAATTGTGATGTCAGTAGCTGCTGAAGCGAGTGCCTGGTGGTTCCTACAGTCAGCTACAAAGTGCTGAACTGTGGGTTTTTGTAAACAGGCGCATATTGATTCTGCGATTTTATGCATGGAACTGCCACTATAGCAGCCTTCCATAGCCCGGTTGCAGATACATTTGTTTTTTTTTTTTTTGGACAAGAGCATAGTTAGTTAAAAACACACTGTAAGCAAGAAACAGAAATGCAAGGGCCTTTCCATTCCCCATCTTAGCATTTTTAGTCTAATAAATAAACTAAACAAAGTTGCAAATTGCCGATCAGGAAATTGTCTTCCACCCCTTTTCCTGATTTAGTGCAAGAAGGAAACTTTAATTCAGAAGGTGAGAGGTTGTTTCTCTGAGTTGAGCCTTGTTAACTCATAAAACACAGTTCATTCAAGCTCAGCAGAAACTTAGTAAAACCCACCAAACTGTCTTAGTTTGTCAGCAACAATCAGCAACTTAGATTAGATTCAGACTAATTTAAATACCGTAAGTAGACTAAAATCAATGTTAATTTCTGTCATTGGATTTTTGTGTGTCTGTCAAGTATTCTCACAGCTGTTAGTGAAAGCTTTGTCCTCACGTCTCTGTGTCCTGCAGCTCATCTCCAGAAGCTGATGTCAGATAAGAAGTGTACAGCAGAGAAGAAGGCCGAGATGGAGGAAGTCATCACTCAGGTCGGTGTTGACTCAGACACAATGTTCTTCTGTGAGATTATGTGGAAAAGCTTGTTTCTGATTTTTTTTTCCTCTTATATTCTCTTCAGATGGACAACTACACCCAGCAGGAGCTGACCGATCTCTTTGTGAAATACAACGTCAAGTCTCCCACCACAGGAAACGACCTCTCACCTCCAATCTCCTTCAACCTGATGTTCCAGACGTCCATTGGACCAGGGGGGAATATGCCAGGGTGAGATGAAGCACAATATGGTGAATAATTGAACCTTGATGTTATCGCATTTGTGTCATCGTTGTGTGATTTCATTTGATCTGAATTTGCAGCTATCTGAGGCCTGAAACAGCTCAGGGAATCTTCCTCAACTTCAAGCGTCTGTTGGAGTTCAACCAGGGAAAACTGCCCTTCGCTGCCGCTCAGATAGGAAACTCCTTCAGGAACGAGATCTCTCCTCGCTCGGGACTCATTCGCGTCAGGTGAGAGATCCACTGTCAACTTTTTATTATTACCAGTGCATTGTGTCTGTACTGACTTGCAGAGATATAAATGCTGTACGTCCTCACAGAGAGTTCACCATGGCTGAGATCGAGCACTTTGTGGACCCGACTGAGAAGGTCCACCCTAAATTCTCCAGTGTAGCCGACCTGGATATCATGTTATACTCCTCCAAGGCTCAGACCAGCGGCCAGTCTGCACAAATCTGGAAGCTGGGGAACGCTGTGGAACAGGTGGGAATCACTACTACAGCCCTCATGTTTGGACTAAGCAGCAGATGTCCGCTGAATTGCAATTTATAAAACTGAGGTGAAATATGATGGATGTCTATGAAAACCCTGATCATAATCCTCCTTGTAGATCCAATGATCTACAAAGTGGTTTTAAGGAAATAAAACCAGAGTAATCTTAAATCAGAGTACACTTTCAGCTGTTTCCTGGACCTTGAGTTAAGATGAGTCTATGCTGTGTCAAAAACCACAATCAAGAATGTCAGATTTGAGTTTGCAGTCTGAAGTCGACTCTTCTCTTCTCCATGTAGGGAGTGATCAATAACTCCGTCCTGGGATATTTCATCGGGAGGATCTACCTCTACCTTACTAAAGTTGGTGTCGCCAAAGACAAGCTGCGTTTCCGACAGCACATGGACAACGAGATGGCTCACTACGCCTGCGACTGCTGGGACGCTGAAACCAAAACCTCCTACGTATGTTCTCCTCCAGTTTATTCTCATAGCTTATTAGGGAAGTCCACATACAGAAGTTTTGCTCAAAGTAGATGTTTATCCCTTGCAGGGCTGGATCGAGATCGTGGGGTGTGCCGACCGGTCTTGCTACGATCTGAAATGCCACGCACGGGCTACAAAGGTCCCCCTGGTCGCTGAAAAGCCTCTTAAAGAACCCATATCCTTTACCTGTGATGATCCTGTAATTCCCTTAAACAACAAAGAACAGTTTAAGCACCCAGATGCCTCGTTGTTCCTCAGTTGTTCTCCTTAACTCCTCCACACAAAGTTGTTAATGTCGTCCAGTTCGAGGCCAACAAAGGAGCCATCGGGAAGGCGTATAAGAAGGATGCTAAGATAGCCATGGAGTATCTGTCTGTGTGCGACGAATGCTTCATCACAGAACAGGAGCAGCTGCTCAACGAGACTGGGTGAGTGCTGCTGGCTGCAGACGAACGGTATGAAAGGTTGTTGCTTTGTGACTTCCAGTCCAGTCACTGTCTTATTTTGACTCCGCAGAGAGTTCACCATCGAGACAGAGGGCAAGTCGTTCAAACTCACAAAGGACATGGTCAGTGTGAAGCGATTCCAGAAGACTCTGCACGGTGAGACTGTCACGTCCTGCTCCTCTTAACGTCTAACTCTGTCTTTTTGCCTTGTACCCTGTAACATTTTGCCAACAGCTAATGTCACTCTGATAATCATGTCACCAAATAAAATCTAACTCTGCACTTTGCCTGCACTGCTTGAATAAGAAGAGAATGTCCAAAAATCCATCTCAAGTGTGTTTTAAAAAATAAACTTAACAATCTTACTAATCAATAAATGTGTCTCAAACCTGTAGTAACCCTGAATGGATTTTCCTGAACTTCTTTAACTATAAAAGATGCCTCTATATAACGCACGTTTTCTGCGTGTTTGTCGCCCACAGTGGAGGAAGTCGTCCCCAATGTAATCGAGCCGTCGTTCGGCATCGGCAGGATCATGTACACCATCTTTGAGCACACGTTCCAAGTCAGAGAAGGAGACGAACAAAGAACAGTAAGTGGATTGTGGAGTTTTGTTTTGCGCTTGCATTCTTACTTTTAATTTAACCAGTCCTGCATTGTAATATTTGGCAGCTGAACGATGACAGATCTTTGGAAGAGGGACTCATTTCACACTTTGTGCATGTCACGTGGAAATGGCTGCTTCTGAAGATATTATTTTTAATTGGTTCTTAAATTGACTTTAATTTAAGAGGTTGTTTGCTTCATTGCTACAATATAAAAGATTATGGATATCAAAGAGAATTTAATTCCTTATTGGCTGAATAAAGATTCAGCTTTAAGGAACACTGAACTGAGACGTTGTTAAATTCTTCTGATCTGTGCTTTGTGTTTTACTATGAGGCTTAATGCTCCTCAGATAAAGTTTCTCGTGGCTGTTAACAGTATTACTGTTTTGATCTGTTCTTGGCTCTACTGTTTAAAACGGTAAACAACTGCTGCACAGTCTTGAAGCTTAGAAATATTGACATAATCAAATAGTCCTCATGTACAGTGCTGTTGTACGTTTGCTGTAATAATCTGTTTTCCTCCTCTGCAGTTCTTTAGCTTCCCGGCTACTGTGGCTCCATACAAATGCTCCGTCCTGCCTCTGAGTCAAAACCAGGAATTCACGCCCTTCGTGAGGGAATTATGTAAGAGCCCACAAAATGATAATGTTCTTAAATGTTCCATTTCTGTCTATGAGGATAGGAAACATCATATGCTGCCGTTGTTTAACTCTTCTCCTCTCTCCCTCTCAGCCGAGGCGATGACCAAAAACGGCGTGTCTCACAAGGTGGACGACTCGTCAGGATCCATCGGCAGGCGCTACGCCAGGACGGACGAGATCGGAGTGGCCTTTGGCATCACCATCGACTTCGACACAGTGAACAAGACGCCTCACACGGCCACTCTGCGAGACCGCGACTCGATGAGGCAGATCAGGGCCGAGGTACAGCACGAGTTCCCTGTTCCCTGTTTTTGTTTGTTTTCTTTGAGCAGCACTTTACTGTGGCCGGTCGTTTAGTTTACGTTAGTGGACTTTGTGGAACAATTTTGAACACACACAAGGAACACTACTACAGAAACACAACGAATGAGAAAGAAAGCAAATTCTTGAATTTGATGTTTTAGAAGGTGTGGAAACACTGACAGAAGCCGTCTTTGAGAAAATGTGTTTGATGCATCATGTCAAGTCCACTAATATTAATCTACTAATATATTAAGACCTGTACTGCAGCAAGCCACCAGGGGGCAATCCACATGTTAGGTTTCACTTTGAGTGCTGTCATGTCGTCCATCTTAATATACAATCACTGGTATAAAGCTACAAACCAAAGTAATATTGGGGAGAGTGTTGTAAAGATTTTGATCTGCGTCTCCTCGCAAGAACAAACATCACATTCCTTCGTAAGGAGCGTGACACTGCAGCAGGTCAGCTGTGATCACACGCACCATTTAACACAATCAACTAAACATGTTTTTTTTTTCTCTCCTCAGGTCAGCGAGTTGCCTGTGATCATTCGGGATTTGGCCAACGGCTCGTTGAGCTGGGCGGAGGTGGAGAGCAAGTACCCCATCTTTGAAGGACAGGAGACCAGCAAGAAGGACACGGTGGAAGAGTAAACGCTCGCTCGTTCCTCCGGTCACTCCATGAAAAAAAAAAAATCCACAGACTCGTTGCACACGCACCACCAGGAAGAATAATGCAACTGTAATGTGATAAGCTACAGTGGTGCACCGAGCCCCTCGTCGTGTTCCACGCCACTGCAATCACTAAAATGTCATGTATTCATCATATCTAACAGTTGTGGAAAGCTTGCACAGGACTGTTGTTTCTCCGATGAGCAACTTTTCATCCGTGTTATGACCATGTCGATATGTTTTAAAGGGAGAAAAATTGTAATCAGGTTGTCGTCAGTGGAAGGAGGCTTCCACCATTCCGGTTTTCAGGCAGATTGGATTGAGATATTTAACGATTTCAATAAAAACAGCCAGCACTTACTGGACACGCGCACACGACTGTCATGTTTTCTGTCTGAACCAACAAAGAAAAAAAAAAAAACTTGCCAGCCGTCTGGATTTTTCCCAGGAGCCTCCTGTTCTTCAGCGCCTCTCCCAGCCACACGATTCTCTGTATGTCTGCTAGTTTATGACACATTTTTTCCCCTTTTGTTATCACTGCCTGTTTCTGGCACTGTTAATGTAGTCTACTGTGTGCCAATGAATGACAAACGGACTCCTCCAGCAAATATCAGACATCCTGGGCAGAAGAATGCATTTTTAAAAAATGTGCAACATTAATATTTCTGATGATTGACATTGAAAGGCTGACAAACACAGGAAAGTGTCACGCACACACTCTGTAGGGGCATGACTGACTGAATGAATGAATGAATGAATGAATGAATGAAACCAGAAGAATAAACTGATGCCCGGGGAGCGAATCAGAGAAAATTAAAAGTATTTAACATAACAATGCTGTTGCAGTTATTTTGTTTTAATCCTTTAAATGTCACCAGAAAACAGAACAAAAGTGTAAAGTTTGGCATGTGTGATCAAAAGACAAACTGGAATAAAAGCCTCAGCTGCCAATGTAATAATGGGGCTTTGAAAATGATGTAACAAGCTGCAGAATTACAATGCAGCCTTCTAATGTGTTTTTATTTTGACCACTAGCTGGCAATAGATGGCTCTTCATTAGTGGAAGAAGCACTTCAGCGAGACATTAATCGATTTGTGAACAAAAGACAATTACTCATCCACTGTTTTGATAATCTTTCAGTCGATTTTCAAGCAAAAAACTGCCAAACATTTGCCAGTTCCAGCTTCTTTACTGTGAGGAGTTGCTGCTTTTCTTTGTCATCTATCACAGTGAATGAAAAGTTTTCGTTTGTTGCTTTGACAAAAAAAGCAATTTGCAGAAGTCAGTTTGGTCTCAGGAAGTTGTGGTGAAAAAGTTTTTACACTAACTTTCACTTTTTTTTTTGACAATTTAAGGACTAAATGACTAATGACTAATGGTGAAAGTAAATGAAGAAGAGACCATTGTCAGTCTTCAGGTGGAGAATATTCAGATTTTTGCTGCCAGCCTGCAGGGGCAAATGTGCAAAGTTGTCCAGGTAACTTTAAGTGTTTCGGAGGCATTGCTTAGCCTTTATTACAGACTGTGCAAACAGGAAATGAGGGGCCCCTGACAGACCGGACCACAACACATTGCTAGTCACGGTTATCTTCTGGAAGTGCCCGACTTAAACCAGCTTTTACTTTATTAATATAGTTAAAATTATAGCTTTAATACATGTATTTGTTTCAGTTAACATTTTGCTCATGTGTTGCATATTATTCCAGGGGGGTCAGGGGGTCAGGGGGCGCTCTGGGACCACCCACAGGATTATTACGGCCATGCACTTCACATGTAACACACAGGAACGTTGAGAATAAAGGTTGTTCAGGGTTTTTCAGCACACTTTCGTCTTCATGGCAGAAGGGACGTTTTGTCCGAGCTTCCTGGATGATGCAACTGAAAGCCTTGATTTCAGACAGCAGTGAGGTTTGACGGCAGCGCGCCTCCCCTTCTTCTGCCTGCGCTTAAAGAGAGCTGCGAGAACATCAGAGTCCAGAGCGGATCCGAGGTCAGCTGCAGGAGCCTTTTAGTGAACATGGAGGAAGTGCTGGCACCGTTCAGAGAGGCTGTGAGGCAACAGGTGAGTTATCCGACAGGTGACACACACCTGGGCAAACTACTACACGGTACAGATTCACAGCGAGTTACAGAGACCTGACGAGGTGTTGACAGGAGAGTTGTTAAACAGCGTCAGTCTTAATGTTAGATTTTATTATTAGCATTTTAATTAGCATCAAAAGATAGTAAATGGTCTTAGATTTAATGTCTATGAGGATGAAAACAGATGTAAAAAAAAACAATTTTAATGCAAAATGTGCGCGTGCTTTGGTTTTATTGCTGCAACGAGTACTTGAATGATGCTCAGTGAGCAGAAACTGTACAGAGCCACATGGCGTGATGAAGCGAAACCAAGCAGGTATTTGTCACTTTGATGGGATAAATAGATGAAATAGATCGATCATCAATAGATTATGAAAACAGAACACACTTAAAGTACACTTTTCTCTATAAACAGCATTTATTTCTAGAAATATAAAAGCCATGTGTGTTTGAAAGGTCTCTGCAGGTTCTTAAAAAATATTAAAATACATACATTCAGTTTTGTAAGGCTTTAAAAGTCATTAATTGGTCTTCAATATGAATTTGTGAGGTTTTAATTGCCAGAACCTTTTTATTTTAAATTATTTATTCATGTTTTAATTTGTTTTTTAAAAATGAATCAAGCTTTTCAGAATCAAAGTCCGCATTTCTCATGCTACAGATCTTTAAACCTAATATTGTATTTTTTATTTCGCACATGGATTAATCCTGTTGGCAAAATGTGGATCAACCAAATTCGCTCTAATAATCAGATTACTACATAAAACCATCCCCTTCGGGGTTTTTTTAAAACATTTTTTAAAAAAGGGTGATTTGTCAAAAAATCTGTTTCAGTTTTTGTAAAAGAACATGTCTTGAGAAGGTCTGTAAAGGTCAAGAAGAGATGTAAGTGTTTGATTTGAGTCGACACCTTGATGAGTAGGAATGAAATATTAGATGATTAGAAGTACTTTAATTACACAAAGAAGAATAAAAAATACAAGACAAGGGTCGACATGGTGACTCTGCCAGCGGTTCTCTGAGGTAAAGGCCTGCTCTTTCCCTGCAGGGTGACCTCGTGCATCAGTTGAAGGAAAATGGCGCCAAAGAGTCGGAGCTGAGCAGAGCCGTCGCCGAGCTCAAAGCCCGGAAGAAGACTCTGGAAGCAAAGGTTAAAGTCTCACACCTGCTGGTTAATCTTTTACCCTCACGCTCTCCGGTTCCACTTTCAGTTTGTGTCATAGAATATTTGCTCTTCGTGTAGTTTTCTGTTTCGTTTCCCAAAGAACGGCGTTCTAAACCGATGTGCCCTCGTAGGAGCTGTCCCTGCAGCCCAAAGATGACGCGGTGGACCGAGTGAAGATGGAGGACGCCCTGAAGAGGAGGTTCTTCTACGATCAGGCTTTTGCCATTTATGGAGGTAGCGTAGTGAAACCCCCCCACCCCTAAATAAAAAGGAAGTATAGTTTGAGGAACATACTTCAATTTACAGAACAAACCCCTTTTTGTTTTCTCAGGTGTGAGCGGCCTGTACGACTTCGGCCCTGTGGGCTGTGCCCTGAAGAACAACATCCTGCAGGTGTGGAGGCAGCACTTCATCCAGGAGGAGCAGATCCTGGAGATCGACTGCACCATGCTCACCCCCGAGCCGGTCCTCAAGTAGGTGCCCACGAACTCCAACCGAACATGTTAGACACTCTCATGCTATAAGCCAGTCTGAAGAACTTTAATTGCCAACTATTTTGACTTTTTTTCATGCAAAAAAGTCCAACATTTACTGTTTGCAGCTTATTAAATGTAAGAATTTGCAGCCTGTCTGTCATTTATGATGATAAATAAAGAGTCTCTGTGTTTTAGACTGTTGGCAGGACAAAAGAAGTTATTTGAAGATGTCTCTGTCACATTTTTTATATTTCTGTTGACGTTTCATTGGCTAAGCAGTTAATTGGATAATAAGAATAGTCATGAGTTGCAGCCCTGAAACATGTACTACATTTTCTGCTCTGGCTTGTCTTCTCGACTGTCAGACGTGCACGAGCTCCGTCCTAATATCTGTTGTCTCCTCTCAGGACGTCGGGTCATGTGGATAAATTCGCTGACTACATGGTGAAAGATGCCAAGACAGGAGAGTGCTATCGCGCCGATCACCTCCTCAAAGGTGACTTTGTGCTTCCATCGTTACGTCATTCAGAGGTTTAAAGCGGGGCCCCCGCCTCGTCCTGTACCTCCCCTGAGCTTTCCAGCTTTTGTTTCCTCGCTTTGCAAACAAGGTGTCAGGTTTCTTTTCTGAAGAGAACAATGACCTGATGATCTGTAGGCACAAAAACACGTTCTGAAGACGGCTAACAGCTGAAATCATCCTGCGACTTGTTTGTTTGGTGGCACTTTTTCCCTCTTTTTGAATTCTCCTCTGCAGAGCCAGTTCTAAAGAATGTTTCAGATCATCTGAAACGACAGGTTTTTACCTGTCTCACTGGGTTATGTCACCTCAGGGGAGGCAGGAGTTGAAGTGTCAGAGACGATTGTTTTTTCAGGGCTGGAGTCCATCTGCACATCTGTGAAATGGTTTATTTTGAACCTAACTTTATTCATACGTCATGTGGTGACAAGCAGAGGCAACCAGTGTAAAACCAGCCGACACAGTTTTTTATATATTTCTTTACACCATATATTACATATATATTTTTATTGATCAACAATTTAATGGACGGATTTCCAGTGAAAAAGGCACAGAAAAATCACATTTTATGGAAACAGACATAAGTTATAGTTTAGTCTTAAATTATTCAGCTGCAATTGTGTGTATTAAATATGAAATTATACATATTTACAACTGTGAACTGCTCTAGTAGTATTGAGCATTTCACAAATTATCACAAATTTCTGAATTTTTGTAGGTGTCTGTCATTTTTCTTAGATTTTGGGGCTTCTGGCAGCTTGATGCTTTGTTAAATTGACAAGTAAAATTTCTGTTTGCTTAAAAAGTGGACAGAGGAGGACAATTTAGGAGGTATAAAAACAATAAGAAGTTAAATGCTTGCAAAAAATAGAATTTCTATTAAAGATTGCACAACTTAAAATGTGAAAAGATTGCTAAAATCTTTATGTTTTTGCAAGCAGAGAAGAATGTTCCTTGAAATCAAGGAAGAATGCGATTTAAATGTACAACATCAGTGCTCAGATATCAGATTGATTTAACATTTGATTAAAAACTTAGATGCTAGACTCAGTCCCCTCCTGAGTGCCGTATACTGTACATCATATGCTTCTCAGTTAATGAGTGGCTCAAAATCATGCAGGTTGTTGTGCAATATCAATATCTTTCATTGATTCACTGTAACAGCTGCTAAACGAGCTGTTTGCTTCCTCACAGCTCACTTAAAGAAACTGATGTCTGACGAGAAATGCTCTGCAGAGAAGGCGGCCGAGATGGAGGATGTGATCACTCAGGTGAGCGCCGGACAAAACACACGAGCACAAGTCGCATCTGAAGCTGCTGAATGTAGCGATGTATAATCCTGTGACGGTTCGCTCTCTGCTCAGATGGACAACTACAGCCAGCAGGAGCTGACCGACCTCTTTGTGAAATACGACGTCAAGTCTCCCTCGACAGGAAACGACCTCACGCCTCCCGTCTCCTTCAACCTGATGTTCCAGACGTCCATTGGACCGGGCGGGAACACCCCCGGGTACTGATCTGTGACAGCACATCGTCTGTCTGTTTCATACATGATAAGCTATTAAAACCGTGTGAAATCACTGTGACTTTGCAGCTACCTGAGGCCTGAGACGGCTCAGGGGATGTTCCTCAACTTCAAACGGCTGCTGGAGTTCAACCAGGGAAAACTTCCCTTCGGGGCCGCTCAGATCGGAAACTCCTTCAGGAACGAGATCTCTCCTCGCTCGGGACTCATCCGTGTCAGGTAGTCAGAACCCTCAGACCCTCATCTCAGCAACCACACAAATACGATGACTTTCAAGTGAGACATTAACTCGTCCTGCTTGCAGAGAGTTCACCATGGCTGAGATCGAACACTTTGTGGACCCGAGTGAGAAGGTCCACCCTAAATTCTCCAGTGTGGCCGACCTGGAGATCATGCTGTTCTCCTCCAAGGCTCAGACCAGCGGCCAGTCTGCACAGATCATGAGGCTGGGCGACGCTGTGGAGCAGGTGGGAGTCATCTCAGTGACCTATTATTACTATTATTATACAATATGAGTGTGTGCTTATTTATAGCGCTGACAACATGCTTGGTCTAACACTGTGCTTCTTCCATCAACGAACAAATGTAACAAAAATGATCGTTAACGTTCAGTTTTGTTGGTTTATTCCGTATCGGATGGACTGTCACCGTGATAACATCTTTGAATCTCCTCCACAGGGAGTGATCAACAACTCCGTGTTGGGTTACTTTGTTGGGAGAATCTACCTCTATCTGACCAAAGTGGGACTGTCCAAAGACAAAGTGCGCTTCCGTCAGCACATGGAGAACGAGATGGCTCACTACGCGTGCGACTGCTGGGACGCCGAGTCCAAAACCTCCTATGTAACATCCTTTTCTCTTTTATTCACACAACCACACACACCCACACACACACACTCAGGTAGAGTAGTTTGGAATTGTTGACACAAGCCAAGACGCGTTTGCTTTGTCTCCCTCAGGGCTGGATTGAGATCGTTGGCTGTGCTGACCGCGCCTGCTACGACCTTTCGTGTCACTCCAGAGCCACCAAAGTCCCTCTGGTGGCCGAAAAACCCCTGAAAGAGCCCATATCCTTCTGTTCTGCCAGTGCGACAACCTCAAAACTCATACTGTCATTATTTTAAGCGTGTTATTGATCCACATCAGCTGCTTGCCCACGAGTGTGTTTTTCCATACAGCCAGCAGGAGTCAGCAAAAGTCAGCATTAATGAGATGTGGATCTCAACAGTCGCCCTTCACTCAAAAATGTGTCCTGCTTACTGTCACGGCAGTTTGGATGTTTGAGCTTCACTGACCAGAAAAATGAACGTGCAGTATATTTTTTACCCTAGCAGGCTGTTCCAACATTCACCTGCTTGAGAGTAACATTTTCTCTGTGCTCACTGTAAAGTGTGGAAACCAATTACATGATATTGACTTTTCATCGAAGTTGGAAACATCTTGTTTCCAGTTTTGAAATGTAGATTTTTGGCATATTTATATTATTATGCATTTCTGTCTGTCAGGAGTTGATGTGTATTTAATAATCTTCCATTAGTGTATTGATTTTTAAAACAATTTTAGAGTATATGAGTAGCAGCAAGACATATTTCAGCCATCTGAAACATCTGTATCTATAAGTGTACGCTATGTTTCGATCATTTTCATTGCTTTACGAAGCCGTCTCTTGTATAAACCCTTGAAAGTCTGATTCAAAAAGGCTGATTTGCATGAAAAAAGCGCACAGCCTGCACAGCTGTGTTTATATGTAGGAATGTGGAAGTTGTATGGTTTTAGAAATCACAAGTTCCTTATACAACCCTGCATCAAAAGATCCTATAAGCTATACTTGATTGATATTTTATATATCAGTATATAAGATATAATATGCACACATGTATTGTGACATACATAAACATGTCTAATGTGTGTCTGACACAGTTTTTGAGGAAAAACAAATGCACACTTCCTGTAGTTTTCTGTAGTTTGCCCTGCTCAGCTAATTGAGCTTGATTAGTTTGTTTCTCTTGCACACCGGATGTCTCTGTTTTACCCCTTAACTTCTTCGCACAAAGTAGTAAACGTCGTCCAGTTCGAGCCCAACAAGGGAGCCATAGGAACGGCCTTCAAGAAAGACTCCAAGCTGGTTCTGGACTACCTGGCCGCCTGTGATGAGTGCTACATCACTGATCAGGAGAAGCTCCTCAGTGAAAACGGGTAATTTCTCACCGCAGTGATGAATGCTGAAGTGAAGCCTGTTAACGAGTGAGTTAATTTGCTGTGTGTGTTTGTCTGTAGGGAGTTCAGCCTCGAGACTGCAGGCCAGACATTCAAACTGACCAAAGACATGGTCGGCGTGAGGAGGTTCCAGAAAACTCTGCACGGTAAGAGGCGACACCGAGCCGGCCTCCGAGCTCTGGCGTAGAACAGTGAGTGTTTCATGTGGGAAAACAACCGTCTCTATTTTCCCACAGTGGAGGAGATTGTTCCCAATGTAATCGAGCCGTCCTTTGGCATCGGGAGAATCATGTACTCCATCTTCGAGCACTCGTTCCACGTCCGGCAGGGGGATGAACAGAGGACGGTGAGAATGTCTCAAAACAAGGAATGAAGTCTGAATTACCATAATATGAATGTGTTATTGATTATGACTTATTTCTTGTCCAGTATTTTAGCTTCCCCGCCACTGTGGCTCCATACAAATGTTCCATCCTACCTTTGAGCCATAACCAGGAGTTTACACCCTTTGTCCAACAGTTGTGTGAGTATGATGCTAAGTTGTATTATTTAGTTGAAAGAGATAGGTTGACATTTGGGGAAATACGCCTGTTTCACTTGATTGCAGAGACTAAAATGAGAAGATTGATACCACTCTTACTATGTGTCTGTTAAATATGAAGCTGACATCTGTTTACCGTTAGCTTAGCTTAGCATAAAGACAGGAAACCGGGGCAAACAGTTAGCCTGACACTGAAGGTAAAAAGATCTTCAGGAGTTAGCTTAGCATAGAGAGACGTAGATGAGAAGATGCTAAATATGAAGCTGTGGTAGGAGCCAGCTCAGAGTTAGCTTAGCTTAGCATAGCTTAACTTATTTTAGCTAATAATTTTCTTTTGCAGGGTAATGTTTTACTTCTTGGCTAGGAGCAGTAACTTCTCAGAGACACACACTTTCATGCTAAGTCAAGCTAACTGGCTGCATAATTTACGGTAGCTTCATGATATACAAATATTTATTTAGAGCAGAATCTATCTTTTCCTCTCAGTCATGGCAGGAGTACATATAGCCTCAGCGTGTCTCCCTAAATGTTAAACTATTTCCTTCGCACATTTCTTTCTCCTTTCTCCTTAAAGCCGAGGCGATGACTAAAAACGGCGTGTCTCACAAAGTGGACGACTCATCAGGATCCATCGGCAGGCGTTACGCCCGCTCAGACGAGATCGGGGTGGCGTTTGGCATCACCATCGACTTCGACACGGTGAACAAGACGCCTCACACGGCCACTCTGAGAGACCGTGACTCGATGAGGCAGATCAGGGCCGAGGTAGAACAATTTATGTACAGTCGCTTGTACGGTATCACATTTGCAGATTATTTTGTTTCTAAAATAAAACATGATCTTGCAGGTCGCTGAGTTGCCGGATATGGTTCGAGATCTGGCTAACGGTGCCTTGACGTGGGCTGAGGTGGAGAGCAAGTACCCCATCTTTGAAGGACAGGAAACCAGCAAGAAGGATTAATCAAGCAGGGACTCCTCTAGTGAACGTGCAGGGACCACGCTTTCAAGATGTTCTTGCATTTTACCAAAGTGATTTTTTAAAAATAGAACATTTCTTAGCCTAGTGAATTTTATATTTTACGCACATGAAAGAACTTTTTTATTTTACTGTGAATTTTTTACGATGGTCTGATGGATATTCAAACTTTTCAGACGGTAGAAAAGCTCAACTAGTCACAAACACCGTCCACTGTGTTTTCAGTTTTAGTGTAGCATTGACACTGTGAGAGCACAAAGACACTGCCACGTTTTGACTTGAGATCACATTTTTTAAAATAATGTATGTCTTGCTTGATCATTTTTAAAAATAAACCTCACATTTTGGTTCTTTGGTTTGTGTCACCGTGTCTCACTGTAATGATCCCACTGCATTGTATTTTGTGTTGCTGTCACTAGACGGCACTGCGTGTTGTTTCACATGTCACTTCAGAATGTGAGGCATGAGCGTTTGGCTGCTGCTCCAAAATTGCAACAGGCTTAGACCCTCCAAAAACAGATCTGGCAACCTGGAATATGGAAAATATTCCATCCTTCCATTGAGCCAATACCAGAAGTTTATGCCATTTGTCCACCAGGTCTGTGAGAGGGATGCTACATTTTAATTTTGGAAAAGTGTTGTTTAGTTTAAAGAGACAGGTTGACATTTTGGGAAAGACTCCTGTTTGACTTTGATGCCGAGACTTAAATGAGAAGATTGAGACCACTCTCGCTATGTGTCTGGTCAATATAAGCTAGCTGGGAGTTAGCTTAGCATAAAGCAGTTGAAACAATGTATTCCACACTGACATGCAAATGAATGCTAACTTTTTTTATTTCACAACTAAGACAAAGTAAGAACAATTTGTGTTAGCTTAGCTTAGCATGAAGACTGAAACCTAGGGGGAAACAACTAGCCTGACAGTGTTTAAATGTAACACAGTCTTAATGAATTAGCTTAACTTGGCATAAAGCTGAGTAACTGTAACAAGGAGGTGCAAGGCTGCACACACACAAGATGCTAATCTTCTAAACTTTGCCCACGATTAAGACAAATTCTGTTAGCTTGGCTTATCTCAGCATAAAGACTGGAATCAAGGGGACACAGCTGGCCTGACACTATTGGAAGTGAACTACTCGGGGAGCAACTTTCTCCAAGACTCCAGGTGAAATAGCAACAAGACAGCCAGAAGTCTTTTAAAGCACCAATATGTGTGAATTCCTAGGTTTCTGTGGTGTCTTTTGTTGTATTTCCCTCCTGTTTTCTTGTGCTCCTCACCAGCCAGATCTTCCCTCCACACCTGTCTTACATCTCCTTCATTAGCCCTTCTCTCCTCAGGGTCTTTTCTTCCAGCCTATCAGCTTTTTCCCTGTTCCTCGTGTTTTCAAACTCATTCCCCTCACCTGTGTTTCTCTGCCTCTCTCCACCTCGTTGGTTCAGCTTGTACTTAAGTCTGGTCTTGAGTTCAGCTTTCTGTTACAGTCTTGTCAAATGTAACGCTAGGTGAGCTAACTGGGTAATGGAAGCTACAGTTAGCAGCAGCAGCTACTTTTGCAATAGCAAAGCTATTTGTTCATTAGGAACGAGTTGAGGCAGAGCAGCCAGAGGATGATGGAGGAAAAACCAGAAACATTTTCTTGCAAAAATATGCTTGTTTTATCCTTATAGTTGACGTTGTGTGACAGATGCATTTTCTCAGGGCAAATACAAGTGATTGTGAGACTGACAGACACCATTTTCTTTATTACAAGTCGTGCTGTCAAATGATTTTGAAGCTGTTAATCTGAACACACAGCTTCATCACCAGAGTAACTGCTAATTGTAGCTAATTAGCTCAGTTAGCCATGCTGCTAGTGGCCTGGACCGGGAGCTCGAAGCACCTGGTGAGTTCAGACATTCTCATATAAGTCTTGTTAACTCCCGTCGCCCTTGACCTTTGGCTAGCTGGTTAGCGGCAAACTTCAGTTGTTATTTCTGCAACACAGACGTCTTTGACACATCTGCACTAATACTGTTATCCTGTTGATCGTTGTTATGTTTTAAATTAATAATGCAATTCATGGTGTTGCAAGGATGAGCCTATAGTGTGCACACGCTAATGCAACATTTCTTTATGGTCCTTTATCCTCTTTTGCTCTGATGCTGAATGTGATTTGCTGTAAAAAGACACACACTGTTGTAGTAAACCTGTTGTAGTAAACCTGCTTCAGAGCTGCTGCAGGAAGTGGGTTGGTGTCAATCAACCGTCTGCTGCAAAGGAAGCGGCTGTAAGTCAAAGCACGCACAGATAGTTGTGACTCCTGATGCTGTGAGGCTCACTGTGTGTTAGCAGCTCTCATGTGTCCGCCCCCTCTGTGTCAGTGGACAAAGTATAAATACATCATGTCACCTTTAACAGGCGGCAGCTCCCTCTCAGGGAGTCAGAGGGACCCGCAGCCCACCCTGCACTCTCTACATGCACAGCACGTGCAAAAGTTTACATTTTCTCACTTTTTTGTTTGTTTTGTTTTTTTGTAATATATCATTTTAATCTGCTGGGTTGTTTTTTTTCTTCCACTTTTGAGCGAGTCAAAAAGTTTGTTTTTTTTACAGCAACTTCCTGCGCAACTGCTGCGTTCAAGGTCAGTATCACAACAGGTGCTGCTGGAGGACGAAGTGAAGTGCATGACCGTGTGGCATTTACAGCAGCAGGCATCAGACATTGTGGAGAGCACAGGCAGAGATTTTGATACAGCTGAGTTAAATGCTGTGCTATCTGCAATCTTTTTATTGTCTTTTGCATTACAATTCAACACAGAGCTGATTTGATGCACAGGGACCAGTGAGTAACTTCAGTGGATTGGTTAAATATAGCAGACAGCTGTACTTTGTTGTCATCAGTTGTTGCCCGTTTGTCCTCCACTGTTCTTTCTGCCTGATAATCACAAGAAAGTCTGCAAGATAACGCTTTTTAACTGATGGGGGGGCGTTTGGGAGTTGATACAATCATTTGACAGACACAAGTGAATCACGTGATTTTGCACTGCCCTACATAGATCTGATTTTTATCTTCAGTGTAGAAGAGAGGAGAAAAAAGCTTGTTATGTAACAGAGGCTGTGTTTTACAGGTTAAAGCTGGTATAGATAAAATTACCTTTGAACTTTACCAGACTATTTCCATTTCACAAAACGTTATTCTTCTACCACACTGCAATTCATAGTGGAAATGTTGTACTTTTCATGTTTATCTGGGGGAAAAAAAGTATGTATGCAGATAAACATGATGCATTGTTAGGTTGAAAAGGAACTACATGAAAATGGTGCTTACACACTAATGCATGAGAATCAAGTAATAAAACACTCTGAAAAGAGCAAAATGAATACTTTTGCTTCTGTTCTGATACTTTAAGTACATTTACTGCTGAAGAGATTTGTATTTCTGCATGAGTAAACATTTGAACGTAGGATCTTAACATGAAACAGAATGTTTGCATTGAGTTATTTTGACTTTAGTAAAATGCATTTTTTCACCACAAAAAGCAATACTTCAATCTAAAATGATCTCGAGTAAAACAGTAAAACTAAGAAAATGTAACCAATCCGATGTGTTGTGAGCGGGACCATTAGGTGACACCACAGAGTGGTGACGTCAGAGGGAGAGAGGACGCACTGGAGCCAGTAGTGCATTTTCACTAAATATTTTATTAATAATTGGGCACAAAAAACACTAATAATCAGAAAAATACTGAATGTTGACCCTGATAATTGACCAGGTAGCACAAGCCAGTGGTCTAAAGTTACTAAGTACATTTCTTTAAGTAGCAGAGTACTGTAGAAGTACTTGATTTCTTCTACAGTACAGTACATTTTTCCTACTTAATGATTTGAAAAACACTGTTTTTCAACAGTTACAACTTACTTTTACATACAAAATATCAGTGATCACTTTATGAAATACGACTCATGGCAGTAGATTAAACTTGAAAACAGTGTGTGTAGCAAATTAAATTAGTTAAATCATGACCAACAACGACATTAAAGTGATGACGACTTTTACTTTTGATATTTACTTTGTCAGTAATCCTTCTTACTTTGAGGGTTAGGGTCATTTTCTATATCGTGGTATTGCAACTTTTACTCAAGTAATGCATCTGAATCTTTCCAGTAAAGAATGTGAACTACGGACGCTTCTTCCACTCATCATTCCATATCCATTAATAAAGGTCCAATCCTTTCACATGCAGTTCAAAGTATTGCATCATAATTTATGACCTTATCTCTTTACGGCCATCAGATACAGTACAGTAAAAGTGGTTAATCTCCCTCTGAAGTGTAGTGAAGTATAAAGTGTCACAGAGAGGAAAGTGCAATGCTTACAATACCACAGGAAGTGAGTATCTTTTGTTACTTACCACCTATAATAAAATGTCAGGGTGTTGGTACAGTGCTTTACATGTGACGGTGACCTAAATCAAGAGCGATTGACAAGCTGAGACGTCTATTTTAAGCCTGGGTTGGAATAGATGTCTCCAGTACGAGCATTCAGGTTGCATTGTTGCACTTTCCTTTTTAGTTTTAATGCTTCCAGCTGCCGGTTCAGGCCTGAGCAGTATGTTGATAATGTGAGATACGATCAGGGTGAGGAGAGGGCGACCACTGTTTGAACCATCAGCATTCTTATTTGTAGGCGAGATAAGAAAGCTCCAATGAGCTGGAAATGCCATGGGGCTTCTTTTCAGAAGACAAACCTGTTTCGGTTGTTCAAATATAATGTGGACTGGTGCGTGTTTGTGTGTGCAGGAGCCGTCAGAGCTCCTTCTGACTGTGTCGAGATGGGGATCAAAGCTGCTCTTCCCAAATATGAGATCTATTTCTACAACACGGTGCTGTGTCTCGCCATGTTCTGGTCCGCCAGTTGGGTCTTTGACGTGTCCAGCTGTGAGTATGAGCATGCACACACACATGCACACACATGCTCGCTGAATAAGTCCGTTGATATCCTGTACTGTTCTTATTGTCGAACAAGTTTTGCTGGTTTTTACTTGAGCCTTGTTATGTAATCATTATACATTACAATGAGCATGGCTGTTATAGTTTATTTTGCACACTGTCCTCATCCAAAACACCCCCCCCCCCCAAAAAAAAATCATGTTATGACACATATGTACGATTATTGTTAATCGTTGACCTCTAGTGGCCATAGTAGTTATGACAGGAGTACAGGAGGAGGTCAGGGGACGCAGTATAAAGAGCAATAAAGTCTGCATAAAGGGAGGAGGTGGCATGGAGGGTGTGATGGATGGATCAGACTCTTACCCAAGTCACTGCTGTTCATGACCCGTGTGAAACCAAAAGTTCACATCAATTTAACCCCAAGTCCTTTTCTTAACCCAAACCATGAACTTTCCTGACCTAGTTTTCACGTCTAAACCAAACTGCTACCATTTCACAATGCTCACCTACTGAAGACTCAGGTCCAGTATGGCTTTCGCTCATACATTAGACTTTGACGTTGTCGGAGCGGTCTTACATATTGTTTGGGAGTCGTTTGCTGTCGTTTAGATATGAGGACGGATTTTTATTTGTGTCTGTCCGACACTCACTGTCCTGTAAATACTCCCCAACAAATACACTAAATACAATAATATCTACAGTGTCCAGGTGTGTTAGGAACTAAGTGGGCCCATTGAAGTCACTGTCTGAGTTGCATTGTAGGTAATGTAGGTGCCAGGTTTGAAAAAGGAGATATTTCTGGTTCTGTTGTATCGATTCTGATCATTTGACCATAATAAGGCCAACAGTGTTATAGGAGTGCAAGGCTCGACAAGTGGACTGCTGTTTCAAAACATGGCGCCCACATTACCCACAATGCAACTTAGCCATTGAGTGACATCGCTGGGGGTAATTCATCAGATCACATTCAGCTTCCTCTGGAGCCACAAAACACTTTTTTTGCATGCAGTCGTGCTCCCCAGCACCTGTAAACACACTTTAATGTGTAAAACTGGTGGAGTTAGCCTTTAACGCGGGCTCACAGATCATATAGCCGGCAAATAAAACCAACTTAAATGAACTCTTTCTGGATTATCATAACTGTAGGCAACTCTAATTTGAATTTCCCAGCATAGATTCATTAAATATTTCATCAACTGTCTGTGTATTAAAGTAAATTCATTCATATACAATTAGAAATGCTGTAATGAATTACTTTCCACAGCAAGTGCAAACACAAAACCAGAGATGAACTGAACTCCTCAACATCTCAGGGGCCGGACTGTGAGCCTGATGCTGAGGCATGAGTTACAACTTTAGACACAAACAGACACAACAATGTGCAGTATACATGTAGGGGCAGTGTCACTGTGTGAGGGTGAAGACTCCGAGCTATGCCGACCACTCGGAGGAGATCAGGTGTCAGTATTAATACCACAGAGCAGCGAGAAGAAAATAGGGGCCTGTGTTGGCTCTGCTTTTAGTTTCACTGTCAGCCGTAACAAAAGTCTCACATCTGCATCCAAGGACAAGAAGAAAGGAAAATAAACTATTATATCAAGAAGCAGAACATGTAAATGTGAATGTGCCCTGACAGGATCTGATTTGTTTCCTGTTGTCCTATTTTCCAGCCAATGTAAACAGGAAGACGTTCAAAACCAGCGTCAAGCCAGGATGGTACTACTTTGGGAGGAAAATGGTGAGAAAACATTTAAAGCTCATAAAGACTTTTCTCATAAATGTAAAAAAAAAATCTAATTTTCATTTTCCGCTCGTCGGTCTTCAGGATACGGCTGATTTCGAGTGGATGATGTGGTTCTCCACCTTCAGAGAGCACATCCTGTTCGCCCTCACCGGTCACGTGCTGTTCGCCAAGATCGGCTCCATGCTGGCTCCACAGGTGCTTCTGCTGACAGGTTCATTGATTAAGTGACTGAAGTGCTGCAGGAAGAGGTGAAGAGGAGAAGGGTGTGATGAAGGGCCTTGGGTTTAATGATCTGAGTGAAAAAAAACGCTGAGCTGCCGTGAAATGAGGTGGAAGAATCACTCAGGGTCGCCTCTCTCCACGTTGTGTTTATTCTGAATACTTGGTGACATTTGAAAATCCTCTTTGTCACGACTTATTTTTACATCGCTGCATGGTAGCTTTTTATATCATTAACCGAACAGCAGATGACGAATGGGACCAGGTGGAAGGAAGAAGAGAGCGATGGTCAGAGAGGGAGGGATGACTGTGGACGAAGAATTGAAGAGAGAACAAATAGACGTGGAGCTCCATTTATAGCACCATCGTTTCTGTCCGTTTGGTTTGGTTAACAGCAGCGGACCACATGTCATGTGTCAGCAGAGTCTCTTTGTGTAAACTTTGTGTGTAAATGTAATTAGTTTGGCGGAGACGTAATAATCTGCAGCTTGGTGCAGAAATTCGAATGTACAATTTACAAATCTAAACCTGCATCATGTGATTGAGAGAATACCAACACTTTTATTTTGTTGACCATCTGTTTTAAAAAGCGGCCTTCCTGCAGTGGTGGAAGAAGAACTCAGATCCTTTAACTCAAGGTTGGATGGTAAAAAACACTATGTAATCAGATGACAACTCAAATTCAGTTGAGATTACAAACATATGTCAATAAGACTGCAGTTGCATAGTCAAGGATAACTTTTTCAAACATTTCATTACGTCTTCACAATATAGAGATTTTAAAACGATGAAACTTTGTTCATTGTAACCAACACTCATGAAAAAGTCAGCACAGTATTGACTGACAACTTGAATCAGTATATGAAGGAAAAGCTCCACATCATTCTCTGCTGTAAGAGTTGATTTTTTTTTAGAAATAAATCACACAAATAAGTTCAACATTCATTTTTATTTTAAGAAAGGATGTCTAAAGCAGTCTGATAAATGTAGCTGAATAAAAACAACTATTTATCCTCCCGTCTGCTGAGGTGAAGCTTGCTCGTGTGGTGACCCTCCACGTCTCTCCCACAGTACAGGTCTCTGGTGTACCTGGTGTACGGGCTGCTGGCGGTGTGGACCAGTATGGGCTGGACCTACGTCACCCTCATCCTGTCCCACTGCATCCTCCTCTACAGCATCTCCTTGGTCAAAATACGTTGGCTTTGCTTCGTCACCGGTCTGTGCACCCTCGCCACGTTCAAGTGTGAGCCCTTCGTGTCCTGGCAGGTAAACAGAAGTACCGTTAGAAACGTTGTGAATTGAACTGTGATTGTTCACTGAGCTTCATTATTCCTCCTGCATGCTTCACTGTCCCTGCAGGCTGGTTTTGTGGAGGGGGACTTCGAGCTGCGTCACATCCTCTTCTATGGAGGCTGTGGCTTCACTATAATGCGCTGTATGAGCTTCGCTCTGGAGAACTGCGACAGGAAAGATGGAAACTACAACATCCTGGAGCTGCTCAAGTACAACTTCTACCTCCCCTTCTTCTATTTCGGGCCCATCATGACCTTTGATAAGTTTTATGTTCAAGTGAGTCAAATTAGGTTTTTATTCACTGTTAATCCAGCAGCTCAAGGATTGTTGCACTTTGTTAGTTTAATGCCCTAGACGGTGTTTTGTTCACAAAGCAGTGATTCCAAAACTTATTTTAGTTTGTGACCCCTTAAACTTAAACTTGTTTCCAAGCCTGAAGAGGTAAAAACTACTGAAGAACTTCGTATATGAGTGTAACTAATAATTATTTTCATTAAGGATTAATCTGCTGATGATTTTCTTGATGAATCGATTATTTGGTTTGTAGAAATCCTGAAATGATGAGAAATAATGTCACAATTACGAAGTGCCAAAAGTGACGTCATGGTTGTTGTCCGACTAACAGTACACGCCTCAAAATTGTATATATATATAAAAAAATTACATTTATTAAAGAAAATTACATTTTCTGCTACTTTATACTTCTATTATTTTCTTACTCCATTGCATTTATTTGAATTGACTTTAGTTACTTGTAACCTCGCAGATTGCATGCTGCATCAATCGACTGACCCATAGTTTAAAGTATATACATAAATATATGTACTTTTACTTGTAGTTTCGATACTTAAATACATTTAATATCAGACTTCTACTAAACTACAGTTCATGTTGATGTCTTTCACTTTTACCAAAAGTAATATTTCACCAGATCTTTATTTTTTACTCAAGTATGACTTTCGTTTCCTATGTCCATCTGAATGGTTGTAGTGCAGAGGTATAAACTGGCATGAGAAGAAATACACCGTACAGTACTTGAGTACTAAGTTACATTAGGGACAGAATATTTAAAAAAATGCCCACTGCTGTGTTCATGTTCTCCTCATCAACAACTAACTCCGCCTGCTCTCTGGGAGCTGCAGCAGAGAAACGTGGAGGCTTTTGTATGAACGAAGTGTGTCTGCTGCCCCCTGCAGGCCAACAAGTCAGACCTGACCAGGAAGGAGCGGGAGATGTGGAACATCAGTGTGCAGGGTGTCATTTACCTGGGAGTCATCCTCGGGGTGGACGCCCTCTTCCACTTCATGTACATCCTCACCATCCCCAGCGACATGAAGCTGCTGAAGCACCTCTCGGACTGGGCTCTAGGTCTGTGCCACCTCCCTGAATACCTTAGTGTTTTTTTATGTTGTTGCATTTTAATCAGATTAGTTAACAGGGAAAGATTATGTTGTAATTATTAAAATGACAACACACTGACTGCTTTGTTTCCAGTGGGCCTGGCTTACTTCAACCTGGTGTACGACTGGGTCAAAGCTGCTGTCATGTTTGGAGTCATCAACACAGTGTCCAGACTGGATCACCTGGATCCTCCCAAGCCCCCAAAATGCATCACCATGCTCTACGTGTTTTCTGAAACGTGAGTCTGAACACAGTTGGCAGTTGGCAGTTATACTCAGTGTACAAATGTGTCCAACTCACCTTCTTCTTGTTTTTTCTCCTTTTTAGTTATTTTGACAGAGGGATCAACGAGTGGCTGTGCAAGTGAGTGTCTCAGAGAGATCAGTAATGTAAAGTATTATTAATCCTGACACATTTAGTGTTTTGATGCCTCCCCGTTATGTGCAGGTATGTGTACGATTACCTGGGTGGAAAACATGAGAATGTGGTGGAGGAGCTGGTGGCAACGCTGTGCACCTTCGGCGTCACCATCCTCTGGCTGGGACCCTGCGAGGTGGTGCTCGTCTGGGCTTTCTTCAACTGTTTCGGCCTCAACTTTGAGCTGTGGACGGCCAAGTTCTTCTCCATGGAGCCGTTTTCTTCTTTTGAGGTTTGTTAGAGGAGGTTTTACACAGAAGCCTTGAGGGGAAAAGTGAGGATATTTGTTTTTTCTTCTGGTGATCCATTTTCTGTGTCTCATCCGAATACATTTTCTATTCTGTGTTAATGACTTCAGAATTGATGAAACTTTTTTTTTCAGAATAATCTCAAATTTGCTAAATTTGTGTTTTTCGTCAATGAAAACATGAAAACAATCTGGATTTTTATTATTATTTTTTTATGTATGAAAACTTTTTTTTTTCCAGGAGAAACATTTTTTTTCTTGCATGAAGCCAATTGGGGTAAAAAAAATGTTCGTGAGATTTTCTTTTTCTTTCCATGTCTGAAACTGAGTGAAAACATTTTTTTCCAAGGACATTTTTATTTCAGCCTCTTGTGGTCAAAATTAGTATTACAAAAACAAACATTCTCATCCTAAAACGTATATTTCACTCAGTTTCGCACATGAAAAGCAATAATGTGTTTTCACCAATAATAAGGACCTTAGAAAGATTATCCTGGCAAAACCCATTTCCTTTTTACCCCTCACTGCTTCCACAGATTGCCTTTACATTTTTCACAAAATGCTTTACACATATTAATAATATATCATTCACAGATGGCGATGTCAGAAGCAACATCCCGCAGGATCAGAGGCATCTTTAACACCTTCAACTTCTGGTGCATTGTGTTGTACAACATCCTGGCTCTGAACAGCTTGGACTTTGCCAAATTGGTCGCCAAGCGGCTGCTTCTCAAAGGTGATTTTCTGTTTTTATCCATTTAAAGATAGTTTAAGAGTTTGTCATAAATGTAAACAATCAGCTTTTCTGTACCTTCCCAGGCTTCCCTATAACCACCATCATCGTCATGTTTGTGACCTACTGCCTCATTCAAGTGATCAAGGAGCGAGAGAGGAGGCAGGCGCTCATTGATGATCCCGACCCTCTTCCTCCACCTCCACCTCCAACCGCCGCCAGCCCAACTGGTGCTGCTGCTGCTGCACCAGCTGCTGCTCAACCAGTCGTCGACCCCAGCAAAGAAAAAGCAGAATAGATATTTGATGCTTATAGTGAAGGATGTATGAAGCCAACAGTGTCCAGATTTTATAACATGACTTGAATGCAGCATTAACTGTAAATAAGTTATTAACAGTCATACAATGTATTTATACCTAAAACAGAGATTAATTAACTCAAATAATGTACAGTACACCTGAGTACTGTCCAGTAGCCACTGAATGTATTCTGTGCAATAACACTGTAGGGATGTCAAAACTTCTGAAACCTTTGTCATGGATGCAGAAAATAAACTGCAAAGATCTGTTCAAAGCGTAATGTTTTCCTCTCTGATGGAGCTGAATGTGATGAGGGGTTCTTTTTACAGTCCATGAGTCAGTGATGAGTCCTGTCATTAGGGCTGGGAGATATTTCTGTCACGTTACAGCAGCAGCCGGCAGCTGAATTTCAGTCTGATGCGTCCACAGTGGAAACTCTTTTAGGTGGTGACCGGTGGAACAACCCCGGTCACACCTGTGGTGAATCACTACCTGGACCTGAACAGGGTGATAGAAATAGTCTGACAGCTGAATGTCTATGAAGCACATTAGTGTATTTATCCTCCCCCAGAGAGCCCCACACTGGTCTACTGAAACAGGCTTTTAAGGGTACATAAATGTAATGATAGCATGTTTTATGTAACACCACTGCTGCCATGCCTACTCCACTGATAGATAGTCCATATAACAAGACTCCCACAGCTTCTGAAACATCAAATTCAAGGGCTTTCCATGCCCAGTTTCCCTCAAATTTGTGCCAGTATGGCACAGTTTGACCTTGATAAAGTTAAATATTAAAAGGTTCAATGTGTAGACATTTTTGTTTAAAGCATTCAGAAAGTAACAAACTATCAACAATATGAAGATGTAACAGTTTTGATGTTATGTCAAAGACGTCTCCAGCTCTGTTGTAGAGATCTATACCTAAGTTAGCATGCTAACCAGCTAGCCCCTGTCTGAAAACCTCGTTTTTCCAGCAGTCCATTTTCCCCCAAAAAACAAACAAAAAACTTTCAATTCCGTGATTATTCCACAAATATGCAAATTTCAAGGATTTCAAAGGACCAAAGAAAAAAAATTTTTTTAAGGGAAACTGCAGGAAATATCATGAAAAACACCAAAATCAGCTATGTTTTAGTTCCTCAATGCTTTAGAACCTTGTCTGTCAATGTTGTTTCATCCATGTATCATACACCTAAAAGGTAGCCATCTACAAATACACTACTGTTAGTAAATGTGTGTGTCAGATCTAAACTTAACAAATTAAATATACAAACTGCTCATACATTGGCGGGAAGCCTTTAAAAACAAAAACTGCGCTTTGTCAAACCTCTTGTATGAACACACGTGTGATAAAAAGCACACCTATTAAACATTGTAATGAATTTACTAGAACAGTCTTGCTCTGAGGCATTAAGAAAAAAAAAGAAGTGAGCTGCATTTTTGTGGGGAATTATTTTAAGCCGTGGATGAATACACAACTGGTGTGCTGATAAATATTTAAAGCAGCAGGAGTGATGGTGGGATTTACAAAATGAACTAAACAAACTTCTGTTCAAACATGTCTTTCACTGATGTGTTTCTGGAAAACAATGAAGGTCTATGGCACAAGAAGAACGAGACATTTTTCTATAATAATTATAGTTGTTTCTAATGTCCCTGGATCTGGTGATATGATGTGTGAATATCATGTAAAAGCAGGTATTCACACCGCTGCTATAATGACTCAGTCGCAGAGCCCCCAGGGGGCAGCCTCCTCTTACACTACTATCTAATCCAGATCCCCCCCATGACTCAGGACGGACATATTTCCCATGAAGCAAAGTGTCAGCTGTCTGTGAGTGGGTGGACGCTCCTGGGGAGTGGGCAGGGTTGGGTTGGAAGCGTGGATATTGCATTTCGTGTTCCAGAATGAAGCCCATAGCTCCACACAGAGCACCCACACTATAAATAACCTGCCAGTTGGAGCTTAGTTGAAGGGTCAGGACAGCTGAGGAAGTGGGCCGTCCCGGGGTTCAGCTGGTGTGGGCTGACAGCAGACCGACTGTGCCTCTGAATCCTCATTCCAGGCTGGAAACTAGAACTACTTAGCTAAAAAGAAGATCCTCTTTTGTTTGATTTGAAGCCCCTGAAAGGCTCTTCAATCTCCCCCTGCCAGGAACGATGGCAACACCGATAAATCCCATGGACGAACCCAGGGTGTACCAGCAGACGTTGCTGCAGGATGGCCTGTACGACCTGCTGGAGAATGACAAGCTGGTAGACTGTGTCTTGAAGATCAAAGACAAGGAGTTCCCCTGCCACCGGCTGGTCCTGTGCGCCTGCAGCTCGTACTTCCGCGCCATCTTTCTGTCTGACTTGGACGAGAGCAAAAAGAAAGAGATCGTCTTGGAGGATGTGGAGCCGGGTGTCATGGGACTGATCCTCAAGTACCTCTACACCTCCAAAATCAACGTGACAGAACAGAATGTCCAGGACATCTTCGCGGTGGCTAACGTGTACCAGATCCCTTCGATTTTCACCGTTTGTGTGTCTTTCCTACAAAAGCGCCTGAGCCTCAGCAACTGCCTGGCTATCTTCAGACTCGGCCTGATGCTGGACTGTCCCAGGTTGGCCGTCTCCGCTCGAAACTTCGCCTGCGAGCGCTTCCAGCTCATCTCCAGAGACGAGGACTTCCTCCAGCTGCAGCCCAGTGAGTTGGCAGCCATTTTAACAAACGACAATCTGAACGTGGAGACAGAGGAGGCAGTGTTTGAGGCTCTGATGAGCTGGGTGTCCCGGGACGCAGAGAACAGAGAGAAAGAGCTGCCGGATTTGCTCGATTGCATCCGCTTGCGTCTGGTAAGCGAGGATTACCTGAAGGAGAAAGTGGAGAAACACAAACTGATCTCGTCAAATCCAGACTTGCAGCGGAAAATCCAGCTGGTCAGGGATGCTCACGCCGGGAAAATGCCGGAGGTTAAGAAAACCAAAAGCAAGAAGGAGGAGGGTGGAGCCGAGAAGGATGGGGATGGAGAGAACGAGGACAATGGGGAGGAGGAAGCCCTTCTCCCAGGAATCCTGAATGACAATCTGCGATTTGGCATGTTTGTCAGGAACTTGATACTGATGGTGAACGACACAGGGGCCGTGGCTTACGATCCGACAGGGAACGACTGCTTCGTAGCAACACTTTCCACGCAGGTTCCCAAGAACCACATCAGTCTGGTCACCAGGGAGAACCAGATCTTTGTGGCTGGAGGGCTATTCTTTGATGAACAGAACAAAGAAGATCCACTGTGCTCTTATTTCCTACAGGTAGGGAAGGCTATGAAGTTTTGATAAGAGTACGACATACTTGCTATAACTTTACCTGATCTCAGCTCTTTACTTAGATACTGTAATTCCTTGAAGTCCTGCGTTACTTCTGCCAAGGGTTAAGAAAGTATTAAGTCTAGAGAAGGAGGGATGTCACAATATCAGATTAAAGTGCCCTCTTGGATTCCTCTACGGTAAATATCCATCTTACGATGGATTGCTTGATCGACACTCATGCTGTGCTGCCGAGTTTAGTTAGAAACAACAAAGCTCTACTCGACATTCTAGTTCTGGGAAGATGTGGATAAACTAATGCACACGGCATCTCGGATATTTTGTGTTTAGGGTTTGAATAATTCACTCAGTGTGCACTGCAGCTTCAATGAGGGGCATGGAACAAGGTGAGACCAAATACATGTATATATGAATATATAATAGGGTCAAAATGTCTGAGACCATGCTGAAAATCTCTAATATTGTCGCGTGAACCTGGAAATAAGTTTGGGCATTCTGAAAGTAAGTGAAAGTGTCAGAAGTCACATTGCTATTCCACACAAAGAGGGTCTCTCTCTCACTGTCAAACCACGGCTGGACTACAGGTTTCTAAGGGGGGCGGTGTATGTAACTCTAAAACACTTTGCTGAAACTGAATCAGCCGTATCCGAAGCACGATCAGACAGACCCGAAGTGACCGCACCGTCAGAAGATCAATACATCAAGCTCAGCTCCCTGGATGTTGTGTTTGTGTCGGCCTGCTTGTGCTGCAGTGTGTATACCTCAGGTGGAGTAAACATAACCTTTTTCTGCAAATCTCCTGTGACCTCAGTATGACCCGGTCGGCGCTGATTGGCTGGGGATGCCTCCCGTCCCGTCTCCTCGCTTCCTGTTCGGGCTGGCCGAGGCTGAGAACTCCATCTTTGTGTTGGGGGGGAGGGAGCTGAAGGAGCAGGAGCCCATGCTGGATTCTGTTCTGGTCTATGACAGACAGTGAGTACACGTTAAAGTTCATGTTCATGACTAAATGGACTGTTGATTACGTGGCTGAATCCTAATTAACTTAAACCTTTCGTGCGTACAGATCTTTCAAATGGGGCGAATCGGACCCAATTCCGTATCCTGTCTATGGACATGCAACAGTATCCCATAATGATGTTGTTTATGTGATTGGAGGAAAGGGAGAGAGCAAGTGAGCATTCATTCAAAATTCAAAATATTGATATACATCTTCAATCACGCATAATATAAAAGGAACCAATCACTATGTTCTCTCTTGTAAAAAGGAGCTGTCTGAGGCAGATGTGCGCTTATGACGCCAAGAGATTCGAGTGGAAAGAGCTCGCACCCATGAAGACTGCACGATCTTTATGTGGCGCCGCCGTGCATAAGGGCAAAATATACGTGGCAGCAGGAGTCACCGACAGCGGGCTGACGAACACCGTGGAGGTGTACGACATCGCATCCAACAAGTGAGTTCTTTGAAGTCGGTGAATGTTGTTGCCAGAAGTAGCTGATGGCCCGAGGCATGTGCAGATTAAGTGGCTGCTTGGGGCTTAGGAGATCCACATATTACCATTACAAATGTGATTTATTTTACTGATTTGTATGCAGAGAAGATATTGTTTGGTTTACTTTCTCTGAATTTTCATCTTTTAATGAGCTATAGCCGTTGAGTTGTTGTTCTCCACATTTTCAAATTAATATCGTAATTTTAATAGGTCCCATATAGTAGAAAGGGAAACGTCCATTTCTTTTTTGATTACAAAGTAGGTCGACGCCCCCCAGATGGTTGTCAAAACAGCATCAAAACTGATGCAGAAATATAGGGGGCGGTGCCTGCTCAGGCCTGTGAGAGCTGACCAATCAGAGTAAACTGGCCTTTTTGGCAGTGAGGTCTTAAAGAGACAGGAGTTCAAACCGACGGCGAATAGAGGTGCTGCAGCAATGGACAGTACGATGAAAATAATGTGTTTATTTAACGTCAAAGCATGTAAACGTTTTCAAGTAGACGCCCACAGTAAAAGTTTGAACCTGAAAATGAGCATGTGAAAGTGTATTTCACTTCCTTATCAGTACCTCTGTGTGTACGTTTTTCAGGTGGTCAGATCACGCAGAGTTTCCGCAGGAGCGCAGCTCTCTAAACCTGGTGTCTTTAGCCGGCTTGCTGTACGCCGTAGGAGGATTTGCCATGATGCCTTTGGAGGACAGCGAGGAGATTGTTCCCAAAGAGATGAACGACATCTGGAGGTGGGAACATCATGAAAACATAATATTCACAACATATATAAAAAAAATAAAAAAAAAAGATGTCTGAGTTTTACCTTTCTGATTATCAAAGTTTTTTTCAACCTCCTCAGGTTTGACGAGAAAGAGCAGAAGTGGTACGGGATCCTCAGAGAGATCCAGTACGCATCAGGGGCAACCATCCTGGGGGTCCGCCTCAACACCCTGCGGCTCACCAAGATGTAAAGCCCGCTCCACCCACTGCTTGATAAGAGACTACAAGAATCAATTCAATGTGTTTGGTGTTTGTTTTATCTTACAGTTTAAGTGTAATTCTGGCTTAAGATCACAGACATTTTTTTGAATGAGTAAATTTTTATATATGTGTATTACAGTTATTTTTATCCGGAAAAAAGTGTGAACAATCTGTAGCCTGTTAACATTTTTGCACTATATAGAATAAAATATACTGACCACCCAAAGCCATCCTGATCTATAATCATTGAAACTGTGTTGACAAGAGGTTGTGCATCTCCCAACAGATGGCAGCAAGATCATAATGTAGGGAGGCGGCTTCAGAGAGCATGACTAGATCATGACACAACTAAACACAACTTCAGGTTCTCATTGCAGGGACAAAAACACACCACACATCTCCATTTGCAATAATATATCTATATTGTTTAATATTGAAATGGTTTCATTACGCTCTGCTGTGTTACAGACAGTAAACACTAGTCAATAATACAATAAAAGACAGAAAATACAGTCTAATGTTATTAGCACCTCTAGACACTATCGTCCGTGTACGGTTTTTAGTATTTTAATATAGCTGAACTTGACAACTACTGCCTACACATGGTCTTTGTACACCAGAGTTAACTAAGACATAGTGTTTACATGATAAAGTATAGAATCAGCAAATAACAGTACACAATATGATTTCTTTAACACAACTGCAGTACGAGTAAGTATGGGAAATGACGAGGGTCTGTGGATAATACATCTTTGAATTGACTATGGCATTTGTGCCTATCGTTATTATCACATACAGCATATCTTTGCCCAAAAAAGGGGAGAGTCACCCTAAAACAAATGTATTATTATTATTATTATTATTATTATTATTATTATTATTATTATTATTATTTTTATTATAGCTAACCAAACTTTCACATGCAAAATAACCAACAATATTTGTTTTCCAATTGTATGGTCCAGATTTTATAGAGCCCAGAAACTGAACGTAGTAAAAGATTATCAGATGAGCCAAAAAGCTGCAATATGTAAAAACTATCCACCTGTTACATTCACACTCAAAACAAATGGGAGGCAATATATCACCTGCTAACTGCTAACTTCTGCCAGTCGTAGCTGCCATTAGCTAGTTAGCTCAGTTGACCGAGCAGCTAGCAGCTCGCTGCACAGGAGCTTTGTACCAGGACAGGCTGGGGCTAGCTGGTTAGCATGCTAACTTCAGTAGACATCTTTCAACACGTTAGCCTACATAGACATTATAATGTTTAACTGTTGTTTTTTCACAGTATATTGGTTATTTTGATTATTTTTGCATGTTTTAAAAATGATTACATATTGCACCTTTAAAGTTAATGGACAGTATCATATACTGTAGTCTGGAAAGAAGATCTTAATCCTCAAATGAGTTGGTAGAAAAAGCTAAGTTCTTTTACTTTCCTTTACCAACAGTACGTTGATAAAACCCATAGAAACTTAATTAATCTGTTTTTTATTTTCCTCACCACATTTTCCAATTCTAAGATTTTTAGAGGACTTTGTGGCTAGCTAGCTTAACTGGCAAAACTGGTAGCTAAACACACTGGGCACCAGCCTTGTCAGCTCGCTAGGTGAAGCTAAATCTACTAAACCAGCCTTTACAGGATATGTTAATCATACATGCAAATAAAGCCTACTGTATACCGCTGTATAACTCTTATAACAGTTACCAAGCCAACAAACAAATGTCTGTGATTAAATGTCTTTTTTCTCCAAATATTGACGCTAAAAAGAATTAGCCTAGCTTCTTTACCAACTGATTGGAGGTTATCTGTCGCTCAGCAAATCATCCGACGACAAATTGACAAATCCTAAATTTTAAACTTCATTTTAATAATTTAAGTAACAATATTATTCATTGATGTACTCTGTTATAGACTATCTTTGACTTGTCTGATAACCTTTGGTCAGTTTTGGGGCGCCATATGTTCTCACCCACAACATGGGCAGATAAAAAAACAAAAACAAAGAACTGCTTCTCCGTTCTTAAAAGAGAGACTTTTCTGCTTCAAAACACCAACACATTTCTTTAAATTCTTACATACATACAATGCTTTCGCTCCAATATCCTAACACTTCTCAAAGCTGAAGGCCACACAACTTAAATCCTTTTGGATACGCACTTATGCCTCTAACAGCTAAACCCCAAACTGGAAGTCCCAGCAGAGACCCAACTTGGCAATCCCATGAGCGACTGCCAAGCTCAATGCTTCATTATGTGACAAACATTTTCTTGGGTGCAATGCAGATACACAGTCACTGTGGTGTTTGGGCACCCACTTAATCACTGACAAACCCTCGTTTAAGGACAAGGGCAGGTCCACCTTTGCCTAATCTAATACAAGCCTTTGGCTGCTAGCCTTAATAAAGGAGAGTTCGGCTAATTGAAACACAAAAAGCCTACTTGCCTCGAAGAATGTAGGACTCCCAAACACTGTGCAAAATGTCCCTTCTCAGTTTCTAGAATCTTGGGTTTACACTGCCACTTAACTTTGTAACATTACATTAGAAAAAAATTACCCTTCAAAAATTGATAGATTCTTTTTAAAGATTTGCGAGGGCTCATAAATGTCTGCCTTCATGTTAAATGTACAGTTCAAATAGTGTTGCTTCGTCGCAGATGGGTTTTGTCTTGTTTGCAGCTGGATTTAGGAGAGCCATGCTCACTAAATAATCCAAGACAAAGGATTAACAATTAAATTCTGCTCTCTAGGTTGGATTTAGATGTTTTGCAGCCCAAATCAATCTCTATACTTTGTCCAAAAACTGTGTCATGAGCTATTTTGGCTGTTCTTTTCCTGTAAAAAATATAAAATCATCTGCTCAGTGTCATTCACCTCCAAACTGTGGTTGAACAATTGAATTTACTACATTGGTTTGGAAGCCTGTAACTTGAGCAGATTCTGGCTTAATATTTGATTCCAAACAGGTACACGCAGCACGACTTATCTTTGCAGGGTCTGGACAAACAATTTTGACATCCCTTTGGTCTAAACAAAATGTTGTTTCAGAGGACTGAACACCTGCCAAGGACACAATTCTGGCAGAGGCTGCATTTTTGCAATTTCCTATAATTGTTTGCCATGGAGACATACGAAAAAAAGAAAGAAAACACACCTGCCATCAGCAAATAATTGCAACTGCATCAGCCTTCAAACCCTGCAAGCTGAACTGGAACTATAAAGTGCTCACAATATTTAATATCTTTTCTCTTTTACACAATTTGGCAACAGACACCTTCCACTACGTTTCCTCAAGGTCTATAACAGTCACATAATGAGACCCTTCCATAGTAGCCTAAACCTTATTTCTCTTGATTAGTGATCAGAGACCAAACCATGTAGAAAAAGATAATGCTGCATTGTTTGCACTCACCAGTACTTATTAAGAGATCAGCACAGTGCAAAACAGGCAGACTGAATCACAGAGACACCAGTTTAGGTGCAGTGACTCCTCACAGCTCAGGATGCCAAACCACAGCCGAAGAGTTGTTCAAGGAAACAAAGCAAAACACTTCTGCAACTTACTAACAACAGACTCTGATCAAATTCAAACAAATACATTGACTGATGTTTGTAATTTTTTGTTATTAATTTATGAATATCCACACGGTACATTTAAATGTAAAATGTATGCCTTTGAGTGTAGATTATAAAGTGGAAATAAATGTTTTTCCTTCTTCTTCTGCATCTTATTTTTTCATCTTGTATCATAAATGAAACCCATTGCGGGCTTGTTGTGGCGATCAAATTCAAAGTGCATAAATCAGTAGTGTCAACTACTATCCCTCCCTCCCTTACCATCAGCTTCTATCAGCATCCATTACACAGAAACATTCAAATCCCTCCAAGTATAAGGCGCAAAATATAAACTATAACCACAGTATCTCATCTCTTGGGCTAGTGCTTCTCAAAACAGCAAAGTGGGAAAAAACTTGCAAAGTACATTTTGAATGTAGGCTTTCTTTAGTGTAGGATTGCTGTCAGAGTGCAGTTTTCTAAGATGCCACAAGAGAGCAACAAGTCCTTAAGTTTGTGTCGACAGGCTGCCTCGAGTCTCTCTCCAGGCCCCATCGACCAATGACCAGATCAAACCTTAGATGGGTATAAAATGTTGGCAGTTACCTCATCAAACTGCTCAAAATGTCTAAATCGTAGCTCATATCTGACTCTGGAGTCTGAAGTGTCGAGTAAGGCTAATTTTGGATTTATCACAGCCAGAATGTATTCAACAATTTACAGCTCTAGACATTTCATTTAAAGGGCAGTCTCAAACTGGACCCTGTACAAAAGCAGCAAATCAAAAGTACAAAACATGTGTTAGACACATGGAGAGAAAAAAAAAAAAAAAAGACAAAGTACCGTTATCAATTAACATCTGACGTGGCCCTAACCATTTAACCATGGCAGTTTTAAGGAATACATGTTACTGGGGTGAGCTAAGACATAAGACAACACTAAGGTGCTTAATTCTTGTCTTTTAAATAAAACAGCTTATCACATTTACAAAAGCTTATCCACAAATTCCAACTTTCGGTAGTACCAGCCAAGACACATGTGGGGGGCACATTCAACTGACTCTCCAAATGTAAACATGAGGAATTAATCACAAGGAAGAAACACATCTTAACAATATTTACAGATTAATGCTACACTACGAGTAGGCTATCTATAGATAAAGTGAGCGGGAGTGCATCGATAGTGCACAGAGACTCTTTTTGGATAATTCTTTGATTGAAATGTCAGATTTAAAAAGGAAGATGTCAACAGTTTGGGAAGCACGCTCTTTGGCTTTTGTGCAGAGAATTAGCTGAGAAGATGTATGGCAAGCAGACTAATTTAGCTTAGCTTAGCTTAGCTTAGGATACAGAATAGAAACATGGGACATAGCTAATTATCGAGCTTTAGAAGCACTGGTAGGCAGAGTTTGTTACCTTTGACCATGAGCCATGCTAGCCGTTTCCCACCATTTCTAAATGTTTTGCTAAGCTAACCGGTTAAAGCTCACTGAACAATAAACAAAGTATTTTAAACCCCAGTAAAACATTAAATTGATGCTTTTACAGTTCAGATTTTTTAATTGTTTCGCTTCAGACAGAACTGAGCTAACTGTTTCCCTCCATTTCCAGTCTTTGTGCTAAGCTAAGCTACCTGGGTAAGCAAAGCATTTTAACCTCCAGTAAAACCACAAACTGACCTTTTCACACTTGTACTTGTTTTTTTACCATCAGACAGAGCCAAGCTAACCGTTTCCTTCTCTTTCCAGTCTTCTTGCTCAACTAAGCTAACCGATTTTTAGCTTACCATACCAAAACAAATCATTTAAACCAAAGTAAAACCACAAATCAGTGCTTTTACTCTTATGTGATTTTTCTTTTTACCTTTAGACAGAGTCAAGCAAACGGTTTCCCCGTTTCCAGTCTTTGTGCTAAGCTATGTAAGCTAACCAGCTGCTAGGCATAGTAGCTAGCATTATATTTGACTTCATGAACAATAGTGGAATCAATCTTCTCGTCCAACTCTCGACAAGAAAGCAAATGAAGTGTTTTTCCCAAATTGTCCAGATACAGTCCTTCAAGAGTAGAACTTTTTACTGACAAAGATTTGATTATATTCTTTTAATTCTACTCCAGTATGTTTATGACAAACAATTGTCAAAAGTGCACACGTAAAGCCACACATTTTTGAGCCATATTACATACTGCATGTGCTGACTGGTGATGTAATCATACGGAGCCCTTTCAGTGATGCGCTCTGTTGTGCCTAAAATAATCACCGTCAGTGCTCTTGGAGAGATTTAGGCATTGGAATATAATGTTTATCATTTCACAATATACGTCATGATGAAATGTGCACATTTAATGAGCTACAGAAGCAGGTATTTTTGTGAATATTATTACATCCCTACACTGTTGGTAACTAATTACATAGATCGGGGGTTTAGTTGGGAAAAATGAGCTGCAAGTTAACATTAACATTAGATTTTTAACCTACAATTATAATGTAGGTCTGAGTACATTAGGTTTTAACTAACAAGTCACAGAAAAGTGCGATATCGCCTCGAAGCCAGATCTACAGGAGAGGAGAGCACTTGCTTAATGTAAGCAACAGATGAGAGTCAGCAAATTACTCCATCTCCTGACTCGGGGAAGCTCAAGCGTTGATTAGCTTACTTAGATCGGAAGATCCTCGTCTCCGGTCTCTGCTTCACATCCCTCTCTCTCTCTCTCTCTCTCTCTCACGCACACACACACACACACACACACACACAGTCACAAACACCACACACTGCATTGCACTGCCGACTCTCCACGCGTCACAACTCCTCTCACGTCCCGACAGACTGACGTAACGTGCCACGAATTACACACTACCACAATTATAAAATGAAGACAATTAGGAGTACATTTTTAAATATCACTAGAGTTAAATGTAAGGTGCAGGATCGATTATAAATGCTGTATAACATCTTCTAACTATAGCGGGTGAGCTAACAGGATTTGGTTATTGGCAACGCCATATACATGTATATGCTCAGAGACAAATCAGCATTTGGTTATTGCTGGGTCAGAACCAGAACCACTTCGCTACATCTTGGCGGAGAACGACCAAAAATAAATCTTTTTTTTTTTTCCTCATCAGATTGTGGTTCTCACTCTGATGACCTACGCGTGGGGGAAGATCAGGGGAAACTCTTCTTCCTCCCACTTTGTAAAAGATGCTACAATCAATGCATTGTGCAAGGCTCTGGAGAGGTGTGTGTGGTAGTGGAAAATCCCAAATGAAATTAGAACAGAGTTGTGAGATTTATGAGGAGAAGCGTAGTGAGAACATGTCCTACTATTCTCTGAGGTTATCTATTGTGTTTAACAGAGTAAAAAATAACTATTTCTTATTGTGGTAGGTGTGTGTATCTGTTTTTTTTTGTTTTTCAGGAGGCCTCCATGTAGCCTTCAGTCTGTTTTTCCCACCTCAGTGTAAATGTCACTGAGGAGCATCACTCTACCGCTGCAGGAGTCCTCTTAAGAGCTCTAAGAAAAACAAAACAAAGAGTAACAAAAGTGCTTTTGATGCTACAGAGATTTAGTTGTTGGAGTTCATCCTACCGGCAGAGAACAGGGGAGGCGGTGGGGGTAAATGAGGGGTGGGAGGCAGCCCCCCCATGGAGTGCAGCAGGGGGAGAGACAGCTGGGTTCCATGGAGAGGGTGTGGGCTAGAGGCAGCAGCGGGTGTGGTCACAGATGTGGCGGGGAGCGCTGCCCCTAGCTGCACCTGACCGGAAGAGTCCACGGTGGGCGATGCCAGAGGCTGGTCGAGGCCGAGGGGGTTGTTGCCGTCAGCGACCATGGGGTTGCTGACGCGGAAGCATTTCTCCCTGTGGGCCTTGAGCATGTTGGAGAAGCGGAAGCGCTGGCCACACACCTCGCAGGGGTAGGGCTTCTCCCCGGTGTGGGTGCGGCGGTGACGCTTCATGTTGGGCCGGCTCGTGAAGCTCTTCCCACAGATCTCACAGATGTACGGCTTCTCTCCTGCAGAAGACGGACACAACTTTATGTCACTGTTGTGTTTAAAGCTTTTTTTCTCTGGCTAAACCCCGCCCCTGCAATTCTGGTCTAAAACATGTTGCTCCTCTGTGATTCAGTGTCAACGCAGTCTTGAGAATCCTCGGCTGCAGTGCAAGACCACCGAGTGACTCACCAGTGTGTGTCTTCATGTGTTCGTCAAAGTACTGCTTCATGTTGAAGTCCTTTCCGCACCACTGGCACATGAACTGCTTGTGTCCGATGTGGATGCTCATGTGGGATCGCAGCTGGTATTTGTACTGGAAGCGCTCACTACAGTTCTGAAACAGCACACAATGAACATTTTAAGTCTTAATGGTTAGAAAAAGGTACACAAAAATTGAGACTTACTTTTCCTGAAGTACACAAAAAGAGTAACTAATGATTAAGTAATTAGTGACTAATGATTAAGTAAATAGTAACTAATGATTCTATTTGGTAACTACTTAGTATTGTTTCCCTTTACTTGAAAGTTAACAAAGAGTAACGAATGATTCATTAAGTAGTAATTCATTAATCGTCTCTAGTTCGTGCTACTCAGTGACTGGTTGATAGGTAATCAGGAACAACTCATGAGAAAAGTAGATATTAAATATATATAAGAAGATATTCATGAACTAATCATTACCTAATGATTCATTATTGTATCATCTCCCAGTCTGTTCTCTTGTGACACACCATTACCTACTTTACAGTCCTTCAAACACAGTTATTCAAGATTGATTCGATTCAACTATCAATTCGTGAACTGGGTATTACACACATTGAGCTATGCAACATCAAATGAGGAGAGGTCCAATTTTACAAACAAACTGCTCAGAACATTTAAAATTCTTCACTTGAAGGAATAGTTTGTCTCTCCAGAGCTGTTTTCCTCCCTTTTTTCCAGTCTTTATGCCAAACTAAACTAACCCTCTCTTCTCTATGCCTGCATATTTACTGTACCGACATGAGAATAGTATCAATCTTCTCATCTAACCCTTCAGCAAGAACGCAAATACGCTTATTTTCCAAAATGTCAAAGTATTCTGTGAAGCACCTATGGGCCGTCAATGTTTATAATTTGGTAATTACAATAATTTTCTGTTTGGCTCAGCACATCTGGATTCCTTGACCATAACACGAGTATTTTGCAAGCAAAGGCCATAAACACGCTCATTTAATCTGCATTCTAGACACCAGTAATTTAAGAAATTACAGGGTTTAAAGTGGTGGATATCTCAGTTCATGTGAGTGAAGTGGAGAGCAGCAGCAGCAGCAGCAGCAGCAGTGTATAAAAAGAGCTCAAACCTCACACTTGAAGGGTTTCTCTCCTGAGTGCTGCAGAGAGTGAACCTTCAGGGACATGCTGCGCTTGAACGACTTCCCGCAAGTCTCACAGGTGAATGGCATGTCCTTCGTATGGGCTACACACACACACACACACACAAACACACACACACACAAACAAACAAACACACACACACACACAGAGAACAAGATACATTAATGGTATTCAATACTGGGCCACTCTTGATCAAAAAGCAGCAGGAGGACAAATAAGCAAACTGTTCCCCTCCTAAAATAGCACTAAAGGAACAACACTTAAGTGTGCTTTCATTGGCTAATTACAATGCTAAGGACAATGAATGTGTCTCATCTAGTAAACAAACCATTCCCCATGAAGTTTCCACACTGAAATCTCTCCTAAAGTAGGGAGGATAAATAGAACTCAATGACTTTATTCAAACCATTTCCATTACCTTGAAATACAGATGTACACTGAATGAGTTAAACCCCGTCTGGGAAATAAGATGCTTATCTCCCAAGATGTGGAAGAGGAAAGCAACACCCAAAACAAACCCTGCACAACAATCAGTGGGACGTAGAAAAGGAAGCCCGAAGTAACAAACGGGAACCAAGCGACCAACCAGGACGGTTGATTTCGCCGCCACTCACCGACCATGTGCTTCCTGACATGAGCCATGGTGTAGAACTTCTTCTCACAGATCTCGCAGGAGAACTTCTTCTCGGCGTAGCCATGGACGATCTTGTTATGCTCGTGTAGCGACCACAGCTTTTTGAAGGCCTTGCCACATGTAACACACTTGGAGGGGGGGGGCGTAGAAATGAAAGGAAGGACGGCAAAATATAGTTACAACCAGAGCTATTTTGGGTACAACATATTAAGAGGATCGTTATCTGGAACAGTCTTTACAAATACAATCCAGGTGTGTGAGCTTACACAGACACTTGAGCGTGCACTGTACCAAAAAAGCAATTAGAGTCAGTAGATTAAAGCAGCAAATGATCTTCAAAACCACAGCAGGAGTCCAGCTGCTCGCTGCAGAGTGGGTAATAGCGGAGGTACAGAGACGCATCAGAATTCATTATTAGTGACTGCAAGTTGACTGAGATATTGACTCCGATCACAGTTAATATATTTACATGACTGCAACAGTGCGCTTCCTAATTACTCACTAGATAACGCTTTAAAAAATGGAAACGACTGCAGGGGGACGCAGGTTTGTGCTGCATGCGAGGAACGAAATACGACAAAATTGGTCACCGTGCCATAATAATGACTCTTGCAAAACAATTACACAAATGTTAATTTCTGTATAATTATTAATACAATAACTCCAAAATCAGATTTAGTTTCACTGATATAGACTTTTGTCTCAACAGTAAGATAACGCTGAACCAAATACGAATGAACACATCAATGTGTGGTAATTCTTGCTGACTAAAAGAGTGTCTGCGAAACATCTCCCACAAGCTCCACCGATCAGAGGGGATGGGGCAGCCTGTATGACTGTGTTCACAGTAAAAAGCATTTTTATGAGCTTCTTCCATTCAGCCAACGACAGCTGGACATGTGTACCGTGTACCGATCTTACAGTGTTTTGGTTATCCCAAATGTTTCCACCGGATGTTCACAACCACAGAAATATGCGATTTTAGTTGACGTTCAGACGCTCAGCGACATGGTGAAATGCCTCAGGGTCTCAGTAACTCGGTAATAGTTTCGTAAGTTCACAAAATTTGATAATTCCTCCCTTGGACAGACTTGGATCATGAACGGAGTCAAATAAAACTCAAGGTGAAGCGGTGTTTGAAGAGGGATCAGAGAAGGAGCCACGGGCCGCTGCACAGAAGCCCATCAGAGAGGAGCCCTTACAGCCTCATCTGTGGCTGTGCTCTTTGGCAATGGTACATGCTGCTCATTTAAAACAAAACGGTAAAATAAATTATGGTTTGACCAAAACAATCTTAACAAGTTTTGTTTGTTTTTAAAGAAGCTTGAAACTACATCTTTACTTAGAAGCTCAACGCTGTCATGACGGCTCTCTATTGGTCAACGACACAAGTTGACCTCAGCATGAACAACATGAATGAGTTTACTTCTCCTTATCAAATTCATTGATCAGAGCTTCAGTCGAGATCAACAGATACTGCTGTGAAGCTTGATGGTGCTGGTTTGAGAACAAAACAGGACTTTAACAAGTAAGAAGGACGTCAGATCTCACCTGGATGCTCTTCTCACAGTCGGTCTGTTGGTGCAGCAGCAGCTCGCTCTCCAGCAGAAAGCGCTTCCCACAGTTATTGCAGATCTGCATGCGGTTGTGAGTGACGTTCATGTGTTTCTCCAGGTACCAGCGGTTGTTGAAGACGCGAGGGCATTTCTTACATGAGAAATGCTGCTTCTCCTCCAGCCTCACTTTCTGGCCCAGGCCCTCTGTGTCCAGCGTCCTCTTCCCACCCTGCCGCTGGTTGGCCAGCGTGGCCTCCGTGAGCGTCTGCCGCATGGAGGCAGTTGTACCCGCCATGGCGAAGGCTCTGGTGCCCCGGCGAGGTCGATCCATCATGGCCGGCTGCTCCAAGCCTGGAATGTTCAGGGTGTTCTCCTCCTCTTCCTCGTCTTCCTCTTCCTCCTCCTCCTCACTGCTCTGCCCCAGTATGTCCCCCCTCCTCAGGTCATCATCATCCTCTTCTCCAACCGTGTCGTCATTCTCCGCCTCGTTCTCCTCATCGTCCTCCGAATCCCTCTCATTGTCATGGCAGTGACCAAAGATGGTGGCCGTGTCTGTGGCCGTCGCAGATTTGCCCTCTGATCCCTTCGACACATTGAGGGTCTGGTTGTTGAGGTTGACTTCGACAATGATCTGGTCTCTGTTGAAGGAGGCGTGACCATCCGTGGTCTTGGACTCCTCTCCATTGCTCTCAACTTTGCACAAAGCAGCCACACCCGTGCCCGCCCCAAGCGCCGACCCATCCTCCTTCTGGTAATACTGCTTCTGCTGGGAACTCGTCTTGACGGCCTCCTCCACCCTGACAGAGAACGGGCTGCTGCCCTCCCTCTTGTACACCCTCCCCAGCTCCGACTCCTGTTTGATCTCCGGATACAGCTGGCTGGTTGGCATCGCTACTGCCGCCGGGTCGCCGCCGCCTAGGCCTTCCTGGTTGGCCATATCGCTGCAGGTGGTCCTCAGCGAGTGGCTGCTGATGAGGTCGCGACAGGAGGCCGCGATGTCGCTCATCTGAAGCAGGGTAGCGGCGTTGAGCACGTCGCGGACCGTGCGGCTGCTCACCAGCAGTTTGGAGGTGTAGATGAAGTTGAGGATTTGCTGCAGGCCCTGCGAGGTCAGGGAGTCCAGCGACAGGTCCACCCGCCGCAGCTGTTTGCTTTGGGCGAAGAGAGAGTGGAAGAAAGGGCTGTAGGCCGCCAGCACGCCCTTGTGGGCCGGGAAGGTGCTGTGCTGACGCACCAGAACGATGTCGACGTCACACAGGTCAGGCTGGAAGAGGCGCTGCTCGTTCAGCCTGTCCATCAAACAGGTGAAGTGCAGAGCCACATCCTCCACCAGAGAGAACTCAGCAGAGGGGAAGTCTGTGGTCTTCTCCACTATGAGCTGGCGGGGGAAGGACAGAGAAAAGCGTTAAGACAAAAGAAAAGAAAGAAAACTGCTTAACACGATTGATCTCGACAGTGGCAGGGTGTTTTTATGCATTCTGGTCAGCGCAGCGTCGGCATACCGGGCCGCGGATGTTAAAGTATCTGACGAGAATCTCCTACCCTGCCACCACCGCCACCTCCTGACACCATGAGCAACAGACACAGGAACTGAGACGCGGGATGACGAGGTGCTTAAATGTGCATTCGGTTCAGCGCCTCTCTCTCTCTCTTCAGCACCAACGCACACCCACCCTCTTCCTACGACCTGTTTATCCTCTCCCATCACACACTGTACCTCACGGGGGCACGAGAACCACGCACCCACCATCTCCCCTCCACCTCCACCGTGACGAGTGAGCGAACCACAAGTGTGCGCGATGGAAGTGGAGTAACCCTTCTATATGTTGCCTGTAGACGTGCCGTAGATGCTCCAGCTCTCCTGCACTACCCTGCACATGAGAAGCGATACAGATACAACACTGGATGTTCCCTCAAACAGGCTAACTGAAGCATCAAATAAAATCAAATAAAACCAAATAAACTCAAATCTGCCCTTCCAGTTTTCTCCAACCAATAAAGGCTACAATCCCTCGATTGTCTTGTTTTTAGCACCATCTGGACGATACGTGTTATACAAAGCATATACTAACCTAAAGAAGAGTTTGTTTTGACCAGATTTGTTTTTTCCACAATAAAAAATCTCACGACATCACAAGATAAAGTGGTAAGTCGTTATAACAAGAAATGTTTTGAATGATTTGGTTTCTAATAACAACGAGTGTCATGTATCATCAAAGATATCTTCTTACAACATGAAAACGATATCGATGACGTTTCAAGGGGTCAGGAAAAAAAAACACAGATATTAGATCTCTACAATTCAGTATCGAGTGGGAAAACTCCATCTGCTTAAGAAGATCACGGGAGAGGATCAAAAGCTCATCTCAATTTAAGCTCAACTCATCCACAAATACCAAATATGACCGGACTCTGAAGGTGCTCAGTGACATGGTGAAACAGCTCGGGGTCTCAGTAACTCAGCAATAATGAAATTTCATAATTCAGACTTATTCTCTTACAAGCGCAAGTCCTCAAAGAACTTAAACTGGATCATGAACGGAGTCAAATAAAACTCAAGGTGAAGCGGTGTTCGACGAGGGATCAGAGAAGGAGCCACGGGCTGCTGCACAGAAGCCCATCAGAGAGGAGCACTTACAGCCTCATCTGTGGCTGTGCTCTTTGGACTGGGAGATGCTGTTAATTCATTTAAAACAAAACGCTAAAATAAATTAAAGTTTGACCAAAAACACCCAAAAATCTTAACAAGTTTTTTATTTAAAAAGAAGAAGAAAAAAAATAAAATATATTATACTACATCTTTATTCATGCCTTTTTGGTTTGTTTGCTCCTGGCCAAAACGCTCGTGTTCGTGAGCAAACACACACACATACACACACACACACACTCACACGCATATGCGATGTGCAACCATGCACAAACCCCACACACGCACACACACACACACACACACACAACAAACACAAACACTGTGTCTGGTCTCTGCGAGGACCGACTGGTCGGAGAGCATTGGTATTCAGTGCCATCTCCCTCCCATTAGCCGGCTCTCTCAGCACACCCACTCACTACACCGTCCCCGAGGAACGGGGAATTATGCACAAGACAAAACATGTCGGGAGAAATAATTAGGGAAACCATGCCGAATAAATACTAACTACCCCTCCAAACAATTAATTGGATTTATCATTCTAGGCATCTCCTGATGGCAGAACACGACAAGTATTGATAGGAGCCTCGCTGTGGCCCACAAGCTTTGCTGGAGATGATGTGGCTGTGAGTCGTGATTACATTTCTACATCTCTTAGTTGTCGGTATTTACAGATGATCGTGCAGGACAAGGGACGGGAAATATAATAAGAGACAGAGAGAGAGAGAGAGAAAAGAGGCAAGTGATTAAATTATTAATTCGATTCGGGACAACATCCTTTATGGTATTCATGTAAAGCTCTGTAGTGAATTAGTGCGAATCGTCCTTTAAAGACTGTTCATTGTTCTTTACATTGAGAACAGTTCTCTCCTTTCACTCCGCCGCCCAATACTTTCCCTGTAAGATCAATGAAAATGACTTTTCATTGTTCAGACTGGAAAATGGATTTGCATTTAGGCCTAACCTTGAAAATGTGGCCCGTTTGAAGAATTCAATTATGGAGTGTTAGATTTATTCATAGTTTTGAGCTACTAAATTAGACTCCAAGCCAGAGAGGAGTGGAGATCGGGTTATCTCTCTCCGTGCAAGGCTACAGACATCGCCCAAGGGCAAAACGCTGCAGCCTTAATCAGATCAAGTATAAGTTGCAGACTGGAAGTTATGCTCCTTTAGCGATAACGATCGGCGTCATCTTCTGGGATTCAAATAGGACAACGCAGTCATGGATTAAATCCTACAGGAGGGACATCCGCGGATTCAATACATCAATGGCCTGTGGTTAAAAACGACGGAACCAGGAGTAACTTTAGAGGGTCATTGTAGTATTCTCATGATATTATACTTTACTCTTTGACTCGTGTTTTGGAAATCATTAGTGGAACGGAAAATGTTCCTGCAAAAACTTGATTTTTACCATTTTCACAGGTGAGGCAGGACTCCAAATGAGTTCCCAAATGATTTCACTCTTGTACCGCAGTAGCAGGAGGCTAAAGGGGGGCGCTAACTGACCGTTGCCAAGGTGGCTTATCTGGCAAACGCTAGCTAGCCGCTAGGTTGCACGCTAACAAAGTTGACTCATGCCCTTCTGAAAATGAAAACTGTACCAAACACGTTATTTATTTCACCTTCTCTACAGAATAGTGAACGACGTGCTTGCAAAAAAAAAATCTTTTCGTGATCTCAAAATCCTCAATTCACATTCAAAATGCGGAATGCCGTAAAGTTTATCAGTGCTCTGCTGCACTGAGTGACAGAGAGCTCTCAATCAGCAAGTGACTGCTTTATTCCCATCCAAACAGATGGTTTTCAAAGCTTCAATCCAATTGCAAATAGTTGTATTTCCCATGCAGCTGCTGTGTCTGTCACGACGTGCAATAAAGATGAAGCCGTCTTGTCACATTTCATCACACACTGTCGCCAAACAAATTGAGTGAGTACCCTGCATTTACAAACCGCATCCAACTCGCTCCATCTTTCTCTGTCATTATCTCTCGCCCCTCCTCGCTCCGCCTCCCCCCTTTTTTCTTGGAAATGTCAGGGAGAGAGCTTGTTTGCCGTCATTAGAGGAAGCGCCACCTTTAACCAGCCTCTCAGTCAGATGTCTCCACAATACATTATTCATATCTGGCCTGACCTGTGACAAACACGCGGCGGGAGGGATTACTGACGCACCCAACAAGAGGTGTCATTTAAACAGGCTTCAATCGAAAGCTCTGCGCACCCTTTGTGCACCCATCTGCTAAACGCATCATGTGAAGGGATCCTTTCCCGTTTCACAAGGCAGGGCTGGTGTGTTCTAATCCTACAATAGTGTTATTCATTTGTATTTTTTGAGCACTGTGTGTTACAGAAATTCCTAATAAATCAGTGTAAGGAACGAGCAAAGTCAGAGTCCAAAGAGGGGTGGGCGGGTGGTGGGCGGCTCATACAGGGAGTTTTCTCTGTGAGGACCGGAGTTTGTGAGAGTCAAGTCTTTTTTTTTCTTTTTTTTAAGTTTAACACACTGACCAACCAGGAAGTGAGAAAAGTGTTGTTACAGTTACATGACAAACAGTATTTATAAGCTTTAGCGCGGTTACTAAAGGCAAAAGCTGTCAATCCTGCAAGGTATTTTTTTATCTCTTGCCGAGAAACCACAAGGTCCATTTAGTCGATGTTTCAGAGCTTTTGACCACTAGACATGCTCCTCAACCGTTAAGAGTTTGCCCGGTTCTCCTGGAACTGCAGATATTCATATTTCCATTTTTATGAGAACCTTAAGAACTTAAAAAGCTGAGTTTTGACCTCGGAACGAACTGAGCAAAAAGGTCCTCTCAGGGAACATGGTCTTCGACAGCGGCTTTCACCGCTGATCCAACCTGATCGCATTTCGAGGGACGATGCATGTTTTTCACAGCCTTTTTACGATTTAAATTGACAATAATTGGCCTGATGGATGCGCTCCATTAAGGACGTTAAAGGTCACGATTGGTGAAAAAAACCAAACACATCTAGCTTTCCCATTGTTGAACTGGTCTAATGGGGTTTTTCAGTTAAGTGTGTGTCAGACCTCAACTTCGTCCAAGTTCGGAAGGTTGTTGCATTTCGGGGAGATAATCAGGCGTTTAAACAACATCAGCCTAATGGAAATGCTTTCATTAGAACTCTAAGTTTTTAACTTTGAAACTACTTTACCGCTAATGCACTTTTGATGGCGCTGTGATGGATGATGCGCAGGATTACTGGCCGGCCCGAGAGGAGCCTGCATCATTCATGAGAAAAAGAAATAATTAACTATTTGTTGCTTAAGTTATGTTCAGTGATGCTCAGAACTCACTGTGTCAATCAAAGAAAAAGTCGATTTTGTGAAGTAACCACTGAATCCTGCACTTGGCCCCCCTCCCCCGACTACTGGACGTGAGCCAGACGGAGCCCGAGAATGAAATCTCTCTTTCTAAATTGACTTTACTGGTGAGAATGACCTTTCTCTCCCACACCTTTGCACTGGACGGCCCGTGCAGATTTATTACTCTGTAAAGTCTGAATCTCTGTGTCACTATGCAGCTCAGCTACGGACTGAGGATGTGCCGTGGCCAGAGCTGCCATCTTAAAAAGCTCTCTCGTCTGTTAACCGTAATTATTGAGACTGATCTGTAAAACCGGCCACCTGTCACGGCAGCACGTGTGAATATCAGACAGTCGCCTGAATGAAACGGATCATCCTGAATGCTCATCCTTTTCCCTTAAAACGTTACCGTGTTACTCCTCTTCGTCACAGCATGCATGGCGGCAGATTTACGGGCAGGGGACTAAACCACATCTACCTTAGCTGTCTTGTTTGCTCGCCGACCAGCGGGCAGACTGAGCCATTAGCGGGGGCCAATGTCAGAGCACAGCACAGAGTCATGGACACATCAATAGTGCGAGGGAGGGCAGGTTGTATTCAGGCAGGAGGGAGTCCCGGGGGGGGAAACACTGCGGGGGTTAAAGCTTTCTATCTGTCTGCACACGGACGGCTCAGACTGAACTCCTCTCACATCACCTCCTTTATCGTTTTTTCAACCAGCTTCAGTTTGTCCGAGGCATATAGTTCATTATTGTACAATAAAGTTTGTCTTATAGCTGTATGTATGATCTTATATGATGCATAACGCTGGAACACATCCTATCCAGCCCCGATCTTTATTAATATTCGTCAAAAACATTTATATCACTAATTGAAATGACCCCAGCTACACCCACCCTCATCGAGGAGACCTGGCCGCCATTTCCGTAGTCAAGAATAAACATTTGGCCTCATCTGTTAGTATAGCTCAATACACTTCAGAGTTTATTTTCCTTTTTGATGAATCTGTTGATAAATTCATCCGACTAATCAACGAAATGTTTTTTGCACTTTAATTCATCAGCCAATAGTTGCTTTATTATTTCATTTGGACGACAACTGACATCGCTTAGCCGATGAGTGATGTTCAGTAGAAGATACATTTCGTTCATGATTAAATATCAAAAGGCATTTTTGAGGCTTCCAGCTTTTCAGATGTCAGGATGTCTTTCCTCGTCTCGCATTCTAATAAACCAAACACTTAAGAGGTTTTTGGGCAAACCAGAAACTCAGTTCGAGCAGCCCTAATATAGACAACAGTGTTACAGTGTGTTTGATCGCAAGACCTTAGTCGTATAATTAGCTTAGCATAAAGATTAGACGCAGGGCGAAATGGGCCTGGTTTGGTTACAATAATTACATTTTCCACACTGTTGCGAAGCAGTTCTCTCAACGCGATCTGACTTCCATGAATCTCACCACAGCCTGCTCATTAAATTAACTTATACATAAGTGCTACCAGCCAAATGTCAAACTGTCCATATGCACGATGCTGCCTGGGAAAATGACCACTGGGAACAAAAAAGGAGATCACCCATCACGAAGACAGCACTCCCATGATCTCATGCCTCGGCCCCCTTGTCACCCGGTGGGGGGGGGGCTCTGCCACTTCCACCCACGGATGACTTCAACCTACAGTAAAAGAGCACACTCAGCAGCACTCCTCACAACAAGGCCTCCTGCTGAGGGGCCCGGCGCAGGGCCTCGACGTGACTGACACCCGGAGGAAGGCGAGTGGGCACTGTGTCAGGCCTCATCTCACTCACTGGCATGGAGATGGTAGGAGAGCAGCGCCCTCCCCTCCGCGCACATACACTCAGATCCCTGAGTCATCATCGGCGCAGACGCGAGTTAAAGCACGACAGGCTCGAATACAAACTCTCCACAAAGAGATCGGCCGCATACAGCAGCAAGTTGGGCCTCAGAGTAACGTCAGAGCGCTCTTTACGTGGTGGGAAATGTGTCAGGTGACGCGTAAACACAACCAAACGGAACGGGACAAGGGCATGTCATTTCTGCCGGAGTCCAATCAGACAGCCATTAAAAAGTCATCAGGGTAATGACTGACGCGGCGTCCTCTGTGTGCTCACCAGACCTTCGCTGCTGCTGACGCTGAGAACGACAGATAGGTTTAGTCCCAGAGAAGCTGAGGCAGACAAGTGAATTCTGATTCTCTGGGTGAGAATCATGGCATGGCCTAATCCTCGGGGTGTTATCTGTCGGTCTCGGATTCAGACTCTGCATAACTGGCATGGACGGAGAGCAGTCTGCCAAGTTGTCTCCCTGCTTCCAGTGTTTGTGTCTCCTCATGGATGGATTAGTTAGACTGCTAGGTTCAAGCCGAGGGGGCCCAAAGCCTCATGGGGCCCCTGGGCCTAAGCCCCCCCATTTACTAAAGCGAGTTTCAACAACATGTGATTAAGATACAGATAAAATGGCAGCAGCAGAGAGATACAAAATGACATAAAGGTGCGAAATAGTATAAAAAGAGTTGTTTTTTTTAAAAAGACAACAATGAAGCACAAAGCAACC
>CAEMYA010000121.1:826263-860186 GCA_903131615.1 Diplodus sargus
TTTTTTACAGGAGATGCGACCGATTCAAGAACCACATGTCAGAAGAATCACTTCTTATTCCGTGTGCCAAAATTCAAGGTTGCATGTGCAGAGCAAATACGTTCACATTGTCGCCTCACCGGCAAATAAAAAAGTTAACAGAAATACAGACCCCGTCTTAGCAGGGCCACACTGACCTGCAGTGGGGCCCCGGGGGCTGAAATCAAATGTGGGCCCCCCCTGTTGACCCACCCCAGATTCTTCCATTCTGTGTCTATTCTATGTGAATTTGTTGATTGTTATTATCAATTTTGGGGTGTTTTGAATGAGCACATTCATAGGAATATGCACCACACAACCACAGCAGAAGCTGAAATGACTAGAATGGCGCTTAGTAGAGCGCATACCTCCGCCGAGGCCCAATGGTCCCCTTTAATTCCAAATCTGATATCAAACCCTTTGCATTTTAAACCAACCTTAACCGCTGATCTGTATCTACGATCTCCACCAAACTGTGCTCGCTCATAGCTACCAGCCACCTCAAAGAGAAACTGATGAACTGACGACCCACCTCGCAATGTCGAAGAAAGTGAGAGAAAATTCCTGGATCCGTCCCTTCATCCGGATCACCCCAAGTACAAAGGGTCTAACCTGTCCTCCATCTATGTTTTGAGGAGATCAGTTTAGTTGTTGTTGTGAAATCCTGCTGACAAACAGACAAACGAACACGGGTGAAAACAGAAGCCCCTTGATGTTGAAAGTAGAGGAAATTTTGCATGAAAAACAACTTGGATCGATTGATTCATCAGTATAGTTGCATTTGAATTTTCTGACATTTGATCAATTGTTTCAGGTCTAATTGCCACAGAAGAACATCCCCTTCGTGCCTCCTGAGGGTCTGGGGGCCCCGGGGCGGTTGCCCACTTTCCCCCCAGTCGGTTGATTCGGCCTCGTCTTTAACCACCCTGAAGGCTCCCTGGACCTCATCGCCATTGCTCACCCCTGCAGACTGTATGGAGCAGAAGTCAATACGCTCATAACAAGGTGGGGAAAAAATTGATCACAACCCGGAGCAGAACCCATTCATCACTTGGTGTCGAGGCCACATTACCAGCGTGGATGCAGTCACTCAGACGAGCTGCCAGCCCAGACTGACACAAATCTCCAAACGCACCCAGCATGGAGAGGTCTTTAATTTCAGCTACAGTACGTGAACGTGCAAACAAAGTAATCATGCAGTTTTGATTGCACCGGCAACAAAAAAAAAAAAAAAAGTGTTCAATATTTCATATCTTGTGCTGTTGAACACTTCAGACAAGGAGAAATTGAAGAGGAGAAATTCGCAGAAAAGTGAACCATCTATTACCCCGAAAAGTGACAGGAGGCTAATGATTTTTTCCTCATGAAACCTCAGGCATTGAACTGAAGTAAAGCCTCCACATTCTGGGAGGAAATACGAAAAAGATCCCATTTTGAGCCGCGTTAAACACCTGCATGTTAAGAGGGCACTGCAGGGTGGAGGGGAAATCTTATTCCCATTCCTGAGGCAGCATGAAGCAACATGACGTCATCCGATGCATCACGTGTTTGCCTGTGAGTTTGAGGTAAATATGCAAGAATATTAGTCAAAAACATAAAAAAAGGATAATTGTATAAAGTATGATTATTGTACTAGAGAAATCTACTGAAGTTTGCATGCTAACCAGCTAGCTGCTGCTAGCGGTCTGAAGATGCTGCTAGCGGTGTAAACACCAACACTCCCCTGGTCTGCATGCTACCAGTCTGGATTGCTGGCTGCATGGCTAACTGAGCTAATAAGCTATCAACAGTTACAGTTGGCACCAGGTAGTGGTTACGCTGGTGCTAATTCTTAATTCAGGTTTATAATTTATTTTGGGTTACTACTAGAATAGATTCACATGCTTTAGTACAAAAAACCTGCATTAGTTGTCTCGTTCCATCCAGTGTAGCAGCACTGTACTCCCCCTCTGTCTCAGATGCACTGTAGCTCCCGTCTCTTTAAGGATCCCCCTCTCCTCTGACTGGTCAGTTAACGCATGTCTGAGCCAACACCACTTACAACAGAGCAGCTTCACTCGATCAGTCCTTACGTGCCCAACAAATAACTACGCATGAATAATGCAAATGTGTGACATGGTGATGTAGTGTGATGTCACAAAGTCTCAGAATTAAAGACGGGACTACTGTCGAGGCGTTTCAGGAGCAACGTTTTCTGTGGGAGAGAGGAGCTTCTGTTGGCGGTGACTTTGACCTTTTTAACTTTCGGGATCTTTTACACGCAGAACAGCCCAAATAAAAACACTGAAGGACAGGAAAAAGGAGCATAATGGGTTCTCCTTTAAATACACACTTGGGGATTATTATGCCTCCCTGAAAAACACCCACAACAGCATGCTTGTTGCGATCCCTCCGTGCTGGTTATGATTGAGTATTGTACGCCCAGATTTGATTTGCACTGAGAGCCATCCATACAAAGCAGGCCCGAACAGTAGATGTATTCACAGCCTGCACTCCTGCACTTGCAGATAAAAACTGGACAGGCACTGTTGCAGCTCAATAGGGTCGGCGTGCGACGGACGATTCTTGGTTTTCCTGCGAGCAGCTTACAAAAGCTCAGACAAGAGAGAGAGAGGCAGGAGCTTTACGTATGTGCAAATATCAGCAAGGAGGAAGCACATTTTCAATCAGTTAATTAGTTCAGAGTACAATTAATAATTGAATAGAGTTGTCTTTCCTTTTTTTGTGCTGTAACCAGGGAGTGAAATTGTAGATGTGTATTAATCAGATTCTTGTAATTGCATGACACCTAACACAGTGGATTCTATAATAAGAAAACTGCACTGACTGACAGAAAATATAAATCTGCCAGAATAGATATTACTATGCAGCACACACACACACACACACATTGCAGTTCTCAATTGAAAGGCAGATGGCGCAATTGCATTCATTTGAGGACATAAAGTGACATCTCTGCAGGATTATCTACTGAAAACTGAGGGAAAAACACTGAAACACCAGACACGGTGAGATAAGATGCGTAATGAGTAAGGTTTTACTGAGTGTAAACATTCATAACTGTTCGAGTAACATAAGAAAATACACTGAGTACAGTTTTAACATTCATTGTACAGTATTAAAACAAAGGGAAATAAAAGAAATAAGGGCTCGAAACTGCTACAAAAAGTTATTTCTTCCATTTAAGAATCCGATCTCGCTGACCCTGAATTTAAGGCAAAACCTCGACCCATCACACGCATCACAACTGAGAGGATGAGACACTTACAGTATGTCTAACTGTATGTTTTAGTGTATAAAAAACAGATGTAGAAAAGGGTTAAACAAATATACAATATTTTGAAATATATACAGCTTATCTTTCATTATTCCTCATGGCTGATAAGATTCAGCCCAGTTGTTCTCGCTGTTAAAGTCCCTTAAAGATCCTTCTTTATATAAGCCTGTAATGTCATTTATTTATTTACATTCAATTACATCATGTCAGCTTATACGAGGAACATACAGTGCAGTAACAAGATGAAGATTTTTCCTCTTTGAGCTTTTTTGATCTGAGATGATAACAGTAATTGCTGTTCAGTGTCCAGACTTTGTGGTTTTGTCCCCTTTCTGCAGACTTCAGAGCTCAACTGTAGCGACTGCTGCGGCTGTGACTCCTGCGCCTGGAAGAACTGCGACTGGAGGAGCGATACGACCTGCAGGAGATAGAAATCAAGATGAAATATCAGGGCTCAGATTCACACATTTGAGGCTGAGTGATAGGTTGTCTCCGCGTCAAACCGCGGGTGTTGACGTCTGTCAGAGGGCCAGAGCGCCTTACCGGGAGCGGCGGTCTGAGCTCCTGTAGCTGTCACTTCGGCGGCGACCTCGTCTCCTGCTCACGCTCCGACTCCTGCTGGAGTAGCTGTCGTAGGAGTCTGACCTGCATTCACAGACAGACAACAACGATATTATTTTCGGAATATCACCAGAAGAAAAGACCTGCTTACTAGAGGCTAATCATACAAAGAAAAGCAAAGCCTGACATGATGATAAAGACTACAGTTTTTTGAATGTTGTCATTTTTATCTGAATAATGCGTGCGTGTGCTTGGTGGGAAAGATTAATTGGTTATTCCTACGCTGTGTGATTGTAAACACAACAATTAACGGCTAAAGATAAGACTTATCTCTCATCCGGGGCTGCAACTAACAGTCATTTTAATTATTGATTAATCTGCTGGTTATTTTCTTGATAAATAGATTCAAAATAAATTATATATTTATATATTCTAAAGTCCAGACCTGACAAACCTGAAGAAAATGAATTTCATTATTGCATCAGACAATGAAAAGCAGCAAATCTTCACCTTGCCTGAAACATTATGAATCACTAGAATAATGTCATATTCACCTGCTGCTTGTATCTGCTCTGGTTCAGTTGTGTCTCATGCTATCATATGAACTATTCTGCTTCAAACTTCATATCAAGTCTATGAAGACTGACAGGTATATTAATACCTTGTCAGACACTCAAATTATTACTTCAGCAGTCAACACCAAATTCCTAATTTAGCTGTATTTAAAGGGGAACTATGTAACTCTGTGACTACACTCTTGAACTGAAGGACTTCTTGACAAACACTTGGCTCCTTAACCTGCTGTATTCTGGGCTTTAGCTCCTATTTGCTGTCTCAAGAGCTCCATCTCTGTTTGTTTAAACAAAAAACTACATAGTGCACCTTTAATTTTAAATTCTAATTAGATAAAGTGGTGTTTTAATCAGGAAAAAGTGTTTGTATCTGATTTTAGGGTGCTCAGTGCCCATTCACATAAACCATTAAATATTTCTTCTTCTAAGTGTCTGTTAGAATACTAACCTGGATCTCCGGTGGCGAGTATATGAACGACTCCTGGAATGACTTCTGGTGTACGTCCGACTGATGGGAGGAAAAAACAAAAGACACAAGTTTAAAGGTTTGGTAGTGTTAATAGATACACAATGGAAAGTCTTGGACAGGTTGTGTTTACAATGACAACATGTGTTACTGAGCCAGTGTCACTGAAATGTAAAATTAAGAGCACGATACTGAAGGTTTAGAGGAAATTCTCCACTGCTTTTCCCGCTGGGATCAATTAGGTGCCACAATAGGTAATTAAATCGGTGCTTAAGGGTCTACCTGTGACTCCTGTAACTTCTGTATGTGCTGCTACGAGAGCGTGACCTTCCTCTTCCTCGCCTCCTCCGACTCCTGCTGCGGCTCCTAAAAGAATTACTTTGTGTTATAAATCAGATTTTCCCCGAACTGGAATAAAAGCTGCACATCCATCAAGTTTATAACTTTCACACTCTTGATCTGCATCAAAAGCGTTTAAAAAGAGTAATAGGTTGCTGCCCTCATGCTTGTCATTAATCAGCTTTTCGTCTCACCTGGATGAGTAGCTGGAGCTGCGGGATCTACTCCTGGACCTGCTGTAGGAGTGGGACCAGCCTCTGGAGCGGGACCGGTGACTGGAAACGGAGCGGGACTTCCTGGACACGGACCTGGATTTCTTTGGGGAGCGTGTTCCACTCGTCTTCCCGACGGACGGGGATCTTTCCTCACTGGAGCTCTCCTGGTTCCTCGGCCTCTGGTTGAGCCGTGCAGTCTTGCGAACCTCATCGAACAGCGATCCCGGTCGGACCCGGCTTTTGCTTTTTATCTCCATTCTTACTGCCTGCTTGTTGGAGGTCTGGCTCTCTTGAAGTTGGACGTTTTTTGAAGTAACGGGTGGCACGTTGATATTTTGCAGAGCCGACATTCCTTTCAAAGGCTTCCATTTAAACTGAACTGCAGTGCCAGACGGTCTACCGGTGGTTCCTTCATCTTGCTGTCCACCAGCGGTTGTTGTGGAGGTAACAGAAGGCTGATCTTTGCTATGAGGTAAAGCTTTGTCTCTACTTGCTGTATCTGAGGACTTTGAGGTAGATTTAAGGGACGACTCAGGTGCATTATTGTAAGAATCCTTTGTAGCTGGAGTTTCTACAATTTCTGCATCGTGCTCTGGGGTACAAATGTCCATATCATCTAATGACTGCTGCTCTTTGATGCTGATTAAATGAGCACCATTCTTGTCAGATGACTGAAGATGTTCTGTGTGTTTTGTTCTCTGATGCCCCTTATCTTCTTCTTTAATAGGATTCTTGTTCAAAGAGGTTAAATGTCTGTCCTTTTCATTCATACTGTCCACTCCAGGCCTTTCCTTGCCGGCCCTTCCTGGACTACGTTTCTCTCGTTTTGATTCATCCTCTTCCTCCTCCTCTTCGAACTCCAAAGGTGGCTGCCAGTGAAACGTCTCTTTGAGCTTCTGATGCTTCCTCTTGGATCTCTTCCCTTTGCCTTTACTGTGACGGGAACCGCTTTTGTTCTCGGTTCTTTTCTTGCGTTTGTGCTTACGTTTGGCCTTCTTCTTGCTCTTGGGCTTCTCAGGCTCCGGGGCCTTTGCAGGACTTCCCTCAGACGGACTAGAAATGGCAGCAGCAATCTTCTGTGCCAGAGCGTCCACCGCCGCGGACATCTTTCTGCATGTCTCGTATTCGGATTCTGAGCTCGCCTCCCCTTCTTCTTTTTCAGATATGGCCAAAGTCCTGGCTGTTATATTTTCAGAGTCACTTTCTGAATTCCATCCAGTGGGAGCGGACAACTTCTTGTCAAGAACTTCACTGGACTGAACTGCTTGTTGCTGTTTTTTTGACAGGGTCTTACTGTTGCTTTGGCTCACTTTATCACTGTCACTATCCCATTCAGACTTGCTATTAAAGCTCTCCACTGGTACCGAGCTGTGATGCTTCATCTCTCGATCCTGTGAGCTGCCTCTCTCCTTTATTTTCTCCACAGAGCCACTGATGTCTGGACTTTGCTCACAGCCTGCCCTGCTCTCCGATCCAGACTGAGCATCTTGACTACTCTCTAGTGAAATTAACTTGTCTACATTTTGTATCCTTTTCAGAGAGCTGTAATACTCCCTCCATTCCTTGTCTAGCACATTCTTCTTTTTGCTACCTGCTTTCTGGGAGTGTTCAGAGTCTGATCGGCTGTAGGAAGACGACCTGCTGTTCTGCTGATGAGGGGATCTGGACCTGGATCCACTGTAACTTCTGCTCCTTGAGCGGCTGTATGATCGGCTGTAGGACTTGCTCCGGGAGGACCTGCTCCGCGAGCGCCCTGCAGGTTTGTGAGCTTTGTCACTTTCAGGATCACCTGGCAGACTCTTGGATGCAACTGAAGTCTGAGCCTTTTCTGTAACGCTATCAGCTGCCTGTCCCGCACTGGAAATGTTAGCAGTCACTTTAGCTTTAATTTCCTGAATATGGATGTAAGAGGGCTTCCAGGGCTTTTGGCCAGGTTTCCAACGAGAGGGGGGAGGACTGTCGCTGAGTGGGATCACAGGGACACTTTCAGGAGCCGGGACATTTGGGAGTCTGGGGACTGGTGGGACTTTGCTGTCTGGAAGCTTATCGGGGACGTGGATCATGGCGTCCGCTTTGGGTTTGCTAGCTTTCCTCTTTCTAGGGGATCTGGATGAACTTCTCTTTCTGGTTGGAGACCTAGATCGGTACCTGGATCTTGATCTTGATCTGGATCTAGACCGTGATCGAGAATAGGACAGAGATCTTGATCTAGTCAAAGACCGACTTCTAGACCTAGAGAGGCTTCTTGACCTTGAATAAGACCTGGACCTGCCCCTTGATCTGGACTGACTGGATGTGTAGGATCTAGAGTAGGACAGCGAGGACCGCCGTCTCCTTCGAGTTGACGAGTGGTGCTGATTTGAGGAGGAGCGGGATGTAGAACGGGATCTTCTGGACTTTCTTTCTGAAGACACTGACTTTTCGCCCTCCGACAGGTGAGGCTCTTGAGGTTTGCTCTTGGAGCTCTTCTTCTTGCCCTGTTTACGTTTAGTTTTCTTCTTCTTTCGTTTGTTTTTCTTCTTCTCTTTCTTCTCCTGGCGGCGCTGGCTGGACCTCTTAGAGCTGCGATCTGAGGAGTGTTCTGCAGACCGGGACCGGGACCGGGACCACGCAGAGTCGCTCCTGTCGTCCCATCTGCTTGAGGAATGGTCAGTCAATCTGTTAAGTCAAAAGACACATGAAGCAAGAAAAAAAAAGAACAAATCTGACATTCTAAGTAACATAGTAAAGTATTAGGACACACTTGTCTCCTTTGCTCCATCGCTCGATGCTCGGCGGCTGATAAACTTTGGTTCTCTTCATCTCTTCTTTCCAGTGAGGCGGGGTATCACTGCTGCCGCGCTCTTCCACAGAGGCAGAGCGCGATTTAGATCTTGTGGGGGTGTGATATCTCTGAAAAAAAAAAGTTAAAATGTATTGATACTTCAAAGTACGTTCATAAGAAAACATCAAAACTCTTTAAACAGATCGCTGAGGCTGTGTGTGAAGATTATTTGCCTTTCATGCGATTTTTGGTTTTCATAAAACAGTTATGCCGGCAGGAATGAGCATGTAGAAAACTAAAAAATAAGTTGTTACATGGCTGATGAAATACAGCAATGGTTACTAAAGATATCTTTGAGTTTTGACAAAACAAGACATTAAAGGCATTGCCCTTGGACTTTGAGATACTGAGATTGACATTTTTCACTATTTTCTGACAGTTAATAAACCTACATAATTTTAGGCAGGTTACTCAATAATGAAAGTAATCATTAGTTGCAGCCCTACTTGACAACTAATCCCTTCGAATCAAAGTGGATCCATAAACACCAAATCTGACAAGTGTCTGATCTGAGATGAGGTAAACAAACCATTGTTCCTCTGCCTCTGATCTTCCGTCCGGACTTCGAGACTGCCGGTTTCTGCTCAGTTGAAAGAAACGTTTCTTCTTTCTCAACTCTGAAAATATGAAATTTCAAAAGGAAACACTTTTTGCAATCATATAGGTATACACTGACAATGGGTAAGATGAAATATAGAAAAAAACAACAACAACAACATATAAATGTACTTAAAACTGACATCTCTGTTTTATTTTCCTGAGAGGGCATGTCCCGTCGCAGCAGGAAGCGGTTCTCGGGCACCGGTGGGATTTCCTCTGGTCGGACAACAGGCTTCTCTCTCTTCCCACTCGGCTCCTTCTCTCCCTCAGCTTCATTCTCCGTGTCCTGCATCTCTTTTTCCACAGGACTGTGAGATGCAAAACAATGATTTGTTATGCAAAGAACCAACCTGTCGCGTCTCTGTGAAAACTGACAGTGAAACTTGTAAGAACTTCTTTTTACCTGAGCGGGATCAAAACTGTGGTTATGTTCATTTGAGACGCATGCAAGTAATTAAATAAGCTCTAAAATATGTGATCATGAACCAAGATTAGAAAAGATACCTTTGCTTTGAGGGTATAATGTTTTTCTCCTTCTTTGATTCCCTTCTTTTCTTTTTTGACTGTTTGGTCTTCACGTGTTTCTTTTGCTTCCGTTGTCTGTACTTTTTGTCCATTTCACTTTCAGATTCCCCTGAAGAGAAGAACTGAGAGGACGATTCATGGGAACTGAAGGACGAGTCGGCCGAATGGGAGGTTCGCTTCCGCTTGCCTTCGAGTACTGAAGTCAGAAACACAACAGCATGTGCCATTTAATTAGAAATGACTTTTATTTTCAAGAATGTGCCAGTGAGAATTAAAGTTCAAAAGCCATGAGTCATTTCCAGGGTGGTCTAACACGACAACAACGACGGCTTTGTTTGATTCTTCTCAGTATGTTGGAGGCCTCGCAGAGTCAGGTGGGCAGATGCCAACTGAAGTCCACAGAGATCACCTTGCTGATCCTCATTAAACTGAAGATCAGGTTACACGCCCCGCACGAATGCCAGTGGGGGGAAAAGCTGGCATCAAAATGCCAACCTCTAACAGAATGGGCACGAAATATGACCCAGTTATAATCACAGGCAGGCAGCACACATTATTCCCCACTGGAGACAATAACAACAGAGAGAAAAATATTTCTTTAAAACAACAGATAACATCTATTCAAGCTTCTGATAAAAAACTAGCACAAGTTGTGATGTACATCAGACATTAAACTCTGATTACACTGTCTGGGAGCCAATATGTCAAATCTACAAAGACTGGTGAGGTTTCTATACAGCAGCAGGTTAAAAGTCTGATGATATTCTATATTTTTCTCATCTTGAACAAATCCCATATTGCAACAAAAATTGCTATGTATCCAAAGTGTCATGTAGTTTACTCCTCTGTGGTAAAAAGCTGGATTATTCCCCCCAAAAAACATGTTTTTTAAACAGTAACATAAAATATCTGTAACCTTTAAGATAAAATAAATCATTTGCTGACTTACCATCATTAGCGGACTTGGTGATAAGTTGACCGCAGTCCATCACTCTCACATCAGCGTAGGGTCTGCTGGCTGAATCAGTCTTCAGCCCCTCGATCTTCTTTATCACCTCAAAGCCCGAGATGGCGACACCAAAGACGACGTGGACTCTGTGCGGGGTAACAAGAGATTGATACCCATTATAACTGCACAGTTACAATATATTTTTCTCAGTCAGCTCCTTACTATGAGTGAAGGTATCTCAAACAAGATAGAACAACTTGAGGTATTTCACATGAGAGATTTCTCAAAATCTGATACAGTTGGTGGGTTGTTTGCTAACAGTCAATCAAATGTGATCAAATAACAATCATGTGGTCATAATGAAGCTGATTAGCTGAGTTTCGGGCACTTAAACTCCTAGCAAAGAACAGAAAAGGTGACTCTATTGAACTTTGATATTTCTTATATTTTGTCATGACTATTGAGTGTTAGAAATAAATAAAATATTTTAGTTACTTCAAGAAGATTTACAGATGCTGGACATATCAAGTGAGAAATGAAGAATTGCTAATAACTGTGATTATAATTTTAATGGCAAAGAGAAATAAATATTTTACCCGTCAAGGTGTGGGGCCATCTTCGTTGTGCTGTTTGTGGAGAATCCAGTGGAGAATCCAGCAAAGAAGCCGGGGGAAGGTCGACCAACCGCAATGTTGGGGTCATGAAAGAGGAGAAAACGTAGGAAAAGAATGAGAATAAACAAGTAACTTCAACAAAGTGTGGGTGCTACTGTACCATGGGAAAAAAATCTCAAAAGAAAAGTACTGAATTTTGTTTAATAATATTTGACTGCAAATCAATTTAGAAACACTTCTTATTCACTTTAATTTTGGCTGTTGAATTAGTGTGGCCGATCAATTTGGATAGCATAAAGAGACACTGATTATGTTTCCTCCTTTATGTCTCAAGAGTTTTTTTTACTCATGGAGGATATTTGTGACTTATTATGAAAACCTGTTCCAGTGATAAAGGGAGTCTACAAAGCCAAATAACCTCAAGCCAACTTTGTGGATATTCTTCAAACAACCAAAATAAACACTTAACTCTGCAGAATACTTGCAAATACAAACTACTAAATGATAAATAGAGTCAGGAGAAGAGAGAGAAACACAGCCTTGGAGACACATTACCTTGGAAGAGCAGGATGCTAGAGTTTCTGTAAATTTTACACAAAAAATGGCAAGAGAAAAAATGTAACACATTTGTAGGTAAAAAAAGAACGAATCCATGTTTCTCTGCACTTAGATATCTAAACTGCACACTGAGAGGGGATTGTTGACGTTCACACTCACAAACTCTACTCTAAAGTTTCAAGACAGAAAAAAGGGACAGAACGCAAAAAACATAAAAAATAAAGAAATAAAGCAAATACATAATGCAAGTGTTCTGTCAGTTAAAAAGCCATTAAAGGTGCAGAGTGAGTTCATTTACTTCATGTTACTCACATGAAAAACTGTGAGCCGTTGGTGTCCTTCCCACGATTGGCCATCGACAGCAGGAAGGCTCTGTCGTGTTTGAGAATGAAGTTCTCATCTGTTGGGAGCAGAGAAAGAGGGATCGACGTCTCAGTGTGAGCTCTCTGATACGTAATTACAGAAATAATCAGGGAAGAACAGAACAAAAGGAAGAAATACTTTCATCCATCAAACCTGATCATTGCCTCACCAACTCACCTCACCTTCCATTACAGCACTGTCTCAAAAGGTTTTGTTTGTTCCTTCTAGTCGTTTTCTAATGGACCAAACTGGTTTTCTATGTTTAGACTATTAACTAAAAATCTCATATATTTTTTGTAATCATTCTGACCATGTTCCAAAGAATAACATACTGATTTCCATTCATTTTACCCTGCTTGAGAAGGACTGATCATCCATTTCTTTTCTCTAAATCAAGGTTAGATTATCATGTGGGAAACTCCATGATGGTGGATTTAAAGAGGGTATAACAGATTCTGGAGATATCAATGGAGGCCCATTTTCACCAATTAAAGATAAACATGCTTAAAATTTTAGCCTTGATTAAAAGAAAAAAAAATACCATGGTAAATCATAATTCTGAAATAAAAAGAAATGAGAAAACTATTTATCTCAAAGTTTTGACTTTTTATTATGAGATATCGCATAATTTTAACTTTTATATATTACAATTACGTTCCATTTTTTAAACTGCACAATTGTTATCTCAAAGACTTTTACTTCTTTTTCTTCATAATTTGGAATCTTTTGAATCCCATAATTGGATTTTCTGTCTCATTATGATGACTTTCATCTCATAATTATTACTAACCATGGGAATATTTTTTTCTTCATGCTTATTTATATTTTCATTTTCTTTGACTAGCGGAAATGGGCTTCCGTTGATACCACGACAAACATGTGGTTTGTTTAAACTAACCCTAACTTTAAAAACTACAGCAGGAATGTAAATAAGACCAAAAAAGGGGACTAGATTCCTGCTGTGATGAATTAATTATGTTAAGCTAGTTTCAAGTTTTCGGTTAATTTTTTTTTATAGAGTACTAAATTAATACAGAGTTAAGTTTTAGTATACAATCTAATTGGCTGAAATATGGAACATCTCCAATTATCTTTACTTTAAATGTAAGACATAAAACATATTAAAGTAAATCTGAATAAAGAATCAGTTTAACAATCATTAATATCATTAAGCTATTTGCATCCATGAAATGTTTGTCTAACTTGGAAAACACAAACCAGAACAGAGAGCCCTGCAGCCTGCATCGGACCCCACGCCGCAGTAGTCGCGTGGCTATAAATACCACATATGTGACATAAATGTAATTTGAGCAGCCTGAGGCTTCGGGGGGTCTTACAGGGCGGCTTTTCGTACAGAAAACCCTTTCACGTCCTTTCAGTACAAATTTGCATCTGCACCACTGCAAACATTTGCACCGGTTTAACTGAGAGAGGAAAGTGGTGGGGACAATGTTGACATGGTGTTACTGCGCCGTGTACATCTCTTACCTTCTCATTTTGCAAAAGACCACTCTATAAATAAAAGAATATGTTGAAAATTTTAGGCAGGAAGATTGTAGCTTTCAATAAATAGAATGCCTACTCTCCATGCTGATTTGATAAAGCCCACTACTGTTACTAAGTAGAAGACAACACTATACAATGGAAAAGTGAAGGTCAACGGAGTCATACACAGGAAAAATTCATTAACACAACAAGAAACGTGCAACATTGTGCTCATGCAAAAGTTACAAAGTCAGAGGCTCAGGAGTATTCAGAAAAAACATTTATCGACTGTTTGTTAGATAATCTGACATTTCCATTACCTTCAAAGTAGCCACCATAAATGGACTCTCCGCCTCGTCCATTTCCTGCAGAGATTAACAGTAGAAATTCAACATGACGGAAGAAGTGCTGTCACATGAGACAAAAAGTGACACATCCATGTTTATAAGAAACATTTTTTAGGAAGGTTAACCCTAACCCAAATGACAACACCCACAACAAAGCCAACACTGTACAAGAGCACTTTGATGAGATGATCGTCATCTATCAGTTATTTTGCCATAGTTTTTGTTGTTATTAAAGCATCAGTTTGTTCCTAACTGAGCAGCTGATACTTCCTCAGACAACAGACTGAATGTCCAGCGTCTGCATCTCTCTGCACTCCTCTGTGAGTTGTGCTTGTATTGATCTTATAATGTTCTCGTAGTGATATTAGATGTCCTACTAGCACAGCGTTGTTTTGTTTCTGTATAGCCTTTGATAAGCTTTGATTTTTAAAAAATTGTGATTTTGACAAATGAGATTCTGTTGATGATAGACACTGATATAGACACTGAAAATGTGAAATTGTTATTTCATGACCTTTAATAGGTTGCCTGCACCACCTAGACAACATCTTCCTTTTTTCTTTAATCTGCTTTGATGGTGAGCTAACAACAATCCTGTGTTTATCTTCAAACCACCTTCTGTAACACTGTGATAGTACAAAAACTGAACTGAATCAATTCTCTCTTCCCACATGGAAGTACTGGACTTTGAATTCTGAAATTTGAACTGAAATAGCCAGACTTTGTTTGTGTTTGCTTTTTTCAACCTTGGGTTTGCAGACAAACCTGCTGCTAGTTAATTACACTAAACTGAACTAATCTAAATTCAGCTGAAATAATCTCTCGGTTTTTATGTAAAAATGGAGCCAGCAGTTAGGGAATAGTTTGAGTACTTTAGTAATTAGTTTTACTTAATTCGGTAAATTTGACTAAACACACAGGAATCACAAAGTCAACGAGGTGATACGTGAAGACATTATTACCTTCGGTGAAGTCGCCTCCCTGGATCATAAAGTTCTTTACAACTCTGTGAAATGTCGAGCCTTTGAAGCACAGCTTTTTCCCTGTGATTTTGCCAATTCCCTTTTCACCTGCAATTAGATTTCCAGTATTTTAATCAAGCTCTCATCCAACATAAAACATTCAACAGAGCTGCTACTGTGTGAAGTGCTTTCCTGTGTACCAGATGGCTTGAGGTGTTAAGAAATGTTAGTCTTGAATGTTGCCACATGGGGTTTGTTATAAACAAGGGAAACAAACCACAGTTTCAATTAACTGGATGACTTTGTTTAGGCATCCTGCCGTTAATACTGTGCAGGAATTCATTAAGAAATCCTTGAGTGTAGTGATACTGGCAAGGGACAGAATACTGGCCCAGAGCTATTACCCCCTGGGATTTCCCTTCCCCTAGGGTGAAAGGAGACGTGAAGGCAGAGATTTCATTAGATGTGTTGATGTGTTTAAGGGTGCTTTCAGAGGACAGAGGGCTGGCTGTTCACATGGGCAGCTTAGGTTGCTAATCTTCCAGTATGTTGCTTCACTGGCTTCAGCATTGTTCCTAGAGTTTGATTTCTACTGGTGTGAGCTGATCCCCTCCTAAAAGGACACCGCACACTCACACACACAAAAAAAAAAACAGCTCAACGGTGTATGTTACTGCGTTATGTTGTGTCTTTATGTGCAAGAAAAGGAACAGACTAACCAGCCGCCTGCCCCTGCCAGCATCACATTCCCGTCGGCCAGGTGGGGAGAAAAATGAGAGGGAGGATCGATCTGCAGTCTGTTTGCAGATTTATGGCTGTCTCTAGGCAGACCACTGCTACTACAGCACACTGTGTCCTACACAGTTGGGTGAAATATCTACGGAGACCCTTCGCCTCAATCAGTCACTGGACACTTCACACCAAAGTCATAGATCCTGTCCTCTAGATATCAGATGACCACAGTCTTACAATCCATACGTAATTTTCTTAATGATTTATCTACACATTGTAGTTATTTTATGTTCAAATTGTGGAAATGAGTACACCAAAGCTATGTCTTACAGTTGTACTTCAGTAAAACCAAACACACCAGTTTCATGTAAAGCTCTCAACCAGGTTCAATGTTTAAACAATAGCGTACAGAACATTACAGTCAAACATGGTGGGACATTACTCACCTGTGCACAGACAGAGAAAGTTTTTGCATGTCTTGGGACAAACATCCGAAAACAGCTGAAAGACTATACGCCCAACTGTGAAACAAACAAAGAGAAAAATATTAGCACAATTCAACCTGAAGCTTGGAAAACATTAGGAATGTTTAATGATGACACGAGGCATCGTCGATGTAAACTTTGTGTTACCAAAAAACAAGTAACAACGGGCGGAAAGATTAATAGGCCACGGGTACAATTAGGATGTTACTACCACACATTTTAAATAGGTTTCCAACAATTAGAAGAACCCTGCGGTGAAACTCAGTGATAGAAACTTTTCCATAGCTAGCAGGAAATCTGAAATTGTTTTTATGAGTATGATGGCGGACTCTTTGGTCGAAAGAGTATGAAAATATGAAATATGAAAAAATATGAAAAAACAAAACAAAAACATACTCATTAGCTCAGCGATGGAGGCTATGTTTTCACCCACGTACTGTTGTTGGTCAGTTGGTTTGTCAGCAGTATTGCACAAAAACTACTGGATGGAATCCTGCAAAACTTACATTGAGGATTGGTCTCAGCCCAGAACAGACCCCATACACTTATATTGTGGATCCTGACGAAGGGTGGAGTTTTTTGTCACTTTCTTTTTTTGTGAAGTTTTTGCGAATTGCTCAGGGAGTAATGCATGGATCTTGGTGAAAAAAAAACTTTTACCAGTTATTGGCTGGTATTTGAGTATGATTCGATGCAGATAAAGGGGACTACGCTCTACTACCATTGTAGTTTAACCTGATGCCACTTAACCGGTTTGTGCCAACTTTACATTCAATCAGACGAAGTTCCGGTTCTAGAAGTAAACAAAGCTCTTATGGCTTCACATTAATACAACCCTTCAGTACAGGCACAGTTACTCACACCAAACCGGTCTACCAAACCAACGAGCTACTGAGAGTTCCACTTTCATTTCGAGCAACCAGAGTGTCAATCAAAACGTCAGAGGTTACAAAAACAAACTACATACACAGACTTCTAATAAACATCTTAATTGAGGATGTCAGTTCAAAGTAATCGCCTCTTAAAGTGAGCTGAGACTGTTTACATCCGTAACTCATTCTCATACACGTAAACTGATTTGAAATTCTCTTACCTGGCTCCCGGTTGAGCTCCACATCAAAGTAACACTGTGGGCGGTCTTTCACCCCCATTGTGATCAAAGTCCGAGTGACCTAAAATGTAGAAAGAGTGCAAAAAGCTGAGCAGGAAAAATAACAAGGCGGCTTTCTCCTAAAGAAGCAGTAAACACCTCATTCAGGTTCCACTTTTATCTCCTATCAGTGTGCACTGACAGGGTAGAGCATATTTAGAAGAGGGTAGGTAGACTATAAGACAGCGAGGGAGGATAGAAACAGAAAGGGGAGGAGAGACAGGGATGGGAGGGGAGTGTGACAAGAGAGGTCTAGGGAGAAACGTACTGGCTAAACAAATCTGAGCAGAGCACAGCACAGCTTCCTCAACATGTATCTTTAAGATTTGTCAGTGGCTTGCTGGTTGGAAAATGTTTGATTTCAACTATGTGATCAAGAAGCCACAACAACAGCTTACGCAAACGCCAAAGACAGCATCTTATCTCAGAATGCTTACCTTTGATTAAAATGATTAGCAAATCGTGGCACAATGTTTCCAAAACCCTGTCTCGACTTGTTTAATGCCAGTACTCCTCTACTGTCGCACAAAATGTCAATTAACTTATGTGAATTACAGTGTGTCCTCTTGCAAGGAGTCATTTTTGTTTTTAGTACGTCATCCATCCAATCTGTTTGGTTCTAGTGCAATAGTGTTCATATTTGGTTACTTGATCATATTTAAAGGGCTACTTCTGCCCACTTGTGTTGATGTTAAATGTCCTACTTTTTTTAACTGTAGCGGTTCTTAAAAAATAAAATACATTTTCAATTGTATCAACAGTCTAGCCCCAGAGCTTCTGTTTGGATATATCCAAAGACATAACCGCAACAGAATAACAAGAAGCATGGTGAATCAGCTTTCTCGATAAAAAAGGCTGTCAGATCTGGAAAACAGTACTGACGGAAATCAAACTCATTTCAGATATAAAATGTGAAAGTGTTGGCTCAACGCAAACCATAATTGTTCCAGTTTTTAGCTTATTGTTCTTGGATGTAAGTTATATGTCTGCTGATGTTGTGTGGTATGTGTGTTTTATTGTATTGTGATTAATAATGTGCGTTGTGAAAAGCCCAACTAGGGACAAGGAATGAAAATTAGGAATAGATGTAAATTGTGCAGCACATATAATCCTCCCCTGTGCACAAGTAACACATCAGACTAACATGTCTGCCCTGCCTTCTGTTTTGCCACCAAAGAAAGCACAATACTGTGAGAAAACAGAGCGTACAATTGTTCGGAAACTGCTGAGTCACTGCTGATATTTAATAATTATCACCTCACACTGTGTGTATGTGTGTTGAGGGGGGCAGTAGTTTAGCAAAGGGAACAGAAAACAGAGGGGACTGATAGCTACCAACCACAAGAGAGGAGATGTGGCTTTCACTTGATGAAAACACTTATCAAGCAATTGCAATGTCACACAAAAGAGCAGATTCTTAAGTACAATCAGAACGGTGTAAGGAAGACATCTCTACAACCTATTATGTCAAGTAGCTGACTTAATGTTAAGCAGGGGTTGACTTATATCACTTTTTCAGGGCCAATATCAATCATCAAAAGTCAAGAAGGTCGAAAACCAATATTTGAGACTGTTATTTATTGACAGTAATAATAAAAATCTTCATTCATCACAAAAAGTGATGAATTAACGTGCAATATACTCAAGTACTGTTGTAAAACTTTGAGCTACTTTGCAGATTCAAATTACTCAGTGTTTAACTGCGACGTATTAACAATCAGATATTATTGTGGCCAGGATGTATGAGAGGGTTTTGCATCAGAGCCAAAGTAGCACATTTTCAAATTTGATTATTTTTTCAAGCAATCTGACAGAAAAATCTGATACAGGCATTCATAAAAATGCTGGATATCTACCCCTAATTTTGAGCAATGTATCTGCTTATGTCAAGCTAATCATAAAAGAAAAAGACCAGAACTTCGCAGCTGCAATACTGTGTTCAAAAGTCATACATATTTAGATTGTACTATACTAGTCTGTTCAGTAGCCAAATGTCATGTTACAAACCTTGCCTGTGTTTGATGTACTGGAAATAGCATTTGCCAGATGGTTAAACTGGTTAAACGTCTCTGCTATTTATAAAAAGCAATAAACGACTTCAAATTCAAGAGAAGCCGCCACTAAAAATAGCATTTTCAAGCCCATTTAGCGAAACAAATGTAGATCACAGTAAGAATGATAAATTAAACACACTAAAATAATAGATCCACATGTAGCCTGACATTAATGTCACATCAAAACATGGAACTGCTGATCATCACAGTCGATTAGCTAACTGAAACATCATGATGAGTGTTGTGTTAGCTAACTGTCAATATGGTCCATATTTAACTGGTGGTTTTGTCTGACACCGAACAACGACAAGTTCAAGCCATGTGTAAAACAATAACAGAGCAGCAAATACTCATGCGCCAGCGGCGGCTCAATTGCTAACAACAGCTAACGCAACATTAGCACAAAGGTTAGCGCTTGCAAAACGGTTTAGCTAACAGCAAGGTTAGCGGCTAGCTGAAGTTAGCTCGGTTGCGATAGATTTATCTCAGCCGAAATGACAACACATTTAACGCAACGATATATATATATTTAAAAAAAGGTTAGAGGTATTCCACGAGACGCAGATGACAGGACTAACCTCTGTGCAGTAGCTGGTTAGCCAGTCAGCTAGTCACTGAGGGCGGACATTAGCAAATTCACTTTTTAGTGCAGAGGATGGTGCGCTGCAAGATAACTCCGACTCCAGTTCTATTTTTGTCCCTCTCGCGGTTCCGTAGCAGATTTGTTGTGGTTTTGTTGTATCAGGAAGAAGACTCCCAAGTTAGCCGAGGCTTGTTTTAGTTCCATTTAATACTTGTACGTTACAACAGGGTTGTCAGGTTTTCAGGTATTAAATCGCTGGTAATAGAAAGTATGCGATTGTACTCGTAACGCGCATTTGAAGCTCGTGCTGGCTACCTGCTCTTTGATATGATGCTGTAGTAAGCTAAGCTACAGTAGCTAAGTGACAAGGTGCAGCATGAAACCCATGATAATGAGGTAAGAAGGTGTTACTACACGTTTATAATTATATATTTAGTAGACTGAAGTGTCGGTATTTTCCAAGTGAAGTTCGACTGAAAAGACCACACAGTTTGAAGAACTACGCAGTTAATAATACTAGTACAGCACTCCATGTGTGGCGTTACACCTGCTAAAACTAATGCAGCCCTGCTAGAAAATCTTCCATGAGGATAATAATGTTGAGTTGTAAGCGAAACTGTTAGTAAATTCATAGTTTCAGTGTGGTTATTCTCTATCGTGGTCTTCTTGGATGCTGTGGTTTGTGGTGCCTCTGTTTTTGTTTTTAATTTTATTAGCCATGCAATAGATGTTTCTGATAGTTAGGCTATCCTCGCTGATACACATGGGGAGGAGTAAATATAAAAAACGCCTTTCAAAATAAGTCAGTGGCCACAGGCCTTTTAAATGACTACAAGGATGAACCACAACAATTAAAATGTCCAATTAAATCCCTCATGAAGGTATAGGATGTATGGACTGTGTAATTGTGTTACCATCATGCTATACCTAATAAACTGACAACTGATTTAGTATGTTATAGAGCTGAAATATGTCTCAGATAATTCACACACAAAGTCAGTAGACAGTAAACTAATTTGCCACTATTAGTAATTATAATGAAATAATCACGGAAGTTGTTTAAAGCAACAAAAAGCCCCCCAAAAGTAAATCACTAGCTGTAAATATTTGTTGATTCACTTGTGTTTCTAATAGACAGCATAAAGTTGTTGAAGTATAACAAAACAAGACATTTAAAGCAACGTTATGTAGAAATGCTGTGCAATCTGGCGCCCCCCACAGTTTCTGAGCGCAACACCACTGGCGTTAACACAAATCCTATGTCTGTAGCAATTTAACGGACGTGATGTAGGTGCTAACTACAACCAAAACTCATTACGTCATAACAATTTAATGTGTTGACAACTTGTATCTCGCAGTAAACATGTACGTAACGCTGTGATCCAACCCTCTCACGCAAGTTAAATAGTGCAGACACAAGTGATAAGCGGCTGAGACAGAGACACCATCAACATGATTTTGTTGTGATGATTTAAGGTAAAAACAGTTACATAATGTTGCTGTTTGGGTTGGGCTTGGTGGACTTGTGACTAGCATTTCTGACTAATTTCTGACATTTTAAAGACCAAAATCGATGGATTATTTCAGGAAATGGCTGTAAAATTATAACAACAATGTAGTTTCAGCCCTTACATTGTAATACTAATGGTCTGATCTTCCTTTTTGTAGGCTGTGTGTTCTTCATGGACCTAGTAGATCATGTCTCTGATCCTGTTTGCCTTCGTGGTCCGAGTCAGGGATGGACTCCCCCTGTCAGCCTCCACAGACTTTGAACACAACAGAGAGCTCCAGGAGAGGAAGCAGCAGCTCCGGACCATCAGCAAGGCTCTGGCCTGTTTCCCTGACAGAGGGACCGTCAAGGGCAGTGAGCTCAATATATAGTAAGCATCCAGGAACCAAAGCAGACTGTCTCAGTTGTGTGCTCTCCGAAATTGCAAAAACAGAATGTTGTCATGGGGCATCCGTGCCACGCTGCGTCAGGCTGTTTGTTTACTAAACACCTATTCTCCTCTCACCTGTTCAGCTTCGTCTCGTCAGAGGGTGTATCCTACATGACCGTGTGCCACTGCAGCCTCCCTGTTGCTAAGGCCTTCTGCTTCCTGGAAGATCTGCGCTGGGAGTTCACGGCATGCTTCAATAGCACTGTTGTTGCCTTGGCAAACCGACCATATCCATTTTTGGAATTTGGTAAGTGGGAAGATGCATTTTGTCATCCTGATTAGCTGTTGATATTTTATGCCTTGATTTAAAACCTGACGTTTTGAAGAAATACAAATAAATACCCTAAAATTTACCCTAATTTAGTTTAGTTTATTACATTTTTTTATGTCAGGGAATATGCACAAAATACAATAATCTGAAAAATGAGAAAAGATACTTTGCAACAGACTTGCTGATTTCCATCTGTAGTCCCTGGGAAGTTGAAAGGAAACAATAATAATGTTGCCCTTGCTGCCAATTAACAGACAGCACCATTCAGAAGCTGAAGCAGCAGTACAACCAGAGCGGTGGTCCGGCCCTGGAAGTGACACTGGCAGAGGTCCAGGAGGATCTGAGGATCCACCCTGCTCAAGTCATTCACTTGGAGGACATGGAGCTCAACGGCATTGCTAATGGGCACATGGAGCAAGGTGCTGGAACTGGTAAGACTGTTGACCACATGACTTTTACAGCACAACATAAACAACACAGTAGAGTTTCTGTAATGTTGGATTCTGTAATGCAGAAATGAGAAAAAGTTCTCATGTTCTTTTGTTTGACAGGTCAGAATGTAAGACTCGAACCAGTGACAGCACCAGGCATCCTCTCGCTGGTCCTAAATATCATGTGTGCATCTTTGAACATAATCCGTGGTGTTCACCTCATAGAGTACACCTTCCAGGTATGTGCCACTGCCAGAATCTGGGGCCAGACCCTTGGCAAAGGTCCAGAGGGATGTAAACTTTGGTAGTGTTAGTAATGGTTGGTTGGGTGTGTGAATATTTCCACTGATAAAATGGTCAAAAAAATAAATCAATTTAAGAAAATGGCTATGTTGGTTCTGATGCCAAATAATGATAATCATTAATCTAAATGGGAAAGTAACTAGTAAGTTTTAAGAAAACATTTGAGTTAAAAGTACAATATTTGCCAGAAAATGTGAATATTCAGTAAGCTATACTGTAAGTAACTCATCATACAGTATTTGAAATGTGCTCTCTAAAATTTTCACACACAGATTTGAATTTGAACTGAGAATATATATTGATTCCAAATGTCAGTTGCTGGTCCCCTGGATTACCAGTATTTTGATCAGTATCGACCCTGACAAAAACATCGGTCGTTCCCTATTTCAATACATCTAGAAGGGTTAAAGCATGTATTTTATGTGTTAATATTCAATATCAGATGTTAAATTCAATGTAAAATTATATTTTTAAATTTAATAAATGTTGTATATTCAAAAGAATGTGACACTGTGGCAATCTCACTTAAAACATTTTTAAAAAAAGTGTCAGGAACACGTCCCGTTGGGGACTGTATTTAGAAACAGTCTGATGTATAAGCTTACATTAATTATAGATACGTTGAGCTGGCTTACCCGTCTGCTGTACATTACCATTTTGCTGTGAAAGCAGAGGTTTCAGAATGATGAGGTCTGCACAAAACTGCAAAGTTGTCGCTCTTGTGAGAATTACCTATACATTCAATCTGAAATGAGTGTGATACATTTTAAATTACGTGGACTCACACCTGAGCGATACGTCAGCAGTTTGTTCAGTGTTTTTTCGTTCTCCTACGTGCAGGATGATCGTGACGGCGTTTGGAATGTCGTGGCATTTCTTCTGGCATTTGTCTGCTGTGTGTTTCAGGTAAATATAATTTGCTTTTTCAAAACTGGCTCGCGTAAAAAAAACCATCTCCTCCTGACGACCTTCTTCGACGTGACGGAGCTCTCTTGTGTCCACAGTGCCACCTCTACCTGTTCCACTCGTCCCTGAAGAAACACAAGTCTCTCGCTCTGCTGAGTGTCATCGTCCTATGCAACCTCTACCTGCTCGGCCTGAGGAACGTGTGGCAGCTGATCTTCCACATTTCGGTCGCCTCGCTCTCCACCCTCCTCATCAACACCCGCAAACTCCAGGACAGGACCGGTGACTGCGGGGTCTGAGGACCGGTGGACAGTGTGTCGCGTTGTACCTCTCACAGCTCCGGGTGAGAAAACGATGAGGAGTCATGAAGGTGTTTTTAACAAAAGACATTCATACATTTTGTGTCATCATGGGAAAATTATAATTACAGGTTAATATTTTCTTGTATCCAGTATGTACTTGCACTTTGTGTACATTGTTTCCAAGACTGTAAAGGGTGTACAGTGAAATGCAGTTTTTTTTTCTGGACTCTTTAAGGTATCCAGTTAACCTTTATAATACAACTGCAAAGTAGGGATGCACCGATTTATCCAATGGGCCGATATTAACTCGTCCACTGCAAATAAGATGATAGCAGCGGCTGATGTTTATCTGTTGTGATGCTGCATTCATGAGCTACTGGCTCGTAACATCGCTGCCATCAGTTTGTAAGGCTAGGTAAGTATGTAAAGGGACATAATAAGACAGACTATTTTGTACATTTTGATGATTTGTACTCCTTCAGAGATAGCATAATGAAGTACTGACAGACTTTAAAACAGTTCCGTTATTTTATTTATAACAAAAAAATTAGTTGAGGGGGAACAAATGGCAACAAAAACGGAATAAACTGAACAACAACAACAACAACAACAACAACTACAACAACAAAATATGGTATCGGCCCAGAATTTCACAATCGGTGCATCCCTACTGCAAACACATACTAACAGAAGAGCTCAAAGCAGGTATCTGTTTTAGAAACTCAAATGTCGATTGATCTCAGTCCACCAGTGCCATCCTGTCCCAAAATGTTTTTTCGGGGTAAGTGTAGTGTGGTTTTTTTCTGTCAGAGTTGCTGACCAAAGTTTTCAACGTAGAAACAATAATTTTCATCACACAGAAGCTGCTCATGCTTTTTCGATTTTTTATGGATTTTTACTCGCGTTAAGTTCAGTATTATTTCTGCTGCCACAGGCCGCTGACTATCTTTGCAGTGTACAACTCAAGGTGACAGTTCTGTGACTGTATCAGACATGAGACTCATCTTATTTCAAATAGTCACATGTGGCCGATCTGCCGACAGGTGGGGTCGTCCATCCTGCACTAGTAGCGGTGTGATACATAAATTATTTAGTGTAGTTTGATACAAAGAATCAATGTCAGTGAAGAAAAGCGGACTGGTTTGTCTCTTTTGCTCGTTAAGCTAGAGTAACTACCTAATGTGGGTCGTTTTTATGCCTTACCGTGTTGATTTCAGTGTATGTAGATACACCGGCAAGTGCTCAGCTAGTTTTTGCAAAGGTTCAAATGTAAGGGCTCCGTTATGTAAGTACATTCTGTGCTGAGGGACGGTTAGTTTTATAGTCATGTAAGGCGTTATGTTGTCGACACAGTTTGGAATCCAAGGAGAACCCGCATCTCACCAACTCCAGTTTAAAACTCATTTTTGTACGATCAAAGCAAATTTAGATATTTTAGTTTCTCGTCTTTTTTTCTACTGATCTCCTTGTTTTTAAAATGTAAATTGCAGGTAGGAAAATGAAGGCACTGACTTTATGGGTAAAATGGTTTTGAAATATTTTGACTGCACTATAAGTTTTAGATTTTGTTTGTGCCGGGAATGGCAGGCGTTTTTTGAATGTGTTGCATATCAGTTTCAGCTAAAATGATATTTATATCAAGGCTTATGTTTACTTGATTTGTTTCTTGGTTGATTTGTTTTATTTTATTTCCAGTCCTAACTGCAGTTCGTAGATTGTTATGAACATATAATCTGTGTTTTAATGTAGAACACATCACAGTAGCGCTGCTAAATAACAAGGCTAAGTATAAATCTCCTTTTACATTTTGTGTTTGAGCTTCTTAGGCGTTCAGTTTTCGATAGCTAGACAGTTTCACTGATGTTCGTGAAGCGGAGGGGAAGTAAATTATTGTTTCTTAGTGTTTGTCAAATTAGTAGCAATGAGTCTTTTGATCAGACTTTTCTCTTTTGTCGAGAAAGTTTGAGCGTGATTTTAAGGAAAACAAAAAAGATCGCATCTCATCTGACAATCCAAATGTCCTTCACTTTAAAGTACAAATAGCTTGTAAACTTTAAGCTCACGGTTTACGAAGTGTAATAAAATTCAGATGTCTAGTTGAACCTCCATTGAGATATTTTGGCTGAGAATTAGACTGTCTCTCTTAAGAAATTAGTTTTATTTTGGACATAAATTCATGAAAACGTTTGAATATCATAAGTGAGTGACACTTTGTTATCATGTGTGATGCTGCGTGGTATTTTCCTGTACAGGACATGTGGTGAGGGTGTAATATTTTTGATACGAAGGAGGTTTTACCGACTCACCATTTCCACTGCAAGTCTTCGACCAAATGAATTGTAAAATAATGCTCTAAAGACGTCGAACCAAATAATGCGGAGGGTATTTTAAGACTTGAAATTAAAGTGAAGGAATCGTGTTGATTATGAAAGTTTATAACACACAGTGAAGACACACTGTACAACTGAAACAGGTGGCAGCCTTTTCTTAATATGTATGTTTTTCTGTTATTGACGTACTGGTGACGGTTGAAAATCATTCAGGTTCAGGAGGAGAAATCTGAAGTATGTCTAATAGAATATTTTCTTTATGTTGTTCGATGCAAAAGCAGCAGAATGAGGTCATTTGTATCTGATTAGACTCACAAAAGGTTGATTCCGTTGTTTTTGTGGCTGCAACTTCTTTGTAACAATAGGAAGTAATGTAACAACGCCATTCGTTGTAACTGCCAAATGGTGATTACATTACAGGGCTTTGTTTTTTTTCCTGCTGTGGTAAAACTGACATTTCATTAATAAATAGTGTCTTTTTTTTCCAAATTGTGGACATTTGATTTGTTTCTTTCTTTGTCCGAAAAAATCAGAATGACTCAATCTTTAAACTTAATCACCTTGGGGATTTGGCTCAGTCCTCGATACATAACGGAAATAACAAAACTGTAAACAAATCATTCAATAAAATTACAACAACAAACTTGGACGTGAAGTGTAAAACGCACCGATGCATTTCTCCAACGCTACACCAGATGGAGCTCCTTCACTGTGCACTAATCCTCAGTTAAAGGTTGTGTCATAAGTTGTTCTCTGGTGGAGTTTAGCGTCTTTGGTTGTCTGTGACTTATAGAATTGATTTTAAAACGATTTTAATAACTTTTGAGGCCCTGCCTGGTTTGGCATCTCCTAATATTGCAGAGCTGCTCTCCTCTTTTGTCCAAAGAGAGAAAAAACATTTTATCAGTTCCATAAATCGCGCCTCAAAACCGAAGGTGACTGTGCTTTCACTGACAGAGCCCCATTTTAAATCACTTCTTACAACACAATTATGTAAAGCTGCTTTTAACAACTAATTTACATGTTTTTAGCTTTGTTTATTAATTTATTAATCCAGATTTTACCGACTGTATTTCCCTGCGTCACACTGTCTGTAATTAACACCGCAATTACTTGCTAATGTGATTTTTTGTTGATATGTTGCATGTAAAGCTCTTTGTTACTGTTTTTAAAGGTGCTGTATAAACAACATTATTATTATTTTCATTATTATTATTGGTTGATTTTATTTATCAATGTAAGTTTTACTACAGCCAGAACCTATAATACATTTATCTTACACTCAGCTAATGTAGTTGAAATCATTCACTTGTGAGACGGAGTCAAACCTGAAAGATCGCTCAAGGTGAAAATAGACACTTCTTGTTTAGTTCTGTGGCAAGTTTGAGAAATTTAGTCGAGTAGCAGTCTGACTGCTGACCCTGATTTACATAGGTAGTATTAAAGTTTAAACAGCTGGAGCAGGGACTTCAGGTAAAGTTTTTATACCTCACCACATCCTGAATTTGAGTCCAGATGAGTATCTGTGTTCTCATTTGACCAGCTGTGTCAGAGTTTAATTTAGAGACCCAATAATTCTGTTTATTTAAAAGTCCTGTTAAATTACTTTCATAATGTCCACTCTGGATGGCGAAAGAAGCCTTGGCAAATTGAAAGAAAACTTTTCCCCTCAGCCTGCTGTCACCAAACAGCTTTTTCAAACAACGCGTATGAAAGGGAATGTATTTCCAAGTCTCACATTCGGGGTATTAAAAAAACTTCAGCGCGTCAAAGGATTGACTTCGGCTGTGATGAAAAAAAGTCACAAAAAGAAGGCAGCTTGTGTGATGTTTCCAGTTGTTTACAGCTGAATTAAAGCTTCATTCAGTGATAAATCTGTGTTGGAGGACCCAACCTTGAGGAACTCTCAGTTTCAGTATAATCAATGCAGAACTTTGTGTCTATTCGTTTCTTTTTTCCATGCCTTTGCAGGTATCTACGTCACAACACTCACATCCTCATTCAGCCTTCACTACATGCAGCCCACTGATAAGAATGTTATCACATACTGTATATAATCCAGTTTTAACCTTCCTCATGTCTATGAGGTCTCACACTGAGATATGCATTGGCATTTCACGACATTTGAACCAACACGTGTACGCTTGCTGCCGTTTCCCACAACGTCACCAGTGAGCTTCTGTTTAATTTCCGGAGAAGGACCATAAAACCCTCCAATAAACATCTGGCTCATCTCTGTTGCCACTTTTAATTTTTTTTTCCCTGCCACTATAGTTTACAGACATTGACGTGGTCGTGTCATGAGCTGTAAAGCATGCAGAGTGTTTGTCAGCGTTTTTTCATGCATATTAAGGAGGCTAATTTGAGGTTGTGACCCAGAAACAAATGGAACATGCCCCTCGGAGCTCTGAGCGGCATTATAAACCAACATTGCCATCAGTCTGGCTAGAATGTGTCACAATTGAACCATCAGCCTCAGTGATCCTTAATTTGCGAGGATTAACCTCTTTTATCCTAATTGGCAGGGCCTTCTGCAGCCGAGAAGCCGCCGTCCATCCCTCAACAAATAGGTTTTACGCCATGGGTGGTCCGGCCAGTGTGTTTATGGCTCACATTTCTCTCCCTCGCAGACGAGTGACTCATCTGCTCGCATGTTCACAGGACAGCAGCGAGTGTTTGCTTTATCAGCTCTGGGTGATGATGCTACCATTTCTGTGTCTGCTGTGTGGTAGAGGTGATATAATCAAATGTTTCCTAATGTTTTTTAATCATCGAATGTGATGGTTATCACTGACACTCTAACACTGCACTGTTTCCTGCCTCCGTGCTATTTGTTGTCACTGACTGACAGCTGCTTACAGGCGTTAAATCTGAATCCACGTCAGTCAAACATTAGACAATGAGCTGACCTTAAGTCTTGCAGAGTAAGGTAAATGAAGCTATAGGTCTGACGGGCTATTGTGTATTACATAAGAGGTCACGGCCTATCAGTGACACTCACCCAGGGGTAGGCCTACTTGTAGCATAGTGCTTCTGCAGTGGCCAGGGTATGAGGAAAGATTATATATCAGCACAGCTACTTAAACAAACAATGAACAACGATTTGACGTAAAGAAAAAATAAAGGAACAATCTAATCACTGTCACTGGCTCTGGTGGACGTTCCTGCAGTCAGCATGCCAAATGCAAGCCGCCTTCAAACGTGCGACACATGTGGCATTGTGCTGCGTGATAAAACTCCACATGTCAGAGTGGCTGTCTTATTGTAACCAGCCCACAAGTGCTCGCTAATTCAAACAAATGTTTCTTTATAGTAGGGGTGGGTATTGGCAAGAACCTCACCTCACGTATCACGATATCACGATATCACGATATTGCGATATAAATAAAGATGAAAACACAAGTACCTTTATATGTACATCAGATGATATTGATCAGAGGACACATTGAGTCAAAACTATTTCATTCAAAACAGCCTCTCCATTTAATTAATTCCCATGAAATTTCCGGGCAGTAATATTCTCTTTGTCCAGCTCGTTGTTCTTGCTATCGCTCTTAACTTTGAAGCCAAAGTGCTTCCAAACGTCAACTTTAAATTGCGGAGGCGTTGTTAACTTGCCATCCATTTTTTTGCTCTTGTTGAAAAATCAAAAATCGATATTGTATTGGGCGGCAAAGTATCGCGATATATTGCCGTATCGATATTTTTTCCCACCCCTACTTTATAGTGTATATGTTTGTCTTCTTCAGCTCAGTGTAGGCTGAAATAGACTAGCAGTGGGTACAGCCAGCCTATATGCATACAAGGACGAAATCCATGGATAGCTTAAATGGGTGAAAAGGGTAGCTAAATGAAGACATGATTGAATTAATTAGCTGAAAGTTATGGATAAATGGCTAAAATAGATGGGTGAAAGTAATGAACACATGGTTGAAGTAGTGAGCTATGATGATCTGCTTAATATCGAAAGAACAGGCTTGGAACATGAAGCGGTGATGATTACAGACGTAAAGGGTCACTTGAATTCAACCGTAGGGCTGCTGGGCACTTCAGAACAGGAAGAGGATGGGAACCAGCTCTGTGTTTAACATTAATATGATGGTGGCAGCAGCGAAAGCCAACCTAAACAACCTTTTTCAGAAGGTCAAACCTCTTCTCTGATATTCCACTGTGACGGCAGGACGTCTTTTGGAAAACTCTCCACGACTCTGTGAAATTACTCCGAGCCGTGGGAGATTTAATCAAGGTGAGTCACGATGGCACCCACTCATCTATTTAATCTTTGTCTCTATTCACTGCCCAGGCCACATGCGGGCGGCCTACACTTTAGCCTTTTCCATTAATTTCAAACTCATCATTCATTGATCTCGCCCGCTGCCAGTGAAGCAGTCTGTCTACGGAGGTCTCCAATATCCAAAAATATTAGAATTATTATTACTTAGACAGCTTTTTCTCTGCTTCAGTGGCAGTGGGCGCATATTCATGAACCTGAACAGTTACTAACCAATTTATCTTCTGGTAGGTCAGACAGAAAACATTCAGGCTAATTCAATTTTAGTGGAAACAAGCTGTAAACACAACTGACATATTATCACTGCATCACTGATATGGCTAAGTTAGCTAATTATTGTGTACCCATTCCTTTAAAGTCATTTAATTCAGACTGATGAGATTCAGGTTGAAGGGAACCGATCCAAATATCTTAAATCTTAAATAACTTAAATATCTTAAATCTTGCACTCTTTAGATTCCCTTTGTGTGCTTCCATAACATGATGAATAGAGCATCTACATTCATATCATGTACGTACTGTGATATGTTGATCCACGGTCTGGTACACCAGACCTCAAGGCTATACACAGTAAGTCCCTTATGCTTATTAGGATGTTCAACAATTCATAAACCCGGAGTCTTTGATGTTGCCTGCTGACTGGCTTCACTGAACCAATGCATGAAATCCCAAACCAAAGACAAATCAAATTATAAACTTTACTTACTTTTTCACATCTCAAGTGAAATGAATAATAATATGATTATATCATTCAAAATGTACACAATACATACATTATGTGTGTATCTGCGCTCTTTGTTATACATCTAATAGGTGTGAACTTTGTTAACCCAGGTCCAGTTGAACTGGGCTGTTTCATTTTGTCTGTTGTGATGTTTGCAGTCAAACCTCAATATTAAAGAAAATAACTCCATAAGTCAATTGATTTATTAGTTTTGCTTTCATCCAGGTCCTCTCCCCCTCTCATGTAATTCAGAGAACACAGAGATTGAAATTGACTCCGCTATCAGTCCAATGCTAACAGCTCCTTGGAGAGCGCTCTATAAAGCTGCTGCACACGGATATTAGAAGAACTCAGATGACAGCAAAGTCAAGGTTATTTTCAGAGGTATGTTCATCTTTATTTTCAGACTCAATCCATATCATTATTGTTATTATTATTATTATTATTATTATTATTATTGTTGTTGTTGTTATTATTATTAAACCACTTTTTCTTTCCATAGATGTTCAATGATTTCATACTTGTCAATCATTTTAATTACAATATATTGGGTTATACTGCGTAAAGTCTCTGCCACACATCCTGCTGACAAACCAGCTAACACACAATCACATGTTTTGTATAGTATTTGCCACATGTATCAAAGCTCAGCTATCACTTGAATCTCCTAATGCAAATATTTCTAAAATGTTAATGAATTTGATGGAAACACTTCACAAATAAGGGACACAACATTTTAGTAGTTACCAGGAAACAAATGAGGAACAAATCAGGAACATTTGTTCAACTAAGTGCTAGTTAATCATTAACTGTTGTAAACTAGTATTTCCTCATTTGTTCCCAGGTCATTACTCAGAATTTGCGTTCCTTATTGTAAAGTTATATAAAGTTTAATTTCCAACTTAATTTGGCACTCTCCAACTTAGTGCAAAAGCCTCCTTTGCCCTTAAATGTGAACTACTCACAGTTGGAGTAATGTGAAAGCTTACTGACCTCTGCTGTGTGCAACAATTAGGTTTTCGACATTTGCATCAAGAGTTCTTTACGATACACATCACCAGTTCCCAAACCTCATGTAAGATTTCACCCTGCAAAACCAGCCGAGACCTAAACACAATGCCAAAGTGAGATCAAACATCCTGTCATTGTATAAATGTGTGGAACAATTTCCCAAGCTTGTTTAAACCCTGGTAAACATGAATCAAAGAGTGTTGCTTCATAACAGTTTCTTTCTAGTGTGCACTGCCAATGACTGATCACTTTGAGTACTGAATGTAAGTGCATATGTTAGAAGAATGGATTTTTAATACACTGTGGTGCGCATTAATCATGAGTGAGCGCACCATACAAATCAAGATGAAAGAGCCGCACAACAACAATGCACCGTTATGACCAAGGAACGAAAGGAAAAAATAACGTCTGTTCAAAGCTGCTTTTTTCATTTGGAGACAGAGGAACAAGCTTAAGCAAGCTGGAAACATCCGGGCCATAACACTTTAAAACAAATTTGTTAGCAAACAGTGGCTTTTTGACACACCAGCAGACACAAAGCTACAATTTCATTAAATTGGAGTTGTGTTTCTGACCAGCACATCAGAGTCAACATTCCTGCAATGCCTGGACCCTCACCAGAACGCATTCAGAACCAGCCGATCAACAGAGGATGCCATATCCATGGCCCTCCACTCAGTCTCCACACACCTTGAGAATAACAACAACTACATCAGAATGCCGTTTGTTAATTTTAGCTTAGCATTTAATTTTAACTCCCAGACAACGAAAGAACTCTACTGTGAAAGCATGTGGACAACAACACCATCATCGACTGCATTACAAACAACAATTAGAGGCTATATATAGGACTAAATCACCAACCAGTGAAGCAATCTATCTTAGCAATCTTGTTGAGTTTAGAAAAAGGGAGGCAGAGACTCAAAGCCCTGTCTACATCAGTAGAGCTGGGGTGGAGCAGGTGAACAAGTTTAGGTTCTAAGGGTCATCATCACACGTCTCCAGCCTGGTGAAAAAAGGAAAATGCACAGAAAAGCTCTATTTCTAACGGGCACTTGAGAAGGCCAGTGTCCAGAGCCGAATACTCAGCTTCTCATTCTCTTTACAGAGCAGCAATGGAAAGCATCCTGACAGGAAACATTACAAACTGGCATGGTTCATGCATGGTGCAGGACAGGAAGGCTCTACAGCGACTGAAAAGAATGCCTAGGACATCATAGGCACCCATCTCTGGACCATCAGTGATACTGGTGAAGTGAAATGTCCGCACTGAGCCCAAAGGATACTAAACGACAACACCGATTGGGTCTGCCTGCTGCCATCTGGCAAGATAGTAGTAATAGAATGCGTTACTGTACCACCAAGAAGTTTAATTCTTTTCAGCTTTTCACAAAAACTGAGCAGAATATCGTTGGGTTGGTTCTTGTGAGTCAGTTCGGGGCCATTTTGTTCTTTTGCATGAGCTTGGTCTTGGCTGGCAGTAGTGGTTGGCATGCTAATGCGTGAAATGTTCAGAAAGTTCAAGGTAATAGAGTTTGTTTTAACATTTTCTGTTATATGCAAATGGCGAGATCAAAGCTGAGTGAGACATTGTCCCCTTAAGTCTTTGTGTAGAAGTCAAAGTCAAGCGCAGTCCTTCTGTTGTGAATTACAACCAGGATCAAGTCCCGACCACAGAGGTCATGAAATCCATGCTGTACAATGACTTATTCCTGTGGCTCTGCGTCTGAAAAGT
>CAEMYA010000121.1:860215-881205 GCA_903131615.1 Diplodus sargus
AAAAAAACCCTCTGATTTTCATTAGCGTGACTCCTGGCCACACATCAGATCTGATCAGATCTGGCAGACGACTTCTTTTTAAATCAGGATTCAGATTCTCAGAGCCGGTGTGAGGACGGCGGAGGTAATCAAAGCAGACTCTTAGCCGTTTGGACAGTTGCTCAATCGCTAGCCTTTCCAAACTTTCCTTTATTTGTCACATGAATATTTAACCCGCATCATGAATATTAAAAGGTGCTCAAAGGCAAGACACCTGTCCCACATTTTAAGAGTCCCCGGGAATCTGAAAATAACTTCATCCATTTCCTTTCTTCTCTGCATCCCGCTGCCTGTTTTATTCTGACAGTGAGTACCTAAAACATGTATTTTTAATCTACCTGACACGCTATATAAATACAGACAAAAGAATAATCAAATGCCTGAGAACAGCAACAAAGCATATTGTATATGGATCAGCATATTCTGACACTTGGGCCTCAGGGGTGAATTTTTTAACATGTGTTTTTATTTCATGCAGCAACGTTCAAATACAAAAACCCCTCAATTTACAGTCGTTACAATTCCTATGAATAGTTAATCGTATTATATGCATGCTAATTTCCACTTTGTGGATAGAGCTAATGAAACATTAGACCCAAGAGCAGCTGATCTGAGACAGCAGGCATGGCAGGGTCTGTTTGTTAATCTTCTTACGGCACACAGCTTCCTGCCTCAGCTGAATTTGCTCTTCTTCATGGTGCTGAGCACAGCGAGAGGTCTGCACCGCTCAAAGGCAGCGAGCGAACCAATAAACCAAAGGGACAACACTGGGATTAACTCAAATAGCTGAAGTTTCATTACACCAAAGCAAACTCAGCGGGTCAGTCATACCTGTCAAATATTGTAACTGAAGTGCTGCACTGGGAGGAACTGGAGCGAGAGCTGCTTTGATTTCTGACTGGTGAAAGATTGATTCAGATCCTTTTTGTCTAACGGACCGACAAGTACTGAGATCATTAGGCAAGTAGAAATACCCGTTTCAGTCCTGTGTATATAAATATAGGTGGCGAAGTTGACCTCTTTCTGATCTTATCACTGTTTTTTATTTAAGGCTCAGTTTTCAATTTTGTCTTGTTACAATGCTTAGCCTTGTTTCTGGTTGTGGTGTTTTGGATTAAAATACTTGTCTCGGTCGCTACAAAAAAAGCTGAAAAGTGTCCCGAGGTCTTGCGAATATTGAAACACTGTCTCCAATGGAGATCACGGGTTTGGAGTTTGGGGCCTTTTTTTCCCTGTAACTCCAAAACCATCCCCCCCACCTTCGAATATACAGTAGTCAGGTCATAACCATGTAATGTGAGAGTGATCTGATACGTTATTCTGGAATTAGTACGTAGCTTTTGACATGTAGAAATGTTTGCGGAAACGATATCTGCCAACATTTTGTCCTGGTGACTGGTTGGTATATTTGACCTGTTTTAGTGGTGTGAGTACTTCAATCAAACCACTGAATGCATTATAAAACATTTCTAACTGGGACTGAACTGTTTCAGTTGTCTACTAATCATCCTTGCAACCAGACACACCAATTTATTAGGGAGCGATAAACAAGTCCAAGTGATTATATATAAGTGATCATTTTTGCAATTATGTGTCAGTGGCATTTAAATGTTGTTGCCCTGGGTGGTGAATTGGTTTCACCGACTTTATTGAGCCCGGGAACAAAGTATTTTCAGGGTTTTCAGACACAATGGTCTTTAAGGGCACTGTGACTTGTAGCAGCACACAGTGAAGTGAGAAAAACAGTCACTTATGTGGGTAATTCCTTTCTGTGAATGCTTTAAGGACACTTTTAGCTGTCACAAGCAAAGAACCTAATGTTTGGCTTTCTGACTGTACCACACATTCGCTTTAATTTCCACAAGCAGGATGCAAGTTCAGGAGACGCCGACTTTGAATTATGAATATTTAAATGAGAAAGACCTGCATGCAGCCTGTTGAATGGTATTTTTCCAGTGACAGGGATTAGCGTATTGGCATGAGAAAGTTGAGCGGGAAGCTTAAGTGAACATCGCTGGGAGTGGAAAAAAAACAAAAAAACAATCAACTCTAGGCCTTGCCCTTGCCGAGGAGCAGAGGGCACTTATGAAAATAAACTTCATTTAGGCAACAATACGTTACATGTAGCTGACAGTAAGGACATTACAACAGCTCATAGTGCAGACAGTCTTACTAATGGGATTGTTGGTAACACAATACAGCTGATGTTAATAAACCTTTACGATTGCTTCATAAATTTGTATAAAGCCTGTTGTTTATTCACAGTTAAATAACTATTGACTAAGGTTTAATTAACAGTAAATATACCATTTATCAATTATTGATACATAACATATATCATTTTTTATCAATTATCCCATCTTGACAGAAGGTGTGAACGCATAAAATAACAACTGAAATTCAACCACCTCATTTATTTCTAAATCATTTATTTCATACAGTTTGAGTGGAACAATGTTAAAATGTTATGGCAAGTTATTCCTCCCTCTTCCTCCTCATATACATACACTCTTCAACACAATAATAATGACAATAATAATAACAATAATAATGTTCAAAAAAGCCATTATAAAAAACCTGAAACAAAGAAGAACTAAGGAGTAAGAAAACTAAGAAGTGCGCTTGTATTAAGTCTGCAGTTTATACAGTCTTAAGCTAATAAATACTTGCAGTATATTTGTAGCTTCACAATGGAATGCATTGCACCAGTATTACACATATTGCATTAACAACAAACCAAAAAAACTCTCACATTTTAAACATACACAACACAATATCCAGTTTGCAAATAAAAATCCATATAACACATACTGAATACTAATACTTACACTATAAGTGCACAGAGCCATTGTTGATTCAATATCAATTTTCAATATTTTCTCACTGATACAAAACAACCATGCCAGGTTACAAAAAACACTAAAAGATGATATCTAGTTACATCTGTGACTGGATTTGAAAATGCTGTATAGTTTCCTCAACATGTAAAACTCTATTTACATTCACTGTTATGAGAGGTACATTGGTATGGTCACACAATTACATTGAACTTCACTGACAACAGAAGACAAGCACCAAACAGTGTGGGGCAATGAATCTTTAGGGTTTAAATTTTGGAAAGCGAGTTGGGTGAGATGACTGATACCACTCTCATAATTGTACACTAAAGTGGTTAGCTTAGCCTAGCACAAACAATGGAAATGGGTGACCAAATTTCTGAACGTTAAAAAGAATAATAAAAAAGGGTCTTCAAACACCTGTAAATCTCTGAATTGAAGTGAATTGTAAAAATGAATGGAGGGTTACATGCCACAGTGTTTTTGTTTTTTTTTTGCATGGGAGACACTGAAGTGTCTCTCGTTGCCTGGAAACAGTGATGGGAAGACTCCGCAATTAAGATATATATATTTTTACTTGAATGGAGCCATACTAGCTGTTACCCTTAGCTTCCAGTCTTTATGCTAAGCCAAGCTAAGCTAACTGGGTGCTGAAAAAGAAGGATGTGAAGGGTGTTACTGTAGATCCGACCCGACCTACACTCTCTCTGATTAGCTTGCATTCATCATTTTTGCACGACTACTGCTCAACGGCTTTGGGGATTCCGGCACTCTATGCTAAATACTGTTTTTATACGAGAGAAGGCAAGAAAAGTGCTGAAGACAACTGGTGGGATTCATGATAAAGCATGTGAAAGTGGTATCAATCGTCCTATCCAACATGCCACTAGAAAGTGATTTCACGAAATGTAATACTATTCCTTTTATCACCAATAAAACATTCTGAATGATTTACTGGTGATCATTTACAAAATCGACATTAGCATGTGTTCTATTATGTGTTGCTCTATTGTGGTCTGACCCCTTAGATCAGCAGAGGGTTGAGATTATGTTGGTTTTTTTTTCCCGGGGTAAAGCTGGACCATCGGATGTTCCTGTTTGCATGAACACGCAGGTGACTTTCAGCTGGACCATGTAAGCTGAAAAGAACAATGATAGCATCGTTGTGACAGGGCCAGTCATCCTTGTCACCTTGCTTTGCTTTACGTACAGACTCCAACCGTCTCCGCTGACTTGTCAGGTTTAAAGTCCTCCAGCGGAGGAGTTTAAACCCGACAAGTTGATGGATAATTCAGGAAATGTTTTTGCAAAATGCTGGATTTGTGGGATGGTGGGGTTCAAGCACCAGTTATTCTACCAAATCGTCACAGAGAAAAGCTTCTTTGTACATGTCTGAGAACTGCTTAAAAGTCAAGTCTCTTTTATTCAGCTGTTATGCTTAACATTGAGCCACAGACAGCCACATAAACAAGCTTGTACAGGAGAACTTTGTGTTCTCGTGAGGCTTTAAATCTCACATATTGCAAAAAACGTGAACAAACAACAATTAGAATGATACATCACTGACACTGCAGCCACGATATGATCAGTATGGCACAACAATCCACGGCAATTCATTTTCTTTACACTGTATACTTGTCTGTACAATGTTTAATGACCCATTCTGAGTAAATGTAAACATTCAAGGACTGAACTGCTTGAAGGCATTTCCTCTCCAGAGTTGCTGTGCAAGACCGACCGTCAGCGGAGATTTGATTCAGTGTGTCACTTGAAAATACTGAAACCAGGCACTCGTCAGTGACTGAAGCAAAACTGCCAGAGTGCCTTCAAAGAGAAAAAAAAAGATATCAAACCTATCAGTGACTCCAAATGAAAAAAGGGAGAGTGAAAGCTGTCCCGTTAACAGGGAAGGCAAAGGGCGATCAGTCTCTCATGAGGGTGATAGTGCAGAGAAGGGCATTTGTATACGCCTAACCCATCATTGTGAGTCAGCGTCACACTCTGGTCTCTCGGTCCAAATCTGTTTGGCATTCATGGAAATAATGTTCTTCTTTTTCCTGTCTTCCCACACAGGGAGGAAAACAAAACGCTTGCACGCCGTTTTGTTCCTTTACATTCTCTACCGTTGCCTAAAATATCACCATTCGACATTCAGCATGCACACACACCTTCCATATTGCATTTCTGTTTTGTTTTGTTTTTTTCCACACGCTGTAACAACATAGCTAATAGGATTTAAAAGCAGCTCCCTTTCTTCTGCTGGCTGTATCTTTGCACCAGCCTTTTTAATTTAGAGACGCAGGAATCCGCTAAGTGATTTTTAAACAGCACGTAATTACATCAGGTGGGACAGTTCACAATTGGATCCTGTCACCCAACCCCATTAATAGGTGACATTTTTTTTGCGCTGCCCGGTGTCGGAGCGCACAGGGAACTGAATAACGATCGACCACACGTGACTCATGAAACACAAAACGCTAATGGTTCTCATTCAGACGTACAAAGCTGTGCCTGTGAAGCAATGTGTCTCAGCCACTCGATCCTGCTATGTTTAAAGAAAGCGTGGAGATTAAAAAGCAGCTGATTACAGTCAGACTGTGTTCCCTCACCACCGACCTCTGTCCATGTCACACTCGAGCAACACATCCCCAAAGAGTGCATGTGCTAATGAAGGAGTGTGTGTTCTCTCATTCAGGAGCTTACATACGCTGGTGTCTCTTCTGTTCGGCGTGAGAGTGTTTAGCATGTCGGCATCACAGTTTCGTCCGAGTCATATGCAGGACAGGTCGTCGTGACAGGCGGACGAACCCCGGCGTGTTTTTGGGCTGCATCGCGTCAACATGGTGATCTGGGTGCTGAAGTTGTTGCTGCTGCCGATGGACGGGTGTTGGTATTTGGTGTCCGAGCCCATGTATCTCTGCAGGTGCCACCTCCGCCACTTCCGCTTGATCTCTGCTTGGACCTACAGTGGATTAGAACCAACAACGAATTTGCAATATCCCATGCACATTCATTTTATGCTGTATTATGTGTTTTGGGGTTTTTCAGTTGAGTTATTTGCTGTTTTATTTTGTAGGTTTCATCCTCATGTGTCATGTTCTGTTTCACACTTCCTGTCTTTGTCTGTTTCCCGCCTGTTTTATTGTCTTTACTTGTTTCACCTGTTCCTCATTAAAATGTAATTCTATGTTTTACTCTCACTTTTTGTCAGTTCCTATATTTTAGTCACTCGTGTCTTATTTGCATTTGCTGCCTGTGTTCCTTGTGCCAGTCCTGGTTTGTACTCAAAAACTTAAATAAATAGACCATAGTTTTGAATACCAAGCATTTTGTTCCATATTGCTCGCGAACACGTTGGAGCTATATATCAATAAACAACAGACTCCCTACAGCCTGTAATAATTTCTTATAAATGTAATAATGTCTGTAAATGTAATAACATTTGCAACTTGATTGAAAATGTAGTTAAACCTCAAAATGTAATAATTTTAACGACTGTACTCTAAAATGTCCTGACTCACAGTTTAATAACATTTTGAAAATAATGTACCTTATTACATTTAAAACTAGAGACTCTGTGATTGGATCCCCCCCATCATAGTGTGACAGTGTAAACCAATCAGTATTTTACTGGGGCCTTATTCATATAACTACACTGCGAATCGACAGCTGTATTATACAGCTACACTGAAGTAAAAGACTATTTAGTCCTTAAGAAATGATGCATAGTGCATTAAGGAGAAGAAAAACTAGGCGGTTGGCATGGCCACCAACACTAAAGGGCTAGAAGATGGAGGAAAAACATTAAGGGCCTCTTTAAAAAAGGTGTCTCTTATATAAATGAGGGTGGACTAAATAACAGAAACATCTCTTGGTATAATGCGCCCGACTAGATGGCTGTTGTTTGTATTGTGCTGTGTCCATCATTGTAAAAGTAGGCACAGTATGGTATGGTGAGTAATGAATAAGTCCTTGAGCTTTTTGTCTCCCTGCTCTCCCCCCTGATTACTTTTTCCTCCTCGCAGTACTACATTTCATCTGTTTTGTCGTGACTCCACGTGCCACTTTGTGAAAAAACAATGAACAGGATTCAAGCAGCGCATGTAATTCCCAAGGCTGCGGTGAAGGCTTTACACTTCACAAAGGACATCTGAAAATTGTTGCAGATTAAAATTCAGGTGGCGTATTGTCAAGCCTTGCCATACAGCCCATCACTGTGATTCAATCTGGTCCATCCCCTGGAACGTAACTAATGTGCCCGCAGACAGCCTCTGCAGACATCACTGAATAGCTCCCTGCCAACAAGGCTGTGCTTTTTACTGGCACAGTGCAGAAAATGTGCCATGAGGAGGTCCAAGGGAGGAGGTGCGGCTGCAGCGACCTGCGCTTGTGACTCATCCTCACTTTCAGAGCTGTGTGTGTGAATGTTAATGTTGCGCTGAAGTCACAGAAACGTTATAGATAGACCTCGCGGTCTATGAATAACCACGTCACTGCGGGGTATATCTGCCTGGATATCTCGAGGTTTAAACACTCTGTCTGGTGTTTAGATCACTGTGGAGCAGTACCTACCTCTCCATTGAGGAAGCAGTACAGGACGGCGACCACAAATCCCTAAATGGAGAGAAAAACACAGATAAGAGAGCAGTAACAGCGTTAAAATTCTGTTCAATCGTGAGCCATGTAAATGGATTACATTGCTAAAAGAATGTGGGATGGTTGGTTTATAGTAATGATGATAAAAAGATATGAGAAGAATGATGGGAGGAATGTGCTGGGGAGGTTCCCCTGGTATCCAAGTGGACTGTAATGGAGCTGTGCCCTCTCACTGTATTCTCCATTATTCCTCATTATGTGTTGAACTGAAATAACTCCAGGGTTAAAAATGGTTACACTGCCACTGGATCTGCCAGCACAAGAGTACCTGGAGATCTGCCAGGCAAGCCTGTTCTTCAATAGAAAACACTTGCAGGTCAAAGCTGACAGGAAGCCAGATTATTACTTTGGATCTTGAATTTTAAAAAAATTTAGAAAAAATATGTTCTTAAAGGCTAACTTCACCAATGTTACACATTAAAGTGTGTTTACACGCCTCGGGGAGTACAACTGCACATGTGAAAAAGGAAGTTTGAAGCCTTTTATGGCTCCAGAAGAAGCTGCATTTAATCTGTCAAATTGCCTCCAGTGATGTCACTCATTGGCTAGGCGCCAGGTTTCATAGAGGAAGAAGACTGCGGAATACCAAAGGTGATATCTCCGATTCTGCTTTATCGATTTTGATCATTTGTTTTTATTTTGAACAGGCGTATTTGTGATCGCTGTCTTTGACTGACAGCACCATTATGGTGCTGTTACAAATTGGGTACTAGCACTGCGTTTCAAAACCTCATGCCTACATTACCCACAGTACAACAGTGTGACATCACTGGAGTGGTACACCCCAAGAGCTGCAAACACACTTTAATGTGTAAAATGGGTGGAGTTACCCTTTAAGATGGTTGAACTTTCACATAAGTCACCAAAGGCAAATTCTTCAATGCCAAATTTGTAAAATCCAACACCAAGAAGTGTTTCCTCCTAAAAAGCTGACATCACACCTGAAAAGATCCCAGAATCAAGTCAAAAACAAGCCGCAGTTCAGTCTTCACTTGCTCCGGGATGAATGCAAAAACAATGAAATTGATCCCGAACAGCGGAATCAAAAGCAGCGTCGATTTCGCCAGTCTCCTGAAACGACAAAGCAGAAATGGATTCACGGTGAGACCAATTTCCAATCTGCCTCCATATATGCCAATAATGAAATGCAACCGCGGAGCACTTTGTCATTTTACATTTCAGCTCTGAGGACCAGAGAAAAAACACCATGAAACGTGTCGGCGGGAAAATAGCTCACGCATTACGGCTGGCTTATGAGATGCTCTCACACAGAGCTCTATATCTCTGTGTAAAGCAGCTGCCAGGGGGAGTGTACTGTGCTGAGAGCCATGAGTTTCTTTTCTGAAGTCGTAAAGGATTGGTCATCCCTGCATTGCTATGAGCGAGGAAGTTTAAATTGCTCTGAGGAAGTTAAAGGGAGCCACGGAAAAAATTATATTTACAGCACAATATGTGTATCTCTCTGCAGTCTGTGTTTATTTGAGATTATCTTCTCTCTCAGAACCCTTATTCAGCCCAAGACCGCAACTACTTAAATGGTGGATGTTTTCCCAGCGATCTTATAAAGATCGATAGTATTTAATTTTTATCTGAACCAATGAATGATAGAAATATTTAAAATCATACTCACGAGTATTGGTTGGACTCATTTCTTCCGATATCTGGGCAGTTGATTTTCTGGCGAAGTATACGTATGATGCAGATAAATAGGATGAAGTTCATCTGTGGAGATCAATAGGGAAGTATAAGTTCTCAGAATGAAACTCTGCACACAACAGAAGCTTGCTGCTGAATTTCATCTCGCTCTGGCTGGATTGTGACGCTGCCCTGTGGGAAAATGAACATTTTCCTAAATTGTTAATGTGTGTTGGACCTCTGAACCCAAGAACACATCGCAAAACATCACTCAGCTGCTGCAGAGAGGAAGAGACGGAGGGATCTGACAGCCAGGCTGCTGATCCTGATCCTAATGTGAACAAACGTAACTAAACCTGCTGTGCCGAGACCTGCTGCCAAGCAAAGGCCGACAATTCAAGACGTCAGCAGATATCTGACGAGGAGGGGGATGTTATCTCTGTCTGTTTTGTGCATCCCAGAAGAATGTCTTTTTGAAAGTCTGCTGTAGTTTTTCAAATGCTATTTCCGAAAAATCTACATTTGCAAGTTCCTGAAAAAATAATACCGGTTTCATCTAAAGTTAAAATTGAGACAGTGTTCAAATAGTGCAATTAGGTAATCCCCTACAGATATCTTTGGTGATGTACAGCAGACCAGTTGAAAAAATGGTGACCAGACATCACTGTTTTCCAGATACAGTCCCCCGTGTTTTTGGCGCCTCCCTGGCTGTCCTGGGAAAGGTCTCCTATTTTAACTGTATGTTAAGTAGTGAAATAACATTTTACATGGCAAGATGGACCAGGCAGACCATGAGATCTATGATTTTCCAACATGATTTACAGTTACTTACAGCTAGTGTCCAAGTCGGCCTTCATTTGTTACAGGTCAAGATACATGAAACTGCTATGAAACTTTTTCATTTAATTGATTATATGGTTGGATGTTTTAATGATATACTGACCTGTTCAAAGTGACAATGTTAGCACGCGGATGCTGGAATGTAGTTTTCAAGTGTGCAGAATTTTGTTTAGTTACATAAAAACAGATTTTATGTGATTTGGACTAACTTTGTAAGATTAAGATTAAAAAACGCCCTCTATAATCCCTATAATTCATGGCAAATTACATAGTCCTTGGGGCAAGATTGAGTTCCTGCAGCCTATTATTAGTAATCTTTATTCTCACCACCTAAAATTCTCTACTGCAGCTTTTTTTTGCTCGTTGAACTCATCTTTCCCCCGCTTTTCACACCTCTCTGTTAGTGTCTTCGCACACACACACACACACACACACACACACACACACACACACACACACACACACTACAGATACACATCACTTTCTTTCTCTGACTTGGTAAGTGATTCAATCTGTGATCTATGTGGGGACTGAGGTGAAAGTATCACACCTTAGCTTCTTCTTAATATTTGACTTCCTCTGCCTGTTCGCCCTGCTGCCGTGAGTTATGAGAAGATTGATATCACTTTTATTTCTGTACAGTAAATATTGAAGCAACAGCGAGCAGCCAGTCAGCTTAGTGTAGCACAAAGACTGGAAACAGGGACAAGCAGCTGAACCTGGTGAAAAGTTTATAGTAAGGGGCTTTAATTAACAGTAGTTAATGCAGTAATAAGCACTCACTTACTGTTAATTAGGTGCTGGTAGGCTGTTTGTTTTCTATCTTGACTAGCTGTTAGCCCATTTTGAGTCTTTGCGCTACTGTAAGCTAACCAGATGTAATGTAGCTTCACGTTCTGTACAGAATGGCATCAGTCTACACAGAGGAGTATGAAAAGGTCTCTTACTAAAAATGTTGACGAATGCCAAAAGCTTATCTTATCTTGTCTTAGTTAAGCTTAGCATAGCTAAGCGCTAACACTCAGAGTAGTGGTAAACTGGAGTTTGTTTTCCAGTGCACCTACCCCAAAACGCTCCAACTAACACATTATGTCTTAATTGTTTAATTCACACTGAAATTAGAAAGTTATATGCTATTTCTTGGCAAACATCAAGCATATTGTGTTGTCATACAAATGTTTGTGTGAATGCTAATGCGATGTTCAAAATGGAAAGGGGACATAAAAACATCCATGAAGATGCTGAACAGCGCAGCGGCTGGTGACCTGCCAGTCGAGAAAAAAACAATCAATAGAGATATCTGCGAAACTTTCTAATGTGATATGAGAGTTTTGAGGTCATGCCGTCCTCTCAGCTGTTCACTAAAGAGAATGTGGAGTTTAAAAAGCCTTCCCTAGGATAACACTGACAGATAAAGTCTGAGGTGCTCTGACAATTACTGACAAAGACGTTTTCTCTCCTACTGGCAGTTAGCTCTGCTTTGAAAGTCTGACTCGAGAGTGTCGACAGTGAAAGTTGCAAGAATGTAAAACTGAAGGGATTTGAGTGATCGCGTAATGGTCGAGGCTCGCAAACTTACCAGGATTGATGCTAATATGGGAGTTTTAATGATCCACCAGAAAACATCAGTGTTCTCGATTATATCCCAGCACCTGGTAAAAGCATTAAACAATATTAACACACAAGAAGGTGCAGCTTATTCTAGTCCCTTGTCGCTGGATGTTTTTCTTACCCAACATCGTTATAGTAGGCTTTAGCGATGCTCCAAGCTGTGATGAAAACCGTCGGACCTCCTGAGGGGGACAAAAAGAAATCAGAAATAAAAGGGACTTCAGCTGAGGTCTAACCCCAGGAGAGCAGAAAAAGGCAAAAAAGGAAGACGCTCTCACCCCAGCCAATCAGGATGTAAGCCCAGAAGTACTTCCTCTCGGAGAAGAAAGAGACTGCCAACAATGCATGAAGATAAAGGCCTTCCACCAGCAGCCAGAAGAAACTGGCCATAATACAGTACTGGAAGAACACAATCACCACTTTGCAGCCAACCTGGAGGTGGACACAGGACACAAAGTCACGAATGATCTCCTAAGTGGAGTGAGAGAGAACAGGAACAAGACGACAATGCAGATATTAAAGTGCAGTTTCATTTCCTAGAGTGGCAGAACTGACTTTTAAAAAAAATTGAAGAATTGAGTATTGAGTTTCTTTGGGTTGCAGGCTGCCTTGCATCCAAACTTTAAAGTGCAACAACAACATTTTGCACACAAATAAATAAAGACATCTCCGTCTGATTGTCTCAGACTGAGGGTTTGCAGGCGTAAGCTGACGTGCCTCTGAGCATGTCAGGTTAATTAAACTAAATCCACCTCAGGGCCTTCAGTGAATTATAAATGAAGATGACAGTAAGGTGATAAAAAAGGTTGTTCTGCATTGCAAAATAAGTCATTTCACAGTCTCATATTAACACCTCCTTAATAATGGAGATTTCAACTTGTGCATGTTAAATGAAGCAGAATGATGAAAATGACTTCAGTTATTAACAGAAACAACTTTGACTACTAATCATAATTCTAGCTTTTATACCTAACAGTTATATTATTGTCGAATAAAACATTTATTATTGATGTTTTATAGGTCAGTTATAACCATTAATAACAACGACCTCCAAGCCCTGTAGTTTATCTTTTCACTGTAGCCAGAACCAAAATTCACGAGCAGAAAGTAAAAAAACATTTTATCAAACACTTATAATAATCGCTTCCACTTTAAGAGTAACACAACTCATGAGTACTTTATTAACATTCATAAGTGCAAACCTGATTATAAATACCTTTAATTAGTGACTTATCAATATTTATAACCACTGACAGGATGTCAATTAGAATAAAAGTTTATGCATTCAGTATATTTTGTATTATCTGTTGTAGGAGCATTTCATCATACAGAATTAACTTGCAGTTGCTTTCAGGGGAAACATCAAAGTTTACAACGTTGAAGGATTTCCAAACCTTTTTAAGAACAGAGACATTGGCAGCTGATAAATATATTTCAATGCAGTGTTTTTAGCTGTTATTATGGATTCCCGATATAAAAAATGTAATCTTTCGTGTGTGTGTGTGTCACACAAGATGGCAACATGTAACTCTATCTATCCATCCCAACAGATGACGCAAAGCTAAAGTGCACAAATGTTCCGGCACATATTTCAGCAAACAGGAAGACAAGAGAGGAACAACAACACAGGGAGAAATGATCAGCTCTGTTCTGGTTCAACAACAGCACGACAGTTCCACGAGGACCAGTGAATTCATTCAAAATCCAGTCCTCCGCTATTCAACATGCTACACGAGTATAAAAGCTTCATTTTCCCGTAATGGTGTGGGCAGCAGGCTGAGCTGGTGTGTGTTTGTAGCATGTCGCTTTTTTCACAACCTCTTCAATTCACAGGAAACCACTCTCACTCTGCTGGGTCCGCAGCTGACTCCATGAACCACATACAGGCTTGTTTTACGGATGAGCATCCCAGAGATGCAACAAGGAGGGCACCACGCAGATGAGACAAATCAATAGTGTACCCACTTTAAAAATAACCCTGTGAGAGTGAATGCGTCGAGCACTTTAGCAGATGTAACAGATGTGAGACATGGGATGAATGGGGAGGGGGGCGGAGTGGACAGAGTGTGATGAGGAATGGGCTGATGCACATTACGGATGGAGACAATCGGACAGTCGGGGCCGAGAGGTAAACAGTAATGTGATAAAGACACAAGGCATGAGTGGATATAAATAAGGCACAGACGTTTGTTTTCTGACAGGCCGAGCTCAACCCGCAGACAGAGACAAGGACAACGGTGAGAATGATGAATGAGTAAGGAGAAGGGAAACGTCGCATGAAAAATGAGCACGAAGTGTAAAGCCCGAGCCCCTGCAGAGGAGTCCAAGTCTTCACGGGTACAGTACACGAGCAGTAATGAAGACTGAAGACGTCAAACTGCTTCTCATTCATAGTTTAGCACGATGATACTCCACTTGTGTTTCTGGAGGTTCAAACCCACCTTCTGAAGCATTACGGCCGTCGTCAGCTTGTTTTTAGTGCCCACATTGATTGGATGTAGATAAAACATCAAGTGAAGAGTATGGTCATTTTCTCATAAGCTTCTATACAGTCGGACTTCTTTCTGCAACCAGTGGAGTTGCCCCCTGCTGGCCATCAGGTACAAGGCACTTCTGCATCTCTACCCTTATTTATTCATACGGTAATGGGTCTGATGATACTGTAGGTCACTCCAATGCATTTGTTCCACTATGGCTGACTATCTCATTGTTGAACCACATGTGCTTTAACATGATGGTTTGAAGTAGAAGGAGTCTATAAAGAAATTATGTAGTTTAATGACATTTACTCAATTCCTTTGTTGAGGTATTTGTACTTACTTCATTATATCCACTTGTGGCTACTTTATGCTTCTACTCGACCACATTTCAGAGGGAAATATAGATTGGTGTCACTCTGCTCCTTGTAACGCTCCACTGGCAACCTGTTCAATACAGAATCGATTTCAAACCTTCACTAATTACTTCACAAGCTGTACATGCTCCTGCCTACATCATGGGTTTACTCCCACCCGTGAGCCGAGTCGCCGCTACCATTTCCTCACGCAAGACCCTCCTAACTGTTCCCCGTTTGTCTTGGTTCTGTCATTATTTTATGATGTGTTGGTTTTATCTCAATAGATTGTACCATTTGTTTTCTTGTTTTACTATTGACTGTGTGTACTCTTTCAAGTGGAGACTGCACAAAAAGGAAATAACTTGACAACATTTTCGTATGATAAGCTACAAAGCTTCCAAATGTTGAGCTTTACATTTTACACCAACTATGTACGTATGTATCTCAGTTTGAAGTTCTTCTCCAAAACTACTTAGCGGCCCTTTAACTTCACGTACAAGCGTGAAATATAGCCTCTCTTCAGGAGCAAACAGGGGAGAGGTTGTGGTGATTTCCACTTTATCTCTCCATGGCTGATTAAAGTTCCTGCCTGGATTTAACCGGTGTCGTGAGGAGCCGAGGTCTAAGGACAGATTTGGTACTTTAAGTTAAATTCTGGATATTTACTGATGTTGAGGAATCCTCTTTTGGCACCAGCCCTGCCTCTCAGAAATGTCCGAGGGAGTTTGCTTGTTGATTCAAACACACCTGGCCTACTAGTGGAAATGTACACAGCGCTGATACATCAACTTTGCTGTGTTTGCTTTCTGGGATCCACTTCTTGTTAAACCGAGGTAAAGCCAACAGGAATTTGGGAGCGTATATAAACTGATTCCAGCTTGGCGTGTTGAAGGGAGGAAAATGCACCGCGGTGGGCCAGAGCGGTCCTAATGCATGCAAATCAGAACACATTATTTGCTGGCGCTCCGTTTCCAAAAAGCCTGCCATCAGTGGTGCGTTGGATGAACGATGTGACAAACACAGATGGCTTAAATAATGCATTAGTTATAAGCCCCCCTGCAGCGATTATATCCTGAATGAATCGAATGGGTCACTACAGCATCCAGCGGTAGAACGAGGAGCACGCAGGACGCCCACACACAGACGGCGACTGTAAGTGAGCCAGCAGGAGGTGATGTCAGGGTCCCGATGAGCTGGAGCTCCAAACCTGTCTCTATAATGTCTTTTTGAGCAGCTGGCTCCTGTCAACCCCAGAGGCTCCATTAACACAACGGAGGCGGCCAGAGAGCTCACTAATAAAATACGCTCGGAGGCTCGGCGCGTCGTGTGGCCACATCCTGTTACATAAACCACATGCAGCCTCAGGGGCCTCAGGTCTGCGGTTCAGCGGTTGGCGTTGAGAGCAGACTGGGAGACGTCCAAACAACGTGGAAGGATATAAATCCAAGTACAAATGGCGTGTAAGCCTGACATTATTTAAGGACAGCGCAGATCTGTGGACTCGACATCTGCAGCTACTGTTTGCAGTATTTTAGTCTTGTTTTATATTTGCATTTTATTTTTTTATATATATTTTGCTGATTGAGGGGTACGACGGTTAAAAAAACACCTCAAAATCTTCAAAATCTTGATTTTTAATCCAAAAAGTAAATATTTCTGCTTTTAATTTCCCTGCAAGAAATATTTTTGCCTTTTTTCACGTGAAAAATGACAATTTCATATGTGAACTTGGCTTCAACACTTGAAAGGAAAGGAATGCCCCATGCGAACCGGACATTTTTACAAACAGCTGGCTTTTTTTTCACATATGATTAGAAGTTTACACATTTTCTCACGTAAATTACAGACAGTACATTCATATGTGACTGGCTTTTGTCACAAGTGGATTAGAACTTCCACATGTTAAAGTTATACCATCCTGGAAGGTCCGAAACATATTTTTTTTGGCTGTGCTCCTAAAGAAACATTGTGACATTTTGCGAAATGACTTAAAGTCATTGCACATAACCCCCCCATAAAAAAACTCAACCTGACATTTTTACAGCGCACTTTGTGTATGGATTAAATAAAGAAAACCTGACGTATATTTGGTGGCCCATTTCAGCGTTTCTTTACTTCTATCTATTATCCGTACGAGAGAACGATGCCAACTGTGATTGTTTAACTAACTAGAACCTGCCGTCGCTCTACACCTCCCATCCACAGACATTCACACATGCTCTGTGGAGGAACAGAGAGAGAAAGATCTTCTCTGGCGTTACGTCCTCCCTGTAAATGCACCGATTGTGATGTGACCTCTCCTATTTAACACGGCCCTTCTTATGCCGCTCTCCCTTACAAGCTTGCAAGTGCACCCGGCGTGTTTTCTTTGTAATTCACTGGACGCTGGTTTTGATCGGCTCGATATCTAACAATCTTCCTCCACATGCTGTTCACCTGCTGCTGTGAGGACGGAATAGCGGGTGAAAATATCAAAGGAGCAAGGAGAGAGAAGGGAGGAGAACGCTCTCCTGTAACTCCTCATAAAACCACAACTTGTTGACTTTACACCGTGAAGTCTTCTGCAGGATTAAATGAATGAAAGGGGCGCTTTCAAAAGGCCTCAAGATCAGGTCATAAGTTGGGAGAGTCAATCAATATTTTAAGTTCTGTATGCTCCTAAATAAAGGATTGAAGCACAGTAAGCATCCATCGTTTGATGCCTTGGCAGTTAAGCTGCTGTTACTGATATAAATCCACAGAATATCTACTAATGCAACAGAGCAATATAACAAAATCGCCATCAGACCGTAATTCAACTCATCGCTCTTGATGTCTGAAGGTCATTTATACCGAAAACCTTGATTTTGTCCTTGCTGAAATAAAAGTGACCTTTCGACAGGCCCATTGAGGCTCCCTCCGTGTCTCCTGTCAAGCCTCAGCACTACAGAAATCCATCTTTTCGTCCCCATCCGAGCCGAGGAGACCTCTCATTAGGTGGCGTAACGTGGATAATCAGCCTTCCAGCTCGGCGCCACGACTGCACACCCCGAGTGTCAGCTGCACCTGCTGAGCTTCTTCCAGAGTTTGACTTCTTCAAGGTTCAAAGGCGCACGGGAAAAAAAAAACCCAGAGCGTTTCATCTGAACACACCCACGGCAAAACAGCAGTGTCTTTGACAAAACAACTCACGGAGCCTGAAGAGCAGTTGTCCACCTCGCCGACCTCGTAGAGGACAACATCCTTGATGAACACAGCGATGGCCTTCAGGATAAATGACACAAACAGATGCATGTGGATGTAGTTCCTCGTGCAGTGGAGCTTCCTAGGCGACAAAGAGGCAAGAGACACAGACACACACAATTCAATAAAGAGGGCCTTCACACAAATTATCCAATGTCCTTGGAGTTAATAGCTTAAAATGACAGCAAATAACAGACTGACTAAACTCATAATTAAGCTCATTAGTTCGTTTTATCACCGCGTGGGAGGATCTGCTTTAGAGCACTGTGAGAGCGCTTGACGGTCCTTCACTTCATTCGCGGATGAAGTCGAGAGGTGTTGATTTTAAAATGACTAATCGGAAACAATTTGAAGTGCTTGAGCGTCAACTTCTCCTCCCTCATCATGTTAACCACATGCCATGAAGATGAGATATTTAGGGAGAGAGGTAGATGGAACAAGCCTTTGCTTCACTTGTTGTTTATGCAGGCGATGTTGGTTTCCAGGTCCCTGTGATGCAGCGCATGTATAATCACTTGATACCCCCTCAGGGAGTCATTTAAGTTCCATCTCACCTTATCTCTCAGCCCGGAGAGCTTGTTAACATTCTGTCACAGCAGCTTAAAATGACAATTGTTAAAAGGCTGTTATCTAAATTTGGTCAGTGCTCCAAACTCTAACCACTGTTCCATTATCTTTAAATGCTTGTTTTTCCTCAGCAACATTTCAATCTGAGTTACTCAGAGACTTCAGTCTAAGTGCTCAGGCTCACGCTGAGAGAGGAGAAAGTGCCGTCGAATCAAAGTGTTGAGATTCCACGTGTGTAATCATCTGTTGTTTTCTATTTTTGGGCAAAAGTGAGATCTAATCTCACTGTGCTGGTGTCGTCGTAACTAGAGACTGTCATTTTTCCGTGTAGTTTTTCTTTTCAAGGTTAAACAACTTTGGATCAGGGGAAGAAACCTTTTCTTCTCAGGCAGAGAGATCTGATTGTTCGGAGGCGACTAAACAGAAATGATCAAACAAAATGGATGAGCTAATCCATTTCTCCCTCCCGGGAGTTATAGCGACAGCCGACAAAATCAAACTTACTTTGAGCAAACCCCAAAGTCGTCCCTATAACATAGATGCAATTTTGAGACTGACACATTTTGTCAAAAACATTGTGATATTTGACTCTGAAGTGCTTTTGAGTTGATTTTAAAAGATAAGATGCAGAATGCCTATTGTCTAAAACAAAACAAACAATATTATCCTAGGGCCCTATCACCCTGCCACATCTGCACTAACAGCTGGACAGAGAGGTGTGGGCAATGTAAACATTTTTAGGCAACGGAGATTACGACTGAAAAGGTTAAAGAAATGATTTTAGGAGAGGGTGCTGGTGACATTTATGGGTGAGGACGAAACAGTTCAAATGACGTGGGTACCCGAGCTGGTAGTTACCGGTCACTGTAGTTCACAAAGTAAACGTTGTTCAGCTTCTGCTGCAGTGAAGCTGAGCCGTCTCAGAACAACAATATCAGCACGCCTCATTTTCTCAGAGAGGCTGATGAAAGACGTGCAGGCTGATAGATAGCATTGAGCAACGACGGCTAGTTTATCAGTGGCTGTAGTCCTGATTGACGTCACGACTTCGGCTCTCAGAAGATCAAACTGCGGCAAATGCGACAGGCTGTCATATTTTTTTTTTTGCTTCTGACCTGTAATCTTTTAGGAACAGGTGTGCCTCTTTCCATCACGCCGGCCCCTGTTGAAACCCCTCACTGTAACCAACTCAGCCATTTTCACCCTCCCACTGCCCTGTCATTACTCTCCTCCGGGCTCAAACCTGTTGACCTTCCTCCATTTCACACTTTCACACCTTTTCCTTTTATCATCCTGACCTTGGCCCGCCTGGTGGCTCTGGACACACCAAGGCGGAACGCAAAGTCTCAGGTGGACACACACTTTCACACCTTACTGCACGTCTCCGTGGAAAACATGAAAAGTAGCTCCGACCTGTGACTAATGCAGTATTACACAGCGTAGCAGTAGGGTCAGGCTATACTACCAGAAAAATGCTGACAAAAAGAAGTAATAGAGAAAAAGTAATTCTCTCCCACCCTGTGGCACTGTAGGGAATCAGTGGGCACACGGTGGAGAATGGATGGTTGGATGGAAGAAAGGAAAATACTTGTTGCGTCACATTATTTTGGCTGTGAATTCAAGTGAGCACCGAGGAGAGCTCATGCAGCATGACGAGTGATTTTCACAGCAGGAGCACTCATGTGGGGATTATTATTGCAGCAGAGCAAAGAGCTTATTTACAGTGCGCTCGGTGACAAAACGCCGAAATGGAGACCATCCATCCACTATTTAAACGGCTTTTTTCATATTTCCTTGTTACATTCTTGGGTCCCTGCGACTGAGGTGGAGAAACTGCATATAATGAAAAAAACCCGCCTTTTCTGACTTCAGTTCCGAACACTGTGGTTTTATTACACTATTTGTTACAATATTTGTCAGTCACTCCATTTACATTAATTTAATTTCAAAAACAGTAAATAACTATCGTCATTTTTACTGGTAATGTGACAGCAATTTGTATGGAGGAGTGAAACTGCCAAAATCAGACATAAATAAATGCCTAATTGAAAAAAAAAATGAAAAAATGCAATTAAATGTAACAAAATAATATCATAAAAAAATGTGACATCATTTGATATTCCTGCTTGAATTTGACCCTGTTTAGAGTAAATGAGGAGCAAAGGGAGTAAAGGATCCCTTTCAACTGTAAAAAACTAAAAGGAAATACAAAAATAAATGTGATTGATGGAAAATTATGTAGAAATAAATACATGAATAAGTAAAATAAATACATAAATACATTTAAAAAAAGGAAAATCATGTAGGAAATAAATAAGCGGATTAATTAATACAAAAAAGTGAAGTAATCTAAAGCAGAAATATACATTTATGAATATCTTTTTATAAATAGATAATGCCGATGCTTTCTCTTCAAAGTTGTTTTTGTTGCATTTCATGGCATATTAAATTTTAATTGAGACATTTCTTTCTTGATTTATTCATTAATGATTGGGACAGTTTCTTTCATCAGTATATCCTTGTTAAAAAAACAACAATCCATCCATCTACATATTTTCACATTTCTTTAAGCATAGATAGTAGATAGAATAATTAATGCCCACATTCATTTTTATTAATATATTTTGATGCATTTGATGTCATCTTCAATAATTTATTGTGACATTTATTTATTTATTTCAGATTTTGGCAGTTTTGGTCTTCCCCATATTCCCGTAAAACAACAACCCATTTGAAAAAAAGCACCG
>CAEMYA010000121.1:881494-907770 GCA_903131615.1 Diplodus sargus
CATACTGTATACTGTGTATTGTCTATTTATTGTTCTCCGGGGTAAAGAATTTGCCACCTGTCACCGGAGCTGTGATCTCCGTCAGTCTCGACATCAAAACTGTAATTGTGTTTGAGGAGCTTACAATCAGTCGCTCACTTGTCAAATATCACACACGTCACTGTACTTCTGACGTTTAATCTCCAAAACACAGCAGATAAGTGCCCTCAAAAGATCAAAGCAGCGAAAAATGAATGAAAGTATTGCCGCGTTTGACTGACAGTTTAATTCAGAGAGCATTTTATATCTGTACTCCTGTCTTTCATAGTTTAACATGAGGCCTGTATTTACGCCCAGGTGTGAAGCTGCCCTGATGGGAGGTTATCGAATCCCGGTTCAAAGTGTTTGATGTACAAACCGTCATGTTTTCTGCATCATATTGCCCGGTAGGAAGAACGTCAACATCAGTTTGCTTTATGGTAAATTGCTCTTATTAATGCTCCACACAGGGGGTCCCGCAGCCGTGACTTGTTTGTTCTTCTTCTTTTTCTTCTTCTTCATACTCTCCTTTTTATCCGTTCTCTAAACAACTGGCCACAGGAGGCCGGGGACAGGGTTTATGTTTCAGAAATGATCATAAAAGTCAATAGTGCAAATCCTCCGGCCGCTGTCAGGAGCAAAAACATAGATTTCTGTTTGCTTCTCTGTACATACGCTGAGAACGGTGACTGTTCCTGGAATTGTAAGAAATGAGCAGTCGTGTGGTGAGTGTGTCTCGCTGCTTGTTCTACATACCTGAAGATACAGAGGATCACGATGGCCGTGGTGAGAGAAATAAGAGAAACGCTGTGGCCGATGGTGTAGCCTATCTTCACCTGCCAGAAGAATTTGCCCTGAAGGGAAAAGAAAAGAACAGTCGGTTACCACTGACCGATGAAACTGTTGCATCAAGACATAATTATGCAACAGGGTATCAAACAAAACAACCATAAAATTACTCCAGATTAATACTCTATATCACTGGCCTCTAAATGCTCCAGACTCAAACACATGCACCCTGTGATGAGGGGTTGCAAGGGAAGCATGATACTGGATTTGTGCCGGTATTATTCAACTCATCGTGGCCTATTTCCAAAACCAGTATATCCACACAATTATTTGTTTCCATCTAATGGAAGTGTTGTGATAAACAAAGGGGGGCCCAAACGCAAGACGCACAGGCAGGCGGGTAACTTGAACACAAATCCAGCTTTATCAACATAAAGCTGGTAATCCACAATCCGAGAAGCAAGAAAAGGCAAATAACAAAAACCAAAACTAAAAGCACGTACAAGCAAGTACAAAGCAGAAATGACGTGAGAAATCAGGAACCAAAAGCCAGAAACACACGACAGGAAGCAGGGACAGGGAGACACAGGAACACAAGAGCAAGACGGAGCAGATAAACTGACAGAGAGAGGGGAAAATGGTGAGTAACTGATGGGACACATGTGAACGAACAAAAAGGACGGGAAAACAGACAAAGAGAGGAAATGAAAAGCAAAACGTGACAGATGAGGACAGAACTTCAAAATAAAACAGCAAATAACAAAACCAAAAAAATCCAACCATGGCAGGCAGAGAGCATCAAGTCTGTCCTGTGGTGGAATTAACACATCATCATACCAACTCTTCTCAAACTTTCCCTCCCCTCATAAGACTCAGTCCAACTGGATCTGCTGACGCACTGCAAGCTAGCATTCGTTGTCGTCTTCTGTAAAGCTGGATTTCACATGAAGCTTTCGCTTGTCTCTCCACAAAGTTGTGTGCTGCTGTATGTTTTGTGCTTGATGAAAATGAGATTAAGAGCTCGGCATCCTGTGGCGCACGGAGGTATCAAGTATGCAGAAGGATGGACATCAAATTCCTTTTAGAGTACTTCATCAGCCTGGTCCCTCCTGACTTCCTACATGGCATACTAATGAGGTCGTCACAGAGCAGAGTGCCCACCTAGAAAGCTTTTACTGCCCTGTAGAGCCCATCAGCTCTCTGCTCCACCCTCGTCAACACAGATTAACTCTCTCTGCATTACACTGGATAAGACCAACATGTGGTGTATTTATTCCCTTCCTTGCCCTGAAGGCATCACAAATAGCCTCTAATGACTAATAATATCTGATAACAGAGGCAGGATATACTAACTGAGCCAGGCTTGTCAATGAAAGTCAAGAGTGTTGTTCACCTTTGGTGCCGTCTGAATACTGATTTAGTTCATGAATTCTTTACATAAGAAGAGCAGACAAAAGGAAAGAACTTAACTTTCTTGCCAAGAGTTCAATACCTCTCTCTTGTATGTGGGTTAAAGTAGATAACATCAATATTTTCAATAATAAGACTAGATCAAGAGAGTGCAATATCAAAGTGCCACCCAGGGATACTTCTAACAACTCTGCGGTTATCTTCAGTCTTCCAGTCCGGACAGATAAAACAAGCAACGGGTGAACATAGTGGAGACATGAATTTGCACTTTCCGAGCACGTCATTATGGCAAATGCGCATCCAAAAATCCAGGTAGGAATCGCAGAAAAATGATACTCCTCAAACATCAGAACTTCCCTGTTAATTGTCATAGGTAAAAGTTGTCTGCAGCATCAGAGTAATCCAGTGAAAGCTGCCTGTATCTTCACGCGTACACAACAAACAGAAACTGCTAATAGCTCATTTGGCTTTGTGTTAATGGTGCCAATTTGCCTCAGTGCAAACATATATATGTTAAAGCACAGGGCTCAAGTTGCAGCCAGCAGCTAAAGTGTTGCAGTTACGAAATTCTTTACCATGAACTTCTTTCATATTGCACAATATTCTCAGAGTGGCAGTAGTGTCCATTTCTTCTGATGGAGGTTAACATACTTTATAAACCCTTTGGTGTAGATCAAACTAGAGATAAAGGATCCCAGGATGTTGAACTTCATGCACCAATGAGCAGCTTTCATAGGAATGAATGGGGCTCGACCTCCCACACTGTATCCAGATTCCTGTTATTACATCGTGGGTATATGCACAAAGCTAGCACACGATTAACTAAGCTGGACTTAGCAAGACTGGAAGCCGGCTGTATGCAAGTCATTGGGTCATACTGGTCGATCCATGTATCAAATAAACTGCAAGAACAACAATTTGTGGTTTTACAGGGAATTACATGCCATAACTTGGGTGGACGGGGAACCAGTGGAGCCATTAGACAAAGCAACTTTGTATTAAACATATTTGTTCAGACTACATTACATAGGGTACATTATCAGTGAGCTTGAGAGTTGTTGTTAAGCGCAAATTTAAACTTGGAAAGGAGTCCCCTTGCTTTCAGTCTCTCGACTAAGCTGGGCTAAGCTAATCACCAGTTAGCTTCAGCTCCACTCCCATGAGTGTAGTATTGTTCTCATCTACCTCTCAGCAATAAGCAAATAAGTAAACTTTGTCTAAACAAATCCCCCATTAAAACTCAGCAGAAGAAACTAAATTATTGTGTTTTTCTCATTTGATTTCTATCCAGTGCTTCTGACCGTGTCTACAAAAGTTCACCAGAAGCGGAGCAATAATTAGCAACACTTTTCAAAGCTCTAAGATGATAACAAGGACATACAGTTCTCATGTAAGCCAGTGCATTCTGTTGTGTTCTTTGTCTCTAGAGGCAATAACTGAAACAATTGGATGCAGGCATGGAACAAGTATGAGTCGTGAAACCAACGATCAATAAAGCTATTTTCCTGATAGACCCGCCGACATCCCCCCACTGAGAAGAAAAGGATGTTCTTATTAAATTCTTCCTGCCTACTGGCTCTCGAGCTGGTTTCACACTGTGCCACAGAGTTCATTCACAATTGGACCATTGGGTATCTGCTCTGCTGCTTCTTACTGACAGCGAAGGCGTATACTCACATCGTCACCGGTGCCGTTGAGATTGTACCCACAGTTCACGGCGATGTCAAAAGGATGCATTTCAGTCCAGCCGTCTGCTGTGCAGGTCTTGGAGAGGTTACCTGGAGTTTGGGAAGACATGCAGAGTTCAAAGCCACCCAGGAAGCAGATTTCTCTTTTATCTGCTCAACAAGTTAGTTTAAATGTATCCAACACTCCACTGCTGCGAGACCTACGGTGAAATCAGTGACCTTGTGTCTTGGCTTGTTACTGCAAACATCAGTTTGTATCTCTCCCACTAATGTGAGCCGTTAATAAACCATAAACCATAAATAAATATTAAAATTCTTGAGTGAAGGAATGGAATGCATGTCATATGCCGAGACCATTATTCCTTGGTATTTTTTCAATTTATTTCCCACACAAGGGTCATAATGATGCAGTTTGGACGGATGTTTTAAGTACAAAATGCAGACCAGGGTTTTCATCCCGAGTCCCAACGGTTGTTACGTTTAAGCAACAAAAGCTCTTTGATTAAAATCATGCCTCATTTCCACCAAGTTTTGTTTTGTCTCCACAATTATGGACGTACACCCCTGGTGTTTACCACACGTAGACTTTACTTACATTTACTTACTTAAATATTTAAAACGATAAGGGGGAAGATTTGATTTTGGAATGATTCTCAGGTTTTCAGTTAACAATGCTTTGTGTTGGTGGATAGAAACATCATCGCTGACATTCGACAGAAGCTATTTTTTTTCGTATAAGCCGATGAAGCATAATCAAAACAAAAAAAGGACACAGGGATGCATGGTATCGAATAAGTGCGAACACTGTCCAGCCAGGTGTGTAGCCGGTTTTGCGAAATATTCTGTTCAAAGACACGCAGCTACATGACATGCCTTTGAACTCTGAACTTCCAAGAGAGGAGTATAAATATAGCTCAATCAGTAAGCTAATTCGTTTATGCTAGAACTTCCTGTTCAGCGCCTACATTCTATCTAAAACATGGAAGAAGGAGTCTCAGGTCAGGATCAGGTAGGTTCTCGTATGAATGAATGGACTTTTGGTTAGCTTGCATTTACACACAGAGCAACGTGGAAGCGAAGCTTTGCTGATTGTTTCAAGTTAATGAGGAGAATACAAACAAAAATAAATATATAAGAATCCTGTATAATAAAATAAATTTCTGTGCCTACTTACGTGTTCTGAGTCTCGAAGCCACTGCAGCCTACTTCTGTATTAAAGCAATGTTAAGATCTCTTTTTAACCTTAACTAAGTGTTGTGAGTGCTGAAACAAAACCATTAAAAAAAATTGCATATATTCTGGGTTTGAAATGTTAAATAGTCTCTGTTGATTTCCGGGTTGGTTTCAGGTAGATATTTTACCTTTCTGTGTAATAACGTATGCAATAAAATAGCTCCATCGAGAGCTGTGACCTCTATGGTGGAGGTGTAATATGCTTCATTACTTCATTTGTTTTCACATTGATTCTCAATGTGATTGTCTGCTCTTAATTTTCACTGTTACGACTTTGTGGTCTTCTTTCCTTCTTTCATGGATTGTTTATATGAGCTTTTGTATTGAATAAAATACTATGTCATACAACTGCTTATGCATTACTGTGAGAACATCCAAGTAATCATTTTTCCCCCCTGCGCAAATTCGATACAGCAGAACCAGAGATATCGCCTTTTCAAAACCTGTCCCACCCACACGTTAAATGCGTTTTACGCCCATGATATCAATAGATACTGTAGTGATTTCTCCACTGTCCATATCCTATTGATACAATGCGTTAAGTTCAGTTTTCCCTCACACTACGCTAGACATAACCTGCTATTTCCTCTGCCGAAGACACACTTTGTGTACATAATTGCAGGGGAAGAGCACCAAAAATAGTTGGTTATTTGGTTTATTCATGGGATTTTATTCATGGTTTATTCATTTGTGGTGCATCAGAGGTTCATGTAAAAAGCTTAACCCCAAATGAGACTTCCACTACAATGTGACCAACAGACAAGCTTCTTTGCACATGCAAATCGGGACAATTATGACCAAATGTTATCATACGCAGGCACGGAGCTGTGGAGGAAAGCGTGTGCAGCAGGAGGTCAGTGTCTAGAAACACTGATCTGCCGGGGAGAGGTTTGGTATCATCGCTACCGTGGCTGCGTTTGAGCGTCATGCTGGGATGATGGGTTCAAATTCAGCCTCATTTTCCCTCTTATTTCATCCTCGGTCCACCCCTCTTTTAACCAAACACTCTGTCATGGATGTGTGCGTTCGCTCCAAACACACACACACACAGACACACATTAAATGAAACATTGACTAAAGAAGGTGTGAAGTCATTGTTCAGGGAAAATCGACTCATTTGTAGGCAAGGTGGTAGACTCGCAGACTGTTCAGTCGATTTATTACTGCACTGCAGAATACTGTAGAGTGAAGGAGCAAGGGAAGGGCAGAAAAGCACCACAGAGAAGAGCGACTTCATCTGGACTCAAGGCCATTCCACAAACAGATATTGCATCAGTTTTAACAGTTTTACACGTACACATTGTAAAATATATCTTACACATTATATACAAACTTGTCCGTGCCTCCTGGACAAACTGGCAACACCTTTACTATTCAACAAAACACAAAAGTTTAATTTAAGTTTCTGAACTGCAATTTCTTAGTATGTGTCACACAGGCTTTCTTCTGTTGTACTCAAAAGAAATTGCTCTTCAGAGTCTCAGCTGACAGTGTTAAGCAGTGGTTGTGTCTCTGGGTGAGCCCTGCAGTGCTTCTCCCACTATCTCTCTGACAGGACTGCCTCGGTTGCTCTTAGCGACCCTGCCTCTTCATCTGAAGCTCTGTTTCGGGGTGTGCCCCAAGGTTCGGTCTTTGGCCCTGTTCTGTTTGTCGTGCTTCTCTTTGAACAGATCTTAAGAAACTTCAAAGAAGTTGCATATCTCTGCTACGCAGTAAAAATTATAAAAATCAACACAGCAGAGCCAGAGACATTGCCTCTTATATTCCACATATTCTTCTTCTTTTTCAAAACTTGCCCCACCCACGTGTTAAATGCTTCCTATGCCCATGATGTCAACAGATACTGTAGAGATGCCCCACTGTCCATATCCTAATGATACAATCGGTTAAGATGAGTTTTCCCTTACACAGTCAGTATATTGAGGTACCCAAGATAATGGATCTATAAATACCAGAGAAGCTCATGGACAGCCATTCTCTGACAGTCCCATCACCACCACTAACAGCTCAATCTGTGAATTCCCATGCAGCAGGATCGTTTTCCACAAGATGATGTCCTGGATGATGCGAGCAGCTGTCATGACATTTTCTTGTATGTAAGAGAACAAAGCAAAAGTGGAACGGCGTCATCAGCTGCAGCGCCTGGCCATTTGCAGAGAAAAAGATGATCCCACCTAGCTGGGTCACGCTCACCTGAGACAGCCCTTCTTCTCACACGGGGAGCATCTTCTGCTGTCATTTACAGCTAAACTTACTGCTGAGGAGAACTCAGGTCACTCCTGCTTTCAATCATTACATTTCTTTGATAACAAGCAGCGAGAGAAACACAAAGAACATGTTTTCATTCATTCATGTCAGGTCATCTCTATGGAGACTCTGTCAGTCAGTTGAGTGAAACGTATCCAGCACTGCTCAGAGACACAGACTGCATCAAGATCGCTTATGATTCAGGTGAGCTGGATGATTGATTAGAGATAATCATATGTTGTAAAGCATGATTGACGACTGCACATTCTTACTCTGACAGATTATGTTTTCAGGCTTGGTGTTGCACCTGAATGGCGTCAGCTTGCTGGAAATTGATTTTTGTTTATCAGTCATCTCTCTCTGTCTGCTTGGAAACTCAGTAATGGCTGGAATAGGCAGATATTTTCCTCAAATTGTTTGTCAAATTTAGAGTTTTTCCAATAGGCTTTCTGACAGTTGTAATAAATCCTGATGATGAATGCCCTTCTATGTGCCCACATAAGATATGGAGTCATTTAGAATAAACAATTTTTTGACACTTTGATTGTATCCTCTGATTACGCTAGCGGCTACATGTAGCTTGAGTCAGAAAAAGCAGAACTTTGAGCTAAATGCTAACAAAAGCATGCCATTACGCTCACAATTGCAACGCTAACAGGATGATGTTTAGCGTGCGTTTCGTATACCATGTTCATGATTTTAGTTTAGCACGTTAGCATGCAGCTGGCTAGCGCTATACATATGGTACAACTGATGCTGATGAGAATGTCATTAGTTTTGCAGAAATGTGGTCATAATCTGCAGACAATAAGCAAAATGATCTCCTTCCTATCCAGACCTGGATCTATTACTGATAAATTCCTGAGAATTATTACACTACGACATGGACCTAGGCGTAAGGGGGCTACAGCACCCCCTGGAAGAAGACATAAAATAACCCTCAATTGATAACAAAAACAAGGTACGATCCGGATTCACAGCAGCACTTTGTACTAAACATGTGACATTTTATATGAAGGCTCAAATAATTGAGAAATTGTCATGAACAGCGTTTCACAAAGTTTAAAAAGTTCAACAACTCACTGAATTGAGGGATTTTATAAGTGGAGCCTGGTGTTCATGCCTTGCAAAAGCTTTTCAAAATTGTTGTAAATATATTTGACAAAAGTTATCCTGACCTGAAAGAAAGACAAAATGTACAAGAAAAAGATAGAAGGAGCCCGACTAGACGTACAACCGAGTTTTTGAAGTTGCAGATTTAGAGAGGTTTATCTGAAGACTCGGCCGTGTCTCTGTGTCCCTCCGGGGGAGTTTACCCCAAGCTGTTTCCATCTCATTATATTTGTTTTGAGCTTGAAGGTATTTGCATGCAGAATATTTACCATTTTGATTTTGAAGTTTCATGAATTTGTTTTTCCGTTTTCCGAAGGTTTGCACAACATTCGCTCAATTATCTGACACCAGCAGACACCAATCTCCTTCTGACTCCTACTGTTGTTTGTATACTTCCAATAGCATTCAGAATTGAATTGTGACGAGCCCTTGAACTTACAGAAGATGTCCCTCAAGCTTAAAGAAAGTTTGGTGCGCTGAAGTATCTAATGGGGATTACAAAACCTCCGCAGTTACTTTTGACCATGTCTGCTCCTGCTCTGCCTGCAACAGCCAGTCAGGAGCAAAACTCACATACAGTATGTGACCTCCAGACATCAGTCAACATGTTTGGTTGACTTTAGGAAAACTGAAACTACCTGTTTGAGCTCAAAGTTAACATTGACGGTTGAGATATGATCACTGGTCTCACGTGTCAGAGTAACACATGTTCCTGGTTACGCTAAGTATGTGAACACACAATCAATGTTCTGATTATGGCTCAGTCAGCATCAACACAAAGCTGAGACCCCCACAGATCGAATTGTACGTGCTAGTCCTGTGATCACTTCTTTAATACTGGAAAAGTGGAATTAGTAAAAGCCACGTTGCGTTGTTTTTGTCTTTTCTTCCAACATCAATAAATGGAGGCCCTGTGTGCCCGACTTATACTAGGATTGTAGATGCAAAGCGCATAATCACCGAGACGGGCCGTCATAGTTGTCTCTCACAATGAAAGATTAATTGCTGTGACGTCTGCTTAGCTGAGCAGTCCAACACTAAGTGGGACTGGCAAGAAAAACATCCACTTTAGCTCTAAAGTGGCACAGAAGTAGTGAATAGTTCATGATTTTTGTACTGAAAACATATGCAAATGTATTGTTTCTCAAACTCCATGTATGTTTTAGCGTCCCTTTACACCGTGAGAGCACACGTTTGTATGCAGTTTGTGGAGCCAATTATATCAATCATGAAGAAAATAATTAATTGAGTGAGCTGTTCTCACACAACATTATTGCCTTAAACTGACACCTTTTATTCATCTTGCAGTGTGCGAATGCTTGGCATAGGAGACAAAACCTGACTCCGAACTTGGTTAGGATTTTCAAACTCCTGTATTCTCCCCCTCTCTTTAAAAGTACTTAAAACTGACCACATACCTAACTCAGCACTGCCTCACCACTATACCCAGTGTTGAGCGTGTTGACACTTCTCAGTCCCCAAAATCCATCTATGCCCAGACCCCAACAGTGTTGGAGGTGATGTAAGCTTTACAGTAATGTATCACTCTTAGCAGCTAAAATGTCAAATTAGTGCATTACTAAAAGGATTTTGGCTATTCTAATGTTTAGCAAAACGCGACTTTACCCGACCCCTGCCTAGAAAAAGCTAAGTAGGGTTGGCCAAGTCACAATCTGGAGGGACGATACGACTTGATATACTGACTCGGACTGTTATTTCATACCACCACTACTAAAGTAGTACTACAACGCACTTGAAAAACAGCAATCTGTCGTTACAGAAATCATGACTGGTCACTGCCATCTAGTTCCATGTTATTGGAGAGAAGGCAGGCATATCTCCAAAAGTTGGCAACTCACACCAAAATAGTCTAGATGGAATAAAAAGCCCTACAGGTGAGAGGAAAAATATTTATTTTTGACTTTGAAGTGAACTGTAACTAAAAATATAAATACCAGGAGCTACACCACCTCTCTTTTAATACCACAGGACATGGGCACATGTCAGTAAACTGCGTAAAACAGGTCTGAATGTGTGGCTGCGTACAACATTCACCGTTGTGCTGAGAGATGGTTTTCACTGCATAGTTGTTTCCATTGATTTTTCTTGCGCATCCAACTTCCTTTCATAAAACATAGACGAGGTGAATCGGGGTAAAAGCAATTTCCGGATTAAAGGTGCAGCAACAAAAAGGAGCAGATGTGAATAGGAGACTCAATCAGTGTGAAGATGAGGGTTGTGCATCAACTGCGGCAGCTCAATGTCTGGCAAAGGTCATGAGCATTATGTAATTTTAATGTGAATGAAAATGAAAAAGGAAGGGTAGACTATTTTTGCTCCTGTTTGAGGAGTCTGATAAAAAGAGTTTGTGTGTGACTATCAAAATCTGGCTTAATCCAAACACCTGCTCGTGTTCATGAGATGGAGTCGCCTGTAAAATCGGCCGTCTGGACCGACCCTTCAGTTCCCTTACCTGATTATGTTTCACAATATGATATCACCCTTTGAAACAGATCTGAAATGTCCTGTGTGGCAACAGCATGGCAGGTACATAGAAGGGCAGCAGGTCTGAACTTTGAAAGAAACAGAAAAACTCTTAAGATCTCAAAGCAAGTGAGAAGTATAATTTGTAGAATATGGCCAAAATTCAAAGGGGGCAGCATATCGCCAGAGTAACTGACGACTGCTGCGCTTCGCTAGCTGATCCTTGGCTGGGCCGCTAGCTGAACGACTAACTGAGCTAGCTAATAAACAGCAGCTCTGGCCATTTGTCACGGATTGCTCCTTAAACGCAAAGCTGATTTTCCTATAAAAGATCAATAGCTTTATATCTTTAAACCTGATTGAAATTTCAAATTGTTTGAATACTTTGGCACCAAAATGATGAATATTGTACGTACATTGCTTGGATTCTACTGACGAGTGTCACCGGCTATCAAGCATTGCACTATAAATGCACTATGCTTTTTCTCAACCGTTCACCACCGACAGAACTCGACATCATATCGAACATGCAAAACAGTTCACAAACAATTCAATCTGATGATATATGACAAACCAGCCAGTTGTTGTGTGCTGTTTATTTCTGTCTCAGTGGGAAATTAAAGTCTCAGGACTAATGGGGAAAAAAGGTCAATTCATTCTTGAGGCGAAGGGAGCAAGAAAACCAACTAGTTCAATATTGAGAAAAAACTGAGCGTTTGGTTTAATGTTGGGCTCAATATTTGAAGCTCCCGTGGCTCCTAATTACATGAAAATGTGTCTCCGCTAACAAGGAACTGGTTGTTATTAAAGCCAGAAGTGCTTATTATATCGAGAAAACAAACAACAATCAATATTGGAGTGAGTCATGTATCTGTAATGTGCTCTACAAGTGAACTTACTGATACTGATATCAATTATTTTAATATTGTAAAATAATATTAACTACTACTAATGACCCAGAAAGACATTTAATGTGTCAATCTTTACATTATTCTAAGGAACGTTTAACGAATGGTGCCGGTGCTGGTGCACTTTCACCCCACCAGCCAAAGCACTGCTAGATTTCCTGTCATCAGCTTTAAAGTCAGCCTCTTTCATGCTGCCATCAATACGTGCGGGGATTAAAGTGCAGCCTCCATCTTTGAAGTGTCACATTTCCCCATGTCTCTAATTTGCTGTTTGACTCTCTAAAGCGCTAATGCATGCATGAGTGCAGCAACACTCCCACAAGGGAAAAAGGAAAAATCCCCCCCAAAAAAATCACACGTTAGCCTGCACCAGTGGATAGAGACCATATTAAAATTTGTACTGAATGTTTAAGAGGTGATGGATCGGCTTTTTCACACCCACAGAATATGCAAACGTTGGTAACAGCAGCCTTTTCAGATTCGAGGAGGTTTTGGGCTACAAAGGGAGAAAAAAATAAATAAATATGGAGTGTGTTAACGGTAGAAAACTTTATAAACTTTCCGATGAATGATCAGAACATGAAAACTGACCCAAAAAAACAGGAAGAAGAACTCTGAAGCTAACTGTTACTTTTCACAGCCAAGTAGTCTGCTGGTGCTGTTGTCAAGAAAACAGCAGCAGTACAGGTCAAAAAAAGTCATCTAATCTAATTAATGAAGCCTTGTATTGTCTCTTTAGGTGGAAAAAGGTGCAGGCTTTATAGGAACCAACAGATGTTGATGCTGATGTGTCAAGTATAAAGGATAAAAGGTTAGACACAGAGAGGGGAGTCTGAAATTATTATGAGGCTCTTTCGTCTGTGAAAAACCTGCCAAAATCCATTTTAACCACAATCTAGCGACCTGATTTAATATTTTGTTTGTCCAGTCATTGTAAACAGTTGGGTATTAGCCCATCTGTCAGTCAGGGGGCAAGGATGAGTGATGACTCGCTGGGTCACAAGATGAGCAGGTGAAAGAGCTGCAGGGAAATTGCCCAGAGGTGTTGAAAAGATGGAATGGATATCCATCAGTAGAGGGCTGAAAATGATTCTCTGAGAGAAGAGAAAAAAAAATAAAAAGGATCTGAGGGGGATGTTTTGGGTCAGGCGGCACCGGAGAAAATATCGCAACTGGTGTTCATGCTGGTCTGCACCACAGTCGACCCCTTTGATGTGCCTTTAATTCATTATCCTAATATTCAATTCAAGTTTAGAGTAAGGCAAAAACAAAATAAAAAATACAGAAAACTACCAAAAAAACTGCTGTTGCTGACTCTGACAGATATTATGATTGCGATATGATTCACAACTGAAGCCCATTGAAATCCTTTTAACATGTTTTAAATATAAATAATGTTCTATCCTATCTCATCTCTACAACAATATTGAAGTGTGGAAGAAAGAAATCAGTCAACATTTATAAGAAGAAAACAGGGACATCAAATCAAATCATCTGCTGTGAAAGTGAAGTGAAAGCTTCTACAGAGAGCAGCGCGGCAATAGATACTGTGATTGTTGTGATTCAGCGTCGACTCGTCACTTAAGAAGAGCGGTGGTGACAGCGGTCAGTGTCATTTTTCTTTATTTCCCGAAGGCTGCAGAGTGAAAAATGGAGTCTGTTGTTAAGAAAAATAAGCTCCCGTTACTTGAGTCATGTAGCCGAGGGAGCAAAAGTTTCGATAGCTGTGAACAACGTTGAAAGTCTCTGAGAATGTGCAGGCAGCGGGTTAGTTCAAAGAGTGAGAGCAACAAAGTAAAAACAAGGGCAGTAAGGTTTTTGAAAGACGGGGAGGCAAACGGCAGAAATGTCTCCAGAAAACAGACAGACAAAAGGAGACTTTTGAGGTTTAGCTTTTGAGGAGCTCAGCTAAACAGATAAAAAATTCAAAGCCATAGCCACGGAGTGAACAGTCAGGGGGACCAAACCCACCCCCCACTTTCCCAAAACAACATCCTGCCACTCTAAAGAGTTTATAAATTCCCTGGTTGGTCACACTCGCCATTTTAACCAAAAACTTCTATTTTCACTCCAGACAATTGCTGACACTTTAGACAAAACTCTCCAGAATTGAAGTCCAGCACAAAATAACACATCAGAGTTAACGTTACCGTTTCATGCATGTCTTGGCTGAAGTGCAGCTTCTTCTTGTTGGTTGGTGTTAAAATTGAATTAAAAGTGACCCCTCAACAACTGATGAGAACATAAAGCGATCCTGACCTGATGCAAAGCTAACATGTGGAATATGCTCAGAAAGAACGGGCATTTCGCTAGCATATGCAAGAATTTTTGCTTGCTAGCTAGCTTTCTGGCGGGAATTTAGCAAATTATTGTGAGACGATAACCATTTCAATTGTCACTTTCAAAAAACTTTACAAAAACTATCACAGTCGACGGCGGTATAGCCCAGTGGTCTCACGTTTGAAGTTAGGCAACTGTGATCAAGTTGGATTATATCCTAGCTAGCTTTTCACTTAGTGGGGATTGTATTTACACAAATCACAAAAGTGGTGTTCATATGTGAAGATTTTCTTGCAGAACAGAACATGTAATATCATATATGCTTATTTTCTGTAATAATGAAAAAAATTAGAAAAAAATCCTGTTAGCATTCGGTCAAGCTAACCAGGGCAATGCTAACTTCCAGGTTAGTCGACTTGTTGCATTTAGTTATGGCTGTGATTCAGATTGTGATTATTTTATTTATTTATTTATTTTTTGGATGGTGGTGCATGGTTTTAGTATAGCAAAGTGTTTTCATTGATGTTTTCTACATATCGATATCAGGGTTGGGGCACACTGAACACTGAACATATTGAATATTGGGAGGGATGTGTTAGCCCTGCTGAAGTTAGTCAGGAAGAAAATCACAGAGACACGGAGTGATTAAAAAAAAACACATCAAATTTTGCTCATGTTTCCTTTTCTTATCTTATTTTTTTTTTTGGTGAGTCATGTCTCCTCCTCCCCCCTCTTTCTTTGTGCTCCTTCCAAAGTAAAGTTAAAAGGATGAGCCAGATTCCTCCTTGTTGTCTTAGACCCTGACTGTAATCTGTGACTGAGTGTACGTGCCCATTTCAAATCTGCTCTTTCATTTGGCTCATGTAAAGGCTTCATGCTGTTTACAGTAACCTGGATTAACTGTAATTCCAGTGGCTGAGGTACCTGGAGAATCCCCAATATCTTCTTGACCCAGGTCACTTTTTCCAGAGCACTGTCTGTCAAGTGCTGCTGTCTCAAGTTCATCTCACTTTATGATCGCATAGGAATACTACACAAACATTAAAACAAGTTCTGACATTTTACAGATTAGTCTCATAAATATAAACGATGTAATGATGTCCTTTATGAGCTTCATGAATCAATATCCACTGCTCCTGCAAATTGTTGGCCTTGGGCTTCCTGTAGAGTTTCTAATAATGTCTGCTGTATTAAGGAGGTGATGGTGAAACTTTAAATATCCATTTGCATGCAAGCAACACATTACATTTTCAGTGTTTACCCAAAGGCTTGACCTTATGCAAATACACTTTTAAAGTTAAACTCTCGCCAAAAAGCAACCCAGGCTTTATTTGCGATTGAATATGAGTCAAACCTTTCGTGTAAAAGCATAATTACGAAGGAAGTGGCACTTTTAAGATTTACCATAGCTTTGTTTTCGGGCAAGCTAATTTTCAGTGCGGGGGCACTCTCCTGCCTGTTAGGTGCACTCGGGGATCGGCACCTTTGGGTTGTTTTCAATGCACGTGTTCATGTGTAGAGACCCTGGTGATACTACGAGCAAGGTTTCATGTTGTGTCAAGCCATGCACTCATGTATATTCACAAATAAGGCCTAGGTTGCTTTTTGGCGAGAGTTCCACTTTAAATGTCAACATACTCACAGGCATGGAGACAATGTGTATCAATAAAATTTGCAAATGTGTGGCAGCCCATAGCTAATGTCAAAATTACCACAAAACGTCTTGTATCAGCACCAAGTTAATTATTCCATTAATACAACATGATTAAATTCTCAATACAACGTGATTAAATTCTTAATTTGTCAAGATGAAAATCCAAGTTTGAGATGATTCTACTTGCATATTATTCTGTTTTTGAGGTACGTACTGTGGCTAAAAGTGAGTAAAAGAGTGTTTACCTTTGTGCTGGTCACTGAAGTAACTGAAGTAAGTGGGGCAGGTTATTGTCACCACCTCCCCGATGCTGGCTGAGGGCCAACAGGCGATGATGTCCCACATGCCTTGGCAACCTGCCAAGAGGAGACCACAACATTAACATGGCATCACTCATACTGTGACAGACACACACAGAGACACGCACACGCCGCCATCACTTGATCAAATCATGTGTTGAACACGACACAGACAGTGCTGTGCAGCGACCGTACGGTACGGATCCAATACAAGCTGGAAGGAGATGGAAACGTCTAATGTACTGAATTTAAAACAAATCAATACACAATCATGCAGTTGTGACTTATTTTGAGTTATTTCCTGTTTTATTTTGTGGTTACATCCTCTTGTGTCTTGTTGTCACTCAACAACTCCTGCGCACCTGTGTTCCGGTTCCCTCCTGTGTTCCCTGTTTTCCCTGTGTTCCGGTTCCCTCCGTTGTTCCCTGTGTTCCCTGTGTTCCGGTTCCCCCCTGTGTTCCCTGTGTTCTGGTTCCCTCCTGTGTTCCCTGTGTTCACTGTGTTCCGGTTCCCCCCTGTGTTCCCTGTGTTCCGGTTCCCTCCTGTGTTCCCTGTGTTCCGGTTCCCTCCTGCGTTCCTGTGTTCCGGTTCCCTCCTGTGTTCCCTGTGTTCCCTGTGTTCCGTTTCCCCCCTGTGTTCCCCCTGCTCCCGTTCCCTCCTGTGATCCCTGTGTTCCCTGTGTTCCCTGTTTTCCCTGTGTTCTGGTTCCCCCCTGTGTTCCCTGCGTTCCGGTTCTCTCCTGTGTTCACTGTGTTCCTCCCCGGTACTATTTTCCCCAACACCTGTCTCACATCTGCCTCGTTAGCACCGCCCTGTTCCCAGTGTCTCACCACCTGCACCACATCGCCTCATTAGTCTAATTTATATTTAGTCCCGTGTCTCCTGTGTTCCTTGTACGTCTGGCGTTCCTGGTGTTCCTGTCTGTGTTCTGGTTTGTTCCTCTTTTGGCTTTTGAATTTTTTTGTGGATGTGCTCCTGCCTGTTTGTGTTAGTTTCGTTGCTTGCTTTTTGGACAGCGTGCTGACAGCAGTCTGGTTTGGAAATGTAAGCAAAATTTCAAGAAAAGCTGCGGAAGAAAAATGTGAATTTATGCGCATTTCATTCAACTATCAGGAGCTGCTTCATTAAGATGTTGCCAGCTGGTGGCGATGATTCTCCAGTGACATCATACTATCGTCGAAGAGAACGGTGCAACGAGATGATGTTATTGAAAGAGTGCCAGTCAAAGCCGAGCCCTCAGGACGAGCACCAAGCTGTGAAGCTGATTATGCGTTGTGGTCAAACTGTGAAGTTACGTCACATGAAGCACTGCGGCCCAGAAATACTTTTTTTCCTATAAGCTTACGTTGTGAATATCAGAAGTTTTGGTCTTCATCTAATAATTTTTTTTGTCCATCAAAGGCCTCATGTATTAGATGATTTATTCAGTGAGTCTGTTTCCATTTAACTTTGTCACACTTTTGCTTTCATGGATAAACCAACTTTTCCACTTATGCTAAACTTCAATCTTTTTTTGCGATATATGCAACATATTTTTTCATTTTCTGTCTCTCCACTCAGATTTTTTCAATGCACCGATTGAAAACTCACATAAAACCTGGTGAATGGAAACCCACATGATGTCAAAAGTCTTTGTCCTTGTCCTTTTCAGGAAATACTACATCCATTCAATAAGCTTTACGTCCTCTTAATTCACAATCTTGCTTCCTTTGAATTCCACTAGCATTTGCCTAAAAAAGTGGAACCCGCACCCTCACTGGATATTTTGTCTCCTCTGACACGCTTGGGCATGGACAAACACATACCAGGAGTGTATAATTGTGCACTTTCTTTGAAAACTTTTTTCTTTTAAATCTGTTCTTCTGGCTTTGAACTGACAGTCGTCACCTTTCACTCTGAAAGCGCGCGGTAGGTCAACAGCACTGACAACAGAGCTGTAACAATGAAGCATCAAAAAAGTATGAAATAGCAGTAAGACAGGCAATGAACCATTTCTGAGACACACACATTTCTCTGCCTCAAAAAATGAAAGCACTTTTGTTAACCTTAAAAAAAAAAAGAAATCTATCAGAGTGCAGAAAGCTTCTTCAAATCCAAACAATGACTTCAAAACTCTTTTTTTTTAACAATGTGTTTTGAATGCTACGCTAGCGCCGGACACCAGAACGCACAAATTGCCAGAAGACAATCAATTTCAATGTCTGGTCTGTTTCATTGCAGAATAATCTCTATATTTAATATGTTGCATAACCTTGGGCTGTGAACATATGGTTTCTCTCACAAATGCACACGCTGCTAATTCATTTATTAGGGATGTGACCTCTGAGAACAGCTTCCACTACCTTCCTGTTGAGGAAGCAGATAGGGAAGTAGAGAAATGAGAGCCGCTGCAGAGATAAGGAGCGAAGGCGTCTCCACGCACGGAGTCCATGTATTTTACCTTAATGCACCGCGCGGTATGGACTGTATGTGGAGTGATTTTTTATTAAAATGAGACTAAATGGAGATAGCGGAAAATGTTAATATGGATGAGTTTGAAATCCACATAAAAGAGGACAAACCAGATATCAAAGGAGTGGATGTATTTCTCTGCCCGGGAACTCCACATGGATCATCTACCTCACGCTCTTGACCGTATGTTCATTCAGATTGGAGGTCGGTTACATTATATATTCAGACGCAGCAGATGAGCCCATGGGTGTCAGGCGACGATGTTATCATCGGGTGTTTCCGTGACTTTGAGTCACATGATTATTGTCATTCGTCAGCCTCTTAAGATCACGTTTGCGATAAAAAAAATAAAGTCATGTTCTCGTTAACGACCCTGCACTCTCCCTCTAAAGGCTGTGTCTGAAATCAGTGTACTTGGATACATTCATCACTGACAACTTCCTGCTGACAATCCAACAATGCAATACATTGCATTGATGGATGTGAATATTACTGCTGTGTGAAATTAAACCAGTCAGTGACAGTGAAGATCACTGGTTTCCTTGCTACCCCTGACATTCTGGCAAATTGGCACCACTGAAGATTAGCCAATTTAGCTGCTGGCAGTAGGAAACTGTAGGAAACTGTCACCTAATTTAATACTGAAAGAAAACCTTAAAACTTGAGGATTCCCAGGGCAAGTTCGGAGGTTCTGAGTATTGTCTTTTATCTGTTATTCCTAAGCGGATTTGTGGACTTCTACTAATGATGAAGATTAGTGATAATGCCATCCTCGTGTAGATTCAGCCACACCAGATCTAAAAATATGTCCATCATGTCGGCGCGTTCAGGTTTGACTCAACGCTCCCCTGGGGAGGAGCAATCTCAGCACCTCTGCTGCAGAGTACGCTACGGAGACAACAAAGATCGCTGCAAGACATGTTGAGCCAGAGAAGCACAGGTGGAATTTATAACATTAATGACGGCTGCATTCCATTGAGGCGAGCCAGTTCCGGGGATCTGGCGTTCTGATCTCACTCACTGACACGTCTTAGTGGGACTCATAATAGACGGAGCCATCACGAACATTATTGGTAACACCTGTGCTTTTCCATGTCTGCCCTGAAAAGGATCAAGAAAACAAAAGAGTCGGAAGAAAGTCACAACCACACCGTCCCAAGAATTGACAACACCTTGTTAAGGTATCCAAAGATGTGTTGGATCTATGTACTATATGATGTAATAATGTTGTCAAATTCTGGATTTCAATTTCTTCTCCAAAACAACATACTGCTCCTTTAAGATGCACTGGCCATTTACACTATATTATCATATGTGTATTATGAACAAAACATCAATATTTCATTTTTAAGTACCATGATTATCATCAGCACTGGTCATGACACCCCTTGCTTGGACTAACAGCTACTACTCTGGGGCTGGCCTTGCTGTAATAGTATAAACATTGTCATTAATGCAGATATAAACTCTCATCGCTGCTCTGCGGAGTTAAAACTGCAGTCAGTTGCTCTCTCCTGGTTTGGAAAATTAACCGGGGGCGAGATTTGTGGCAAAGCTAAATGACGTGGAAAATATACATTTCCAAAGTGGAGATTATTGGCTCTTTTAAGGCTGTTACCATCCTGCAACTCTGACCACGCTGGGGTTCTCTTTACCTTGAAATGAGAAGTGACTGAAAGAGTTATCTAAGCTAAAGTCGTTATGTCTGCAGGAAATCCGGCTTGTATTTCTGCTATAATGGTGTTTTATCTATAGACTCCCACACTAAACTACCTTAGCCGCTCTATTTATTTACTCATGCCGTTTCCCATTTCCTCTGAACAGCCCCTTAACAGTCACAGAGAGGAAAATATGTTCTTGCAAATGACCTGACGTGAAGTTCCCGAAGGTGCTGTTCTCGCAGCGCTCCTTCTCCAGCTCGATCTCGTTCACCACGTCGCACATCTGCACCGACAGCACCTGTGGAAGAGGTCGAAAGCACATTTAGGTGTCAAGAATCCAAAATGCTTCCACCACGCTGCAATTAGGCTGCGAAATAATTCATATTCAGTGAGGTTGTAGGCTGGGAGACAGGCGACAGCCCGGTGAGTATGTGCTATTAAATATTTGAGGTAACGTTTCCCTTTGACGACTGTGGCCTTTCTGTGAGAGTGAACCTCCTCGGCTAATAATGCGGTAAAAACCCAGCGATGTTCTGCATGCCTGAAATCCAAACGGAGCTCTCTCTTGCCTGGCTAATAGATTGCTATCATGCAAATGGATTAGGAAGTGGAGATGGGAGGCGCTGAGTAATCTACCGCAATCGTTCATCTGTGTCAACAAAGGCTGAAAAAATGCGAGCTGACAGCCGCTGGCGGAGAGCCGGTGGGGTCAATGAAAATGTGTAAGACGAGCAGCGAGGAGCTTGAGAAGGTCAGTGGAGATGAAGAGAGAGAGAGAGAGAGAGAGAGAAGAAGTTGGCATGACGGGGAATTAGCGAACTCCCGGGGAGGAGCTGCACCCCGGCACAAAAGCTACAACGCGTACATGAGTGAAGGCAATAAAGGTCAGGGTTGGTGGGGGAGCTACGCAGCACAAAGTTCATCATTTATTAACAATTGTTTCAGTTCATGTTTCTCTAATTGGATCTTATTTGTGTCTTTATGTCTGTTTCATGAGCCTCCAGCACCCAGGTGCCGTCATACCTGAAATGATCCTCATCAGTCTGAGCTCCCCGGCTCACCTGACGCAGTCGTGGAGAGCAGCCGGCCGTTTACTGCTCAGCTCAGCTCGGGCGAGACGAACACAACAAACCGTCATTTATGAGCAGGGACAGTCAGAGCAACACCTCTGTACTTAATGTTTCCCACAGCCTTGTTGAGTATATACATGGCAGAGTAATGACTCGTGAGGCAGGACAAACGCAGAGGCGTTCATCATTTCAACCCGGAGTACGTACACAACACCGCCCGGACCTGAAGGGCTGCGTGATATCTAAAGCACAGCAATACATCGGAACATTTTCAAGGTCCTACCAGCGCGCCACTGGTGACTGAGGGGATAGATGGACCACTCACGCTCCGTTGTAGTCAGCGTGGTCAGAAGTAGTCAGTTAAATTTATCATTTGGGATCGACTGTTCCGTAATAAGTACATTTCCTGCCGTGCTGAGAGGAGGGTGACACAACGCTGTCTGTTTCGAGCCCTGCGGCATGAGAGCTGATGACAGAGCTGAACACACAGCAGGACTGAGAGTTTCTGCTCCCGAGAACATCGAATGTTAAACAGTAGAACTGCATGTTAATGTGACAACAGAACAAGTTTGCACTAAGTAAATGTACTTTAGCTGAGTACAGTTCGAAAAGGTAAAAGCTTTTCAAGTCTGGGGTTACAGGCACTTTGCATTAGTGTGCATTATTATCAATCTTCCGTCGGAGGGGAAAGTAAACCAGGTACAAGCCGGGACCAGGCGGTGGAGAAGTGGCTTTAGGACACAAAAGCCTCAGAACAAAGACTGAGACGACTGAGCCCGAGAAAAGAGAATTTCAAAAAATGTAAATAGGACACAGAATGTGGAACAATTCTGTGTCTTGTCTTGATCCTCCCACAAATCCTCGGCTGAAAGTCCTTCCACTCAAAATTGCGTTTTCCTTTGGATGTTTGAGCTTCTCTGCGCTGGCTGATACATGTGCACAAGTTTGACACGACAAGACTGTTCCCACATTCAAGTCTCTCTGTGCTCATCTCGAATGTTTACGTACGAGCGCTGTTTTGTAACGTCCCAGCTGGTTTGTTGCCCAACTTACTGTGGATGTAAATTTCAAAGAGTTTCCAGGTGATTGAGCGTTTCGGTGTACAATCATATCAGACACGAGTTGTTATTCGCAGGAGAGTATTTTGTGGTCTCCGTAAACATGTCTGGAGGGGACCTTTAAATCCTAGGCATCGTGGTTTTAAAAGTTTGGCTCTAGGTGAAGGTGACCGCTATTCTAAAAACACTGCTGTGCTGCCGCAGCCGAGTCTATTCATCACAGCCAGATGAGCTACCGTTGGCTTCTAAGCATCACAAAGACACTGCATCCATACAGACACCTTTAGGTTCCTAGAAAATATGAAGAAAATGTACAAACTTTTGTAATAACTCCAAGTTATTTACTAACAGTTCTCCACAGAGTGACTTATTCCTTCCCCCATGGATGAGGCCGTCTTGACACTATCACCACCCACAGAACTGTGCTCACAGGAGTCTTTGCCTGCAACCGATTACAGCAGAAAATCCAACATAACCTGAAGTAATAGCAGCAAGCACTGGCCAGGAGGCAGGAGATTAAACCGCTCACATTATCTGCGCAGAGCAACTCGGACGAGCGAGGAAATCTCATGTTGGTCAGACCCTTCTTTAACCTTTTTTTTGATTAGCATGAAATTGATTGTCAGCCAATTTAACAGTGGGCCACATCCTGGAGAGGATTTGAGTCTAATAGTCTCTCAGAGGGGGGGGGTTTTTCAACTTATGACTGACCACAGTAAACCTGAAACATAGAATACAATATCTACGGTATATATTAGGAATATGTCTCGATCAGAAGACATCGCAATATGTCAAATCTACACAAAGTCGCACCAAGAGGAGGAGATGAGCCGATCTCCTCAGCTCGACAGACAATCGCTCAAGTTGTCTTTGGCTGATAACTTTTGGTTCACCCGTCTTCGGTTTTCTGCCAAAAAGCTCTGATGGACCCACTATGTGCTATCTGCCAAGTTAATAATGCATTAGTCTGATGGCCATAAAAGGAAAGTACTTAAGTATTTACTGGATGGGACAGTTAAGGTTTGCAAACTACATGAGGCAACAATGTGTTGTATTTTTGTCTTCTTCCGCTAATGGTCAAATAATGCCAACAGTTAAAAGACATTTTGGCAAGTCACATTCGGAAAAGCACACGTGAAAACTGTAAATCGGAAAGATTTCAATCATAGAAATTGGCGTTTTGTGTGATTGTACATACTGTTGCTTTAAAGTTCAACTCAACTAAACTATTGGGTAATAACCTCTATAGTTGCATTTCCTGTTGTATACCATACATTCTGGTTAATTCCCATAGAATGTTTCCATGGTCATAATATAATTACAGGACAGTTCTGCTGAAAAACTGGCACTGTTTCATCGTGACTACTCCCGGAATCTTTTTTTTTTTTTTTTCTGCAGCATGGTCGCTAATCCATTCTCCTTCTTTCTATTCTCTATATTTCTCTAAAGAGAATATAGGCCGATGCTTCATGTACCCGCTTCCTCCTCCAAATGGTTCCAATGCCTCGTTTGCAACTCTGCATCGCTCTCAACAGGCACGGTTTGTTTTCACTGAGCAGCTGATCCACTCCGGCATCCCACAACACACAGGACTTACCACATCATAATCCTTTGAATAACAAGTTAAACACGTTTGTTTTGCAAACCTGATTGATTATTTATCAAATAAACGTTTAAATTGGACTTGAATTAGTGGAAAAACGCTGTTGGCGTTGGGGAACGGAGCCTCTTCACATCCAGATTTTTCAGCTTCATTTTGCGTATGAAAATACGGTGCGTTGTTTCTCCTTCCATTTTGTGAAATGCAAACCGGTGGCAACAAACTCGACGTTAACCATTAATGCTGCATAAACAGAGGAAAAAAACGGGAACAAAGTCCCTCATGGGAGGGGGTGAAAAACAGACATGATACTGGAATGTGTGCAGGGACTTGTGGTGAAGGCTGCTGGGATCAGGCTCTCTTCATTCGATGGAGGTAGTTTATTAGTTCATGTACAACTCTGTATACTGTGAACAGAGCCAGAGTACACAAAGAGGGAGAACAATGATAACAACATAATCAGGGGGCAGAGTATCTCATTTACGGGAGTGGCTGAATTTATAATCAGTGAAGACGCAAGAAAGCGAGGAAAGGGGTCCTGGCAGTGATAAATACTCCGGCTGAAAATGCCACAGACAAAAATTAATTGCCTGCCATTTGGAGACATTAAAACATTACCTATGATATCTACACTTTGCTTTAGTGGGCAATGCATCAAAATGTCAATCCTGAGCTATGTAGGTGATAAATGAATCTCCGCAAGCGCCCTCGGGGACACAAACACAAACACGGCGTCTTCCTGAGCAAAACACCCATAAATACCCGCCAGCTTTTGATAGTTTGTTAGCGCAGAGCTCATCACAAGGGGCCCGCCGGACTGTTGCTTCGAGTGATTGTTGTCATTTCCAGCGGCCGCCGGTCTCGCCTTGTTTCAGTGCAAGATAACGATCAGATAGAGTACAAGGAGAGCCGGGCAGGAGAAAGAAAGGAGAAGCCGGCGTCTGTGTGTGGCCCGCACGACGCCACGGTAACGTCGTTACACACTTCACCAGAGAACAACATCTACATCGTGAGAATTCCTCTAGCTGCCGTCACCTCGCGTACCTCCACTTGGGGGTTGATAAGCCGGGGAAATCAAAGTGTGCGCACTGGACGGAGATTAAACTCTTATCCGGCCAAACTCGCGTAAACACGGGTAAGATGTTTGGATCGCGCTGGAAAACAGTTTGTGCTGAACTCTGTCTGTGCAGTCAGTGTGTAATACTGAGCAGAACTGTGCATTTGAGTTAGATGAGAAGATGAATGTCATTCTTAATCTGTGTATAAACTTTCTACTTTATAAAGGTAGATCAGGTTGGTTAACCAGGTGCAGGACGAAACAGCCACTCTGTCTCGGTCTAAAGTTAAAAAAAATACCAACATCTAAAAACTCAGCTAACTAACTGACTCCTTATGTGTTGTTTGTTTAATCCATGCACAAACAGACCGGGACTTTTTTTGGGCTGCTCTTCTGCAGGCGCTGTTATCAGGGTGGGAAATAAACTTTTTAAACATAAACATCGACGAGCTGCTGACAGCTTTCCACCAGACACTCCGTAGTAAATCATTCTTTTGTGTCTGAAATCCACCAGACGCTCTTCATGTTTTATCAGCTTTGGCTGGTGCTAAGATATTCACTTTATTTGTTCAACGACAAAAAATCAACAACATTAAACACATCATTAGGCGTCCCACGATTACAGTATAAAATGCTTTTTTTTTTGTCGGGGACTTTTAACGCCATCACTCCGAACACGAAGACTCAAGTACTCACCAGTCCGTCTTCACAGGCCGACTCTAGTTGCAAACTATTCTGACTCTAACTTCACAACTTGAAGTTTGATTAATTCATAGAAAAGTTGTATGGTAATTGCTAAAGTCAGACGCTTAGTGGAGGTGACATTTAACTTTTCACTGCTGGCTTACCTTGCTGAAGTATCATAAGCTTATTTTTTTTGCCACAGGGCTTATTTTCAGCAATAATCCAAAATCCAAATCCAAAATCCCCCAGGCTTTCTGTCAAGGGAACCAGGGAGAGGATAAGTTCAGGTAGCATGGTGTTGCAACAAGTCCCCAGGAGGAGCCGTGCTACTGACGCAGGCCCGAAAACACTATTTACCATAAGTTTGTGTTATGAAAGAAAAAGCTGTGAATCAGTAGTAACATTTCTTTTGACAGTCACAACCAGGATGAAAGGATTCTTTCCACGATCAGAATGGGATCCATTCCGTCAGACGACATTTGAAAAGTCTAGAGAAATTATTTCATCCTCGTTCAAGTCAGTAAAAGACGGAGAGTGAGCTGCACAATGCAGAAGCTGTGAGGAAAAGTCCC
>CAEMYA010000121.1:911220-975360 GCA_903131615.1 Diplodus sargus
GCCGTGCGTAAGAGGAGCCGCTAATGACTTGTTGTGTCACCCGCGGTTCGTCCTTTTGAGATGGGACCAGCGGGTTCTCCATCCAGTTGGGCCCGAATTTAACCTGCACATCCATGAAATCTGCAGGGGAGAGAGGATGCGCCGTTTCAATCAACTGCTGAACCAATCACAGTGTCACACTGGATTAAGATACTGACTAAATTAAGCACGAACATCTAATTAAAGGGGCACTATGTAGTGTTTTTTTTGTTTTGGAAAAGAAATTCAAACTCAGGATTTTAACATTCACAACATTAATGAGGTGATAACACAAACTTAGACATGTTTATTTTTTCCATAACTTAATAAACAAGCCGTTTTTATTCACATGTGAGGCAAACGTGGCACATCACCTCTGCAGTGTATGTTTATGCGCCACCTGTGGCAGCAGAGGGTGGAGGGGAAGGTGGTGGAGTTATTGCACCAACAAGGCAGCCTGACGGACGAGTGGAGCCTCGACACTGGATCCTTTTTTTGGGACACGTTGAGACATTTCCAGCCGTTTTTGTGTGGCGACCGTAACTCCAATTTTGGCGCAGTGGTCACACCTTCGTAAAACTGTTGACAGGACACCTCAGACTGCAAACAAGATCAATTAAGCCGCTGGTCGTTGGTTCGGATCCCCTGGTCTGCATGTCGAAGTGTCCTGGGGCAAGATTCTGAACGCCAAACTGCTCCTGATGTGCTGGGCGGCACCTTGCATGGCAGCCACGGCCATCAGTGTATGAATTACATACATTCGGGAATTACTGTAAGCTGCTTTGGGCAAAAAGTGTCTGCTAAATGTTTTGCAATGAAATGCCAGCAGGAGAAACACTGCTGTGTATATTCAGCAGTCCGCATGACCAGAGAGTAATCCCAGAAGCTAGAAAACTTTCTTTGGCTCATGCGCCAGGCAAGTAATTCTTGTTACAATTCTATGAATCTATAAAAATGTACCTGGTGTTCTCGCCATCCAAACGTAGCACACATATTGATACAAATCTGAAAAGAGCTCGTGAGATACGCAGTAGGTGGCACTATTATGGCTTCAGAGCACAATCTGATCTGATATCACCCTGCTGATGAATGTGCTCCAGGACCATATCGAAAACAACCATATCTTGAAAAACAGACACCATGTTTTCTTGACCAAACTGAATAATAAACCAAGAAATCTGAAAAGAAAAGGGAAGAAAAAAAAATGAGTCAACCCAGGACAAAATCCAGGACAGCTTGTTCCAAGGTAATCGACACAAACTGCGATGTTCAAGGAAACAACACCGACACACAGATTTACGCCACCGCGACACCGCTGCATTAGAAGTCCTCAAGCTTTTCCCGTTGTTTACATTCGGTGTTTCTTATCGAAACCAAAGAGAGAGCAATCCATCAAACAGTTGCCTGCTTTGCATGATTAAAAGTCCATTAGACAAATTGTGTAGCTGCATCCTCATAGTAATTAGCAACTGCTACTGCATAAAGATGAAAAAAGGGTGTGATCGCAAATCCACAGCAGTGAAAACATCGGAACACGGAAAGATGAGAAGGGGACAGATTTTTCATCTCCTCCGCCTCGTTCAGCCACGCCAGTTCATGTGTCTTTTACTCGAATAAAAGGCGACAAGTTGGTTTTATTGGGTCAAAGAAGGGTTATGAAATGATCTACGGGCCCGTGAAGCTCCTCTGCATCACACAGCCACTCACATAACCCATCATCCATTCTGGGTGCAGAATCAGCCCTCCATCTTCTCCAGGCCGCAGTCCCGCGCTCACGCTGTCACGCGTCACAGCCGATCAACCCCCCCCAACTCACAGCTGACCAGACATCAAGGCACGGTTTCATCTTCAGTCTTCCCCGACAGCTGGGCCACGTTCGCCCCTGTGAGGCTTTTTTTCCCTGTGTGAGCCCACCCATTAATATTGATGGAATATATGTTGTGTGCACGAGCCGGGGTAACAAGAACACGAACCAACAGAGGGAGCGTACTTTCATTTCATCTTGTTTTCCCTCAGCGATGGCGCAGGCTATTTTTTGTTGCATGGTCCGAGTCTAATCTGAGCCTGAATGCTAACGCGCAGCCTTTCTTTCCTCCACAATACCTTCTGCTCTCAGGTATCCAAGTGATTCCGCTCTCTGTGGGCCGCAGTGCGATATCATTATTAGGGGCCTGTACACGTCATATAACAGGAGATTCATATAACAATGAATACACAATGTGCACTCGAAATGTAATACGTAATATCGCCGTGAGTAACACATATTAATGTAATAAGTCACATAACGTGAAGTTACGGTAATAAACCACAGAGGGTTTGATATTCTTACTGGAGGACATAAAAATGTTGAGTCCCATCTCAGTTTTTATAGGACCATCAATTCAAATGTGTTAGACCCTTATATGAATTAAAGATGACTAAGAAATTGTGATGTAATTACATTATCTGACATTATATTAATCAGTCCACTCACGAGGCTTTTCTGCGTGATTCTGACTCACTCTGAGACACGTGTGGCTCCGGGGACGACGCCGTCGTTCGTCCACTTTGGTCCATATTGAACATTTCTCAACAGTTACCGGGTGGACGGCCTTGAAACGTGAGAGTTCAAACAAAATGAAGGTTTGAGTGTGGAGATTGAGCTCGGTAGTCTCACAGCTTGAGGAAAGAAGCTGCTGAATTTCGCCCTCTTAAGTTTCCCCGAGAAACACACCAATCTCTGAAGTCTCCGAAGTGTTGACCCGCTCCATCTCAGCTCCACAGATGGAGACAGGGGGAGTGCTTCCTTCAGTTCCTCGGTAAAGACAATCAAAGGCACTGTGCTGTGCTGTCGGACCTCTACATATTGACTAATTGGCAGCATAGATTGATGTATCGGTCCTTTCAGATCGATAGAAATATGCCCCTTTTTTCTTGAAAGACACCGTTTTCAAAACCATCAGATTGAAAGAAATCCAAGGTTTCCTTTACCCAGGTGCATTTGAAAACAGATTTGACCTTTTACATCGCAGGGGTTGTCATATTAGACCAGCGGACCGTGGAAAACCAAGGACACCCACACAGGATTTCTATCTCAGTAAGGTCAAGAGTCTTTCGCTAGTGAATTATGTGGCGCAATACATGTGTCTATGCTGAAGAGGCAATGGATGGATAATAAATTAAAGCGCTGAATTATTAACAAGTACAATAAAGTGTACCTCTGGGTCTCAGAGAACAGAGACGAGGTCACACTCTAGTTGAGACATTTTGCTTGCGTTGTCAACATCGGACATACGGGACACATGTTTTCGTATTTAGCCCAACACGTGTAGAAATAGGAAGAACAAGATGTTATTGATCACGCGGCCAGCCTGCCGTGAGGAGGAACTCACTGTGCACCAACAGCTAACGTTAGTTTAGCCTCACTTCTTGCCGAGTCTTTGGCCGCGAGTATTCTAGGAAACCCCCCTTAGGAAGCCGAGACAATGGTGGTGGTGATGGAAAGGAGAGAATGGAAGAAGATGAGGTCGACTGTGATGAGCTCGACCTGGGCGCTGGACGTGATGAGCTGGAATGGAGTGGAGGAGGGTCGCGATGTGGCAGCTGACAACAGCAGGGAGGAGAAAACAGATTTAAAGTTTGACAGCAAAAACACGATTGGTTGATGTAATCGAGGAGAAATCTGGTCGGCTCAACAGAGAGAGTCAAAACCCACTGAAAACCGATTAACAAGTGGGGAGAGAGAGTAAGAAGAATGAATGAACGTTAGGTTAGTGTTCCTGATTGAAGTTACGCTGTGTTTCGTTTGGTGGAAAACAAAATAAATACATTTTTAATGACACGGTCATGTACAAATATACAGTATTTGGAACTTGCCATGTTCAGTTATTATCAACATTTCCTTATTATGTATAAAGAAAAACAGAAACAGACTTGTGAAAACACAGTCTGTCAGTAGGTTTCCTTCAAAAACGCTCTTGAACTTGTTGTATATGAACTCAATTTCTAGGAAACAGCGCCTCCGTCGCTGCTGTTGCTCAGCTACATTTCACTTATGTACGTGTTGAACAGTAGAGTAGCACAATTGACGGCCTTCCTTATGAACCTGTTATTAAGCCCTGACAATGGTTTTCCAATAATCCACCACTGTGGCTTTTGTTCGTGAAGGTACAAGGCAACATCTCTTTCTGCCTCCATTATAAAACCCCAAGGTGAAGGTGAGCGGATTATTGAATGCGCGCCTGTTATTGTGAGCCTGCGATTCAAACATGAAAGCAGGACGCGTGCCAGTGAGCGAAGAGGAAATTAGAATTGAGATTCCGTGTTTTTCGGTCAACACAAATGCATTTTACATCAGAAACATCCTTTTGTTGTCTGGAACAATGGGGAATAATGAGTGCGCCATTGCTGATTCAGATCAAGCACACGATAGAGAAAATTGAATTCAGAAGAAAAAAAAAATGGTTTAGAACGAAACTGAGTGGAGCACACATTTTTCATTAATCGGCTCAGCAGCAGGGACGACAGCACATCTGGACGAGCCTTCAATCGATACAGTTTGAATCTATCAAGAACAACCTGCTATATATCTGCTATATATTTTCCTTTTAAAGATGTATCTAGCGTGATGCCTCTCCACATTGTAATGGATTGCAAACATGTTGATGCCGTCAATCACATCTCTATTCTTCTGGCTCATTCGTTGGGCACTTTGGCTGGCGGGAATCTCCCGCTTCCTTTTTCTAGCATAGAAACAACTCAAAGGCTTCTTTCATGTCATCAAACCAAAGAAAAAGGGAAATACTCCACACAATTGTTCTATCAATAGGGTTCAATTTGAGCTGCTGCAATCACACTGAACGGCCACCTCCTGCAGCAGTTCCTCAAGTGAAGAAATTGTCCCAGTAGCCCCGCCCCACCCCCACCCCCCACCCAAGTGATGCTGACGGCAGAATGAACTGTCCGGTGATGCACAACATGTGAGCATTTCTGGAGGACAAAGACATGACATTACAGCCGTTTTCCCTTTGCTGTATATGGACGGGATATCGCAGTTTCTTTTTCGGTTTATAAAACACAATTCCATGCACATGGCTCACGGCAGTCGGCTCTTTGGTCTGCGGAGCAACTGATTGGTCGGAGTTATTTACTAAGGAAGGCCTTTTGGATGTCAGTAAGGCAGGCATGCAATTATATCTGAGTGCCAAGTTTTTCCTGGTCTGGAGGCTGAGGATAAGCTCTCGTTGCTTAAAGGCTCCCCATGTTTTAAAGGTTGGTTTGCACTTTGGCTTTGCCTCTGTGCTCTGTACAACGGAGATGTGTTTGTTAAGCACTGCTGCGAGCTGTTGGGAGGAACAGAAAGATGAAACCGTGATATGCATGGTGCATCATAATGGACGTACTGCATTGACAGCCAACTTGATTTTCTCCGTGGTGAGGTATGGAAGAGCAGCCTGCCAGCTGCGGTACAGCCACTCAGCTGTCATCTTTTATATTTGAGCTATACATTCTCATCTATGTCTGTCTCTGCATACACTTCCATCTGCTGCTGCTGCCTGGCCAGACGCAAAGACAGGATCAGTGGTAGAAAGTGACCAAGTACGTTTACACAAGCACAATTCTGACATATGTGTATATGACATGAGTTCAGTGTAAACAAACACCAGGCTCTCACCATGAATTCATAAAAAATTGTAATTATGCTTTTGATAGGTAATTATTTGGAATATTACAGTAAGCTGCTATGAATTGGAATTTAAGCTGCATTCTATAATAAAAAGGGAAAAGAAAAGGTTTTAGATTTACAACAAGGTACACATGCTTACATGCTAAAATGCTAACAACAGGCTAACATATGTTGTCAAATGTTTTGTTTTACATTAAAACTGGTCTAGAACCGGCTCTGATCATAGGTCCTCTAACACTAATTGCAATTTTAGTGAAGTCATTTCAACGACTTTAGCTCCTGATGACTACTTTTAGAGAGTTGACCTGAATAAAAGGATCTAAGTACTTTGTTCAGCACTCGTCAAGACCCCTCCATTTTCTCCAGAGGTGATTCTAGGGTAACAAAACACACAAACACAATCAGCAGCGACTTGATAAGCAATCTGAGCCTGATGGTGGAATGACTTCGGCGTCTCTTCGAGCACAAACAGATAGCCTCTTTTCACCTGTCAGAGTGCACAAATGTGTGCTTGGCAATCATGAGACCACTGTGATTGACGGATTGGCAGACAGAAAGGTGCGGTGACATCAGCGGTAAGTGAGCCGCTACAAAGACAGCGTGCAATTGATCTGCAATCAGCACAAGATGTTTTTAAATGCCTAACCACTGTCATGTCATGATGGACGTATCTGTCATTTGGTTGAAGTACTTCATGTCTACAAAGTGGAAGTGACTTGACTTAGACTGCCAGACTCTGACTCTGTGTCGCTTCATCCTCCTTCCCCAGAAAACTCACACATTGCTCCTGGTACCGATCAGACTATCTCTGACAGAGAGCTGCTCCTCGCTCACACCTCCCAGGGCGGAAATTAGTTCAGCAGAATGCTATTTCACACTGAGAACTCACCTTTGCCCCACTGTAATCATTTTGTTTCTGAATGGTTGTGGTCTGTAGACGTAATTGAAGGATCTGAGGTTTAACCATGTCTGGTGGAATAAAGTGATGTTCCTTGCACCTACGCATTTATAGGAATTATAGGACATATGACATATTGTACTTGACAAGTGATGCATATCATTTCTTCAATTTCAGCAGTGTTACAGATATAGGCCTTACTTTATGATATGGACGTCCATTCAAACACCCATTTCTCATGCTTTTCCCTGTCCAAGTCTTGCTGGCTCTAGGCAGAGCCGTATCCTCCTGTTCCGAGGGATCCCAAGGACGTTTCAAGCCAGACGGGAGGCATAATCCCTCCGACGCTTTGTGGTTCTTCTCCAAGTCGATAATGCCAGGAAAACTCACACAGGAAGGCTTCTGGGAGGTTTTCGAACAAGATGGTCAGATCACCACCACAATAAATAACCTGGCTATGGGATGTTGCTTAGCCAAACCAATCAGCGCAGTTTTCGCCACGCTGGCAGATTGCAGTGTCAGTGTGTTTCTACTGGGATCCAGACTGAAAAAAATATCTCAACACCAGTTGGATGGATTACTGTGAAATAATGCACTGACACTCATGGTCCCCGGAGGACAAAGTCTAACTTTAGTAATCCGCCTTTTCTCACACATGTGATTTAGACTGAAATATCTAAACAACTATTGGATGGATCGGTACAGACAATCATATACCCATCAGGATCAAGTGTGATAACCAGCGGTCCCCTTTATAGAAATCCAGTCCTTTGAATTAATGAAATTCCCATCAGCCAAAGATCCCCTATTCCCAAATGTCATGTGCTGGGTAAATACTGCTAGCACAGTGTAATGGCTGTGGAAGAATGACGTCATCTGCGAATTGATTGGTTTCCTATAAACCACACTTTCACAATGCTAATCGACCTGACACCGGGCTGGATTTTCCTGAAAAAAAAAAACAAGGTCGCATTTTGCCAGAAAGGAAACACTCCTCCCACTGCGAAACCAAGACAAGAAGAGGTATAGTTGTCCCCGGTTGCCATCCCCATAGGTGACGCTGGAACATCTGGAATAACTGTTGAATCTCTACAGCTTAAAAGAAAAATAACCCCACCGATGAAGGAGTCATAGAGAATAAAGAGGGAGACTGATAGCAACTCTCAATGGAGAGCACCGGTGTTAAGTGAAAGTCTGGGTTCCCCCTTACTTACCAGTAACTCAACAGTTCAAAAGCAGCATTATTTCTGCTAGATCAGTAACATTAAAGCAACTAAGGGTTCTACTCCTGCCTTTTCATCGCACTTAGATCCAGGTTGCTTTGGACAGTAGCCAGTCTGCTAGCGGTAACTATGCTGCCAACGCTGTCTTTGCTAAAGCGACACCTACAGTAACACCACAGGGAAACACTAGGGGGGTTTTATAGCCTATATCAAGGATATTCCAGCTACAGTTTTGAAACATGGCAGGAAACATCTTTATATACAGCCAAAGATTGCGACTGTGGGCACATTAGCTGGCCTGCAGCTTCACAGAGGTGCCGTCGTGACTGTAGGTTTTTAATTAGGGTAATAATTAGGGTATTAATAAATAATTCTAAAATATAATCATGGCTAATTCAGAGCATCAGCTAAATACAAAATACGTTAAAACCTCCACATGTACCTTGCTATACTGACCAGAGGGGTTTGTTTCACATTTCTTCTTCTGCTTCTTCTGTTGCCCTCCACTTTGAACAACCTAATAATCTATTATTTAATACAATTCAGAATGTGTTCAGGCTAGCGGGAGGGTCTGTTCTGAACATGCTCTGCAAGGACACCTGGAGAGCTGCCTTGGGAATCAAAATGAAATTGGTCCATTTCTAAACCTCAGCTCAGCAGAGTAAGAGTCATTTTGTTCAACAGCTTTCATTTGGCAGCGACAGTTAAAATGGTCGCATTATTGTCCAGTGACTTGTTCCGTCACATCTGTGTGAGCAGCTTTCGATTCTCCTGATTCGCCAAAATGATATTCTTTTAATCTTTGACTGCATGATAAAACACTGTCAGGATAACTACAGCACAGTGTGTGATTTTGTCCAGGTGTTCAAAGTCAGAAAGTTTCCCAGGTAAAAAGATGTGCTGTTGACTTTGATAAAGTCGCAGTTGACCAAAGTACAATCAGATATTCTGTTTTTGAAATCCCTGACCTGTTGGCTGTGGTTCAGCTCCTGGTGAGCAACGCTTTACGAAACTGCAGGGAGACAAACAGAGTTGTCTGAAAGAAGCAGGCCGGCAGAGAACTGAGACAAGAGGAAAAATGACTCGAGAGAGGCCTCTTGAAATAGAAAGTTCAAGGATTTTAAACTTGGAAAATAAATCTGGACCTGCCTTGCTCTGAACGTTCGGCCTGACAGGTACAATACCTGAAGATGAACCGCCGACGGCTTTGAGACGTGTATCGGCATTTGGCATTTGGAGAACATGTCAGTCAGTCAGTGTTGGTCTATCATTACAAATGAATATTCATGTTGTGCGGGAAATGTATACACACTGCCCACCTCCCTTTGCGGATGAGCAATTATTTGTGTATTTTTGTCGAATAATGTTTGCTTTGCTTTATGACTTAATACCTCTAAAACTGACACCCCCATCAGCTTCAGCTGTACTATCGGCTCAGTGTTAATTTGCAAATATTAGCATGCGAACACGCTGAACAAAAATGGTAAACGTGGTAAATATTATACCTGCTAAACATCAGCATGTTGCCATTATCATTGTTAGCAAGTCTTGTTTGTGTGTTCTTTCCCCCCCTTTCTTTCTTCCGTGAATGTCCTGAAAAAAATGTGACTCATTTGGATTATTCCTTTAACAAATGAGGCACCCATCTGAGTCAACATCCAACTGTTAACATAATCCCTCTCATTATAATCTTGGGTTGTGGCTATATCATTTCCCCTCAAGACAGACAAAGACTAATCCTAAAATGGTCTAATGTAGTCTTTTCTCACGAGATGAAGAAAATCGTCTGCATGAGCTCTGTTTTTTAATGAAGCGATGGTGGCCGGTCTCTAACAGAAGAGCACGGTGGTTCAGCAGGACAACGACTCGAAAACATCATTGTAGATATTAACTTCTTTTTGGAATGCAGGATTTTTCTGCCTTTGCAGCCACTTCAGCATCAAACCAGCACAGTGAATCACTTCCAGCAGTGCATCCACGAGGGGCATGATGCATTCTGTCATACCAGATGATATTCCATGACTTTAAAGTCAAGAGATCTTCTGTTTTGGGCAGAGATGACACAACTTGCTTATGGGATTGTCTGGTGTGATTACATCACTGCCGGGAGTCACTGCTGGCCGTCTGCGGAAACAAACAAACAAATAAGAAAGGAAAAAACATTCACAGTTTTGACTGCCGGCATGTTGAGCCCCGGCCACGGACAGCTGGTATGAGCTAAAGGCTCAGTGAATGTGGTTACAGAGGGACGTGTGCACTCTGTGAACTGAACATGAAGCGGCCTATAGCTTCAGTTATGTCAGTCACAGTTTTGATCCTGAGGATTGATGCTCTTCACAGGCAGTGGCTTGTTAATTCAAAAAAATGATCTATTTACACTCAAGTAGAGCTGCCACACAGCAACACGTTCGGGCCGTTTCCCCGTGTGGCGCATGCTGGCAAAGACTTCACAATGAACAGGAGAGAGGAACTGAGCTTGATAAAAAGTTTTTAATTCCTTATGTTTTAATGCTTTAGGTGTTCAGTTCACGTTTTATATACAAGGTTTTTCAGGTGTTGCTCAGCTTCCTATCATGCAAGTATAATGAGCTGGTGAAGGTCTACAGAGTTTAATTAAGAGTACATATTAATATAGTCAAGGACAGAGAATTTCATCCACTTTCTTGGTTAAGGGACAATGTTTATACGTTTTCTGCACAACATGAAATATTCATTTGTAGTATGAAATAATTTGCCTTTAAGCTACATCAGTTATTAAATATAACATAATTGATGACCTATCTCCCTAAAAGTCGTTAAATACAAAAGCTTATTCGCTAAGGCGTACATGATATATGTGGAAACAATGTTTTGAATTTCACATGTAACAAATCCGTACACGACATATTGATGTGTTTATTAGCCCCCAAACAGCCAAAACACTTTACTGAACATAAAGTGTGAGACTCCACGCAATTGACATGAGTAATATCTCGGCGCTCCTCCACTTAGGAAACGGCTCTGGATCAGACCAAATCCGAGTCCAGGTGTTTATTCCTCCAGACAGTTTGCCTCTGCACACAATCCCGCGGCACATGCGCATTTTCCCCCCCAAAACTTTGGTATTATCAACTTGCATGAATTACACGAGTTCCACGTATTCACGTCATTTCCGGAAATCTCTTCACTCTCTTTGGGAAGACACGGATAGATATGTCACAATATCTAAAACTCAAATCTCAAACGTCATGAATCACTGTGAAAACCACACTTGCACATGCGATGATATTATATTTCACTCTTGAAAATACGAGATTTATCTTTCATCAAACAGGCTGAGGGGAAAACAAAATTATTTTCATGTCCAATGTCTTGTTTTGTCAGACCAACAGTACCAAAACCCCCTAAAACATTCAGTTAACCGTCACATATATAACAGCAGAAAAGCAGCAAAAATATTCACATTTATATTTACAGCCAGTAAATATTTGGGATTTTTCTAGGAAACATATTGAAATTTTGTACAAGGACTGATATCTAAATGCTAATTTAGATGTATTTAAACTTTTTACCAGCACTAAAAAGCAAAATGATTAGATAAGAAAACACTATTTTATAATCTCAAGGTTTCACTTTATTGATGTTGGAGGTGTCTGCTGTATTAGTGTCTGCGAGGTTGGTGACTGAGTCACTGAGAACGTGTTCGATTAATGAGAAAGAGACAAGATTAAAGGGTTCATCTGATCCAGTAAATAAACTCAGCTCCTCTAAATTACTCCAACAGCGACTGAAAACAGCACAGCTCACCTCATCTCTGACTCAAGCAGAGAAAATCAATGTAAAAAAAAAGAAGAAGAAGAAAAATCAATTTCACGATTAAGGCACTCTCCTTTGCTTACTCAGTCTTTGACGTTCACAAGGTTTTGTGAACAGTTCAGAGCAGGTTGGTCCAAGACGAATAATGGCAATTTAAGAAATTGAAATGTTGAAATGCTAAAAATAGAGAATGGAACTTGTTTTTTTAGTAACCGTCTCGCTGTTTGGTAAATGGCTTGCTAACACCTCTATCCTCACTTACGCAAATGCATTGTTTGGTCTTTCATCTTCGCACAAATTGGATTAAGCTGATGATGTCACAGATCAATGTGTTGTTTTGGTGCCCGAGACCAGATTGTGCACACAGCAGAATGCAGACATATTTGAACATCCTTCTGGGCCTGTCTGGATGAACACTAAGCCACTTTCCGGTGTTTTTGTGCATCACACTTTTTTATTCATTATGTTCAATTGAGCCTTTCAATTATTTTACTGCGTTTTTAACTCCACCAAAGTGCCTCTGAGGTGCGTCTTCCGCTGCGTTTCAATCTGACAGACCTTTAACTTTCCAAAGCCCTCTTCAAGCCAAATTACATGAATCGAAATTCAAAGGCGTCCATCCGATCGCCCGGCTCCGCATTACTTTCAGCATGAGCAGCATCTGAATAAAAAAACACCATGATGGATCGGCAGCCAAAAGGAATATGGATGCAAATGTGTGGCGCCATGTGAATAAATTCACCACGTAATGAGTTTTGTTTGATGCAAGTATCTTTTTCTTTCGCCGTCTCTTCTCCTCAATCCCTCATTGAGTTTGTACTGCCAACTCACGGAGTGGGACAGGATATTAACCTGCTAGCTCTGTATGAAACTGCCAATCTGCTTTATCAGCTTTAAATCAAATTTCCAGCCTTCTTTTTACACAATACCCTGATTATACATCAGGCATCTGGGATCAAGTTTACCCCAACAACATGGAGATACTTTAAAAGTACATCAGATCAAATGCATGGACACGTCTCATTGCTGAATTAGAATATGCCTGCCGCTCCAGTTAAGCTCCAGTTAGTGGTCTAATGTCGACCAGTGAGACACTTGAGATTGGCCACACAAGAAGATGTGCACTCATAGCTTCCCCACCGCTGTATATGTTGGCACTCATCGCTCAATCTACGCAGTGTAAATGTTGATCACATAGCAACTCACATACATTCTACTACTTGTTACTAGACTGGAAAAAACCCTGAAATTATTAAATGTTTGAACTTGCTTAACCTCAGCCAACCACAAGGATCCGAGCTGACATGTGTTGAAGCCAATATGAGAAATGTCAAACTTTAACGCCTCCATGTTTAATATTCCCTTTCGGTTAAACCAATAGAGCATCCCAAGGAAAGTAAAGTAACGTGTTAACATGTGTCGGGAGAGACTCACCCAAAAAAATTAATTAACAGAACTGATTGGTTAAAACAAAGTATGATGACATTTTCCAGACAAGTAACCTCCCGTCATTGTGTGAATTATGTTGTCCGTCAGCGCAGGCAGACGCAGTTTGACATATTTATAGTGCACAGGGAGTACAAAGTGTCTGACTGTGATGTAAGAGTCTGCCTGCTACAACAGTTAGTGTTCCTTTCTTTAAACTATGACCTCAAACTTTCCTCCATCCTTCAATGGAAGTTTTGGTCGTCTCACTAAAAGCTGCACTAATCAATAGCTCTTTATATCAACAATGGATCGTCTGTAATATGAACTGTGTTGTTCATGGTCGCAATCCCAAAAAGAGCTTTTGTCAGACTCTGAAGCCAACACATACCCAACTCATACCCAAACAACTGAATAAGTCAATCTCCAATGACTCCCAAAACGACATTGACCATTGCAGAGTACAGCGATAGGCGTACCTTCATAGTGCCGTCGCATTCAGTTGGGGTTAGGCCAGAACACAACTGGGTTTGGGTTAAATAACTACTTGTGCATGTACCAACTTACCCTGCCCCAGCATCCATTGCATGCAGACTTTTTCGCCCTAACGTTTCTTCACCTAACTGCCTCCTTTGCTGCCACAATAATTACTACAGCCACTAGAGGTCGCCACCATAAAACTATCTTGAGTACGGGGTTATGATAAGCTGCTTTCACAGTCGACCTAGATGGTTATTTTCCTGATGAGGACGAGTTGGTTTCACTGTCTGGGTTGAGTATCAGGACTCTCATCAACAATCTCATCCTGTCCAGCACCACACAGCGACAAGACAAAATAAACGACTAGCTGGTGACCAAAGTGCCGCAAAAATGTTCATTCTGCCAATATTTTTTTCAGAATGTGTAAAAAGGTCAAGGTAAGCTCAGCCTGTTGAACACATTCACAGCAACTAACTAACCACAAACCGTGGAAGTTTGAAGCAAACGCGTTTGTCAGACAAGTTCAATAGTGTGTTACTGCAACTCCAATTGACTTACATGACAAACATCACCTTGAAGCTTCAGCCTAAGCAATCATGTTCTTTAATTGTACAAAGCACACAGTTTTGCTCATTTACCTCAGGCTGTGCTTGGCAGTACACCCTCACAACAAGGAACACAGGCACATTTGTTACTCCGGTTAGAGCACCCAGGGGAGAAAACCCCTCATACAATTACTGTTAAGAGTGTCGTTTACCCTTTAGGCACGGTGCACCACACACTACACGCACATTGCTCAATCAACCTGCAGATTACGTAAGGTTCACTGGTGAAGAAATTTGGGACACAAGCAGGACACAAAACATAACGATGTGACTTGAATACTGATGTCGTCACCAGAAAGTTACAATCCCAGGCGGCTGGTTTAAGGTGTGTCACTCAACAAAATACCATTTCCTGCCCAATCATCTGGAACTGTCCCTCCGGTATTACTGGATCCGGAAAAACTGTCCACAGCACAGGCAGATGAACCACTGAAATGAGTATCTGAAGCCAAGAACAATCAATTTAAGCGTACCCTGAAACACTGTTGGGAATTAGCTTATTCGGACAATAGCCATCATAGTTAAAAATTAAGTTTCCAGGCAAAAGTATTTTCAGCTATTTAAGATATCAACAATTCAAATCTGGTGTGGAAGCATCAACAGACCATAATGCAACAGAGCCAGAGGACATCCATGAGTAAGAACTGCAACTCTGAAATAGAAAAACTCGCTCCTTTGCTCGTGCCCACTGAGCTAAAACCTTCGACACGCAGCTAAAGGCAACAGGTAGACACACTTTATTGGAGGTTGTCAAAAATAACATGGGGGAATAAAGAAACTCACTACCTGGAGACGACTGGCTCGGAGTAAGTGGGAGTAAATTGGGACACAACATCATAAAATAACTCAATGCACCAACATTGATCGATGATGGGGAACACTGTGAACAAACACAGCTGTGTTTTTCCTTTGAATGTGTCTTTATTGGTTCTTTCAGACTTTGTGCGTCCTTCACGAAACATTAAAAGCCGTGTAGGGACAGTTTTTTTTGGCTCTTTAACAACGTTAATCTTGATAAACGTTATTGTTTGTAACCCCGGGCTCTTGTATTAGGTGGTACCTGAGAGAGCTGAGTCTGTATCGCCTTTAGATTAATTTACTCCCTCAGACCACAGATGGATTTCGGAGGCTATTGGCTGCTTTTCCACGCCATTATAACTCCCTCCAAATGTCACACTCGCAAGGTGAAAGAGGGGAAGATCCACGGAGCTTTTACACTAATTGCTGGCTTTATGAGTGCGACGGGGAGACTTGGCAGTCCTTCTTTAACAGCCTTCGATGAGCCTCTAGACAAAACATCCCTCCACAGGGTGCCAGCTGCTCAACTTTGATTGTGGCTAGAAATAAACCTTAACGTGACTGTCCTGTCCTCGGTTTCCTTCCGTGGACATCCTTTAGCTCTCAGCTCAAAAACCATCGGCAGCTACTGAAGTCACAACTCTTAAAGACGAGGTCACAGAAAGACGCTTATATTTTAGTTGTTTTTTTCTTTAAAAACCTCAATATTTCTGTGAAACAACTGGACGCTGCTTTTGAGTAGATAAACTATGGTGAAGTTATGGTTATTGCAGGTCTGTGATGTCATGCCAACTCCACTCTCCTGCATGATATACTCCCATCCGCCACAACTCTCTCACCCTTACCCCCCATAAAGAACACTCCCATTTCCTGGATTTAAACTGAACGCTGGCAGTGAATGTAAATCATGAGGTGCATTATTGTGCACTCTGGATGTAACTCCAGGAGACACTTGGCAGGTTTTACACAGAAACAAAATGCCGTAAGTGGCTGAACTACCCCGCCTGTGTTACTGGCACCCGGTGCAATGATGTGGCTTGTTGCATTATAATAGTTTTTCGACAACAATGAGGGTCTATGACGTTAAGAGCAAAACAGATTACCTCAGTTTGACCCTCAAAGACTGTATTTATCTGAGAGGCGGTTGACGCCATCTAAATGATTAGTGTTCGCCTCCGGAACTCACAAGCTTCAGCTCAACTGAACTTTCACTGCAACTGAAGATGAATGAATTGTGTTTAACCTTGGATGTGGCTCATAAATGAGATTTTGAACCACTGATAATTGAAATGTGGCGTCTTTATCCAGGGATTCTTTCTTAAGAAGAACTGAAGTACAAAGGTTTTTCATTCATTTATCAAGCTCCAAGAGACATCTCCACTTACAGCTTATGGCCTCCATTGTCAAAATAATTATCACCGCTGTCGTCATGTACCGCAGAAGTATCTCTCACAGAAAGCTTATACTGTACTTTTTGAAAATGTAGAGCAGTTTCGCATGAGAGATTGAATCTCTGGAATCGTAGCTGATCGGGTCCAAGCTCGTACCTCATCCTGCTCGGATCTACTTTGTGTCATGACTCCCCGCCCACGCTCTCTTTGAATTTATTGATGTTATTTTTTTCCAGGACTGGATGGAAGGATGCAGGAAGAGAGCCCCTGCCTCACACGGCGGATCATGCACAGCGCTAACATGATTATTCACTAAATCACCGTGTGGTGACAATGTCAGTATTCAAGTCACCGTGAAGGAACTTCACAGAAATGTGATTGCAATGGGACGATACGTCTGCCAGAGGAGAGGCCCGGCAGGATTAAAAAGAAACTGATGGGATGTTATGGATGGGGACCAGTCTGAGAGGAGATAAACATCTGTCACATAACTGTCTCATGTTAATATTCGAGAGTAAAGGTTATCTCACTGTTCACCGCAGTGATGGAGCGAAGCCAAAAGCAGGAAACAAAACGAACGACTGAATGAAAATGACTAGGATGGAGAGCGAATCTTAAGAAGAGACACCCTCACCGATATTTCTTTTAAACCCTCAAATTAACTTTTTTTTTTTTTTTTTTCTTTTTGGCATTCCGATGTTAAAGCTAGAGTGAGAAATAATGTTCGTTCGAGTGGTCAGCTGAGATTAAACTACCAGCAAGAAAACTAAATGATAGCCAGATAAAAATGGCAATAGAAAATATAAACTGCTGCCACTGCTGATGGTGATCTATTGGAAATCAACAACCAATCCCTGAGGCTGAGACATCGGGGCAAAACTTACAACCCCGTGTCACATTTTCTGATTACACGGGTGACAGAAGGTGGATGCCGATACTCAGGTGAATTCCACTGCCGCCGTAAATGTATGTGACATTTTTAAAAATGAATTATTTTTTTAATGTACATCGGATCCGATAAGCAACGGGAGAAATTGTGTCATGAGGACATAGTTATGTCCCCCCAACTGCCCATCATGTTCCAAACATTCAATTAAATTGAGTTTCAACACTTGGTCTGCTACGTGAGCCTGTCCTCCTCAGGCGGACGACCACGTCGATCAAAAAATCAATCAGGCAGGTCATGCCAAACCATATTTACATTTATAGTTAGGCGGCAACCTCTACTGGTAGTGGTAGGTATTACAGCTGTAGAGGAGGAAGTGAGGATAAGAGGTATGAAGAGCGACAACTCCATGGGAACGTGGTCAGGGATGGTGGATGGGTCAAAAACAAGGACAATTCAGGAGACCAGGGGATGCACCAACTGTGAGGTTACATCAGTACATAACATGATGTCAGTTAGTTGGGTAACATAAACACTTTGTCAAGAAGTAATCGTGATGTTTTGTTCTAAACCTGACAAAGTGTTTTTCCTGCCAAAACCTAACCAACTGCAACCATATGAGGAGAGTCCGGTTCTTGTGTAGCTGAGTCACTTTGTTACTGGTGATTCTTGAATATGACTGCAGGAATCGTCACCGTGTCAGCCTTTTGGTCACTATTAGCTAATGGATTAGCCTTTTGTTCATCATTTTTGGCCAACTGTTTCAGGCCATTTTTGTTTTCGTCTAGCTAAATGTTTTAGCAAAGCATTTTAATACTGACTCACCCTTTTGGTCACCACTTTTAGCAAACTGTTTCAACTGTTACAGCGGAAAAAAACCCCCATTCTTTTGGATTCTCATTTAATGCACAAATAGCTGCACGTGTATTTACATTTCCCCTTCAGGCAGCGTCCTCTAGCTTTATATTTCAGAGTCAGGGTTGCCCACAAGCAGTTCACACCCATCTGGACATGCTGCTGTAATTTATTTGCACTTTCGAAAGGGCAGCAGGCTGAATTCAAGCTTATGAACATGCCGTCCAGAAAGGTGTCTTGTATGCATAACACTGTTTCAAAATGATTGGCTGAATAATGGCGGATACACAAACTTGTGGATGCCTGTAATTTTCTTTTGGTTTGTATAGGCCTATTGATTTCTTTTCAAGCGAATATTGCGAACAAACCTATTATGTGGACAAAAGGAACACTTTGGGTTGAAGCTACTGAACCAGCTGCCGAAGGATAATTGGAATTTTTGATTCAAAGGCTGTTATTGCTCCCAGAGGACTAATCCAAGTGTACCTTGAGCATGTACTCTGCTGCACCCAATATCATTTATTTTGGTACATTCTCAAAAAAAAAAAAAAAAAAAAAAAAAAANNNNAAAAAAAAAAAAAGAATCAAATTCTTTGTGCTTTTGCTCTGAGAGTTCATCCACTGTGTAATCTGTTTGCAACAGAGGCTCAGAGGATGAAGGCTCAAATTAACAGGAGAGATTGTGGGCGGATGTAATGAGTTAAACTTGGGTGCCGACGGGTGACAAAAACCAACATAGATTTCAATTAAAAGGTCCCGGGAGAGATAAATGTATCACAATGATCTTTTTATTCACAGAAGCGCTAGTGCTGATAGATTTCCTCTTTGAATATTAATAGCACACAGTGGACAGCTGAATTGTCATTAAACAGAGCTATCGTTTTTCTTTATCAATACGCCGTGACAGCCTGATTTCTAAAAACAAATCAAACTACACAATGAAAAATGAGCTTTTACAGTGCTGTATTTCAGCCAAAAATGCATTTATTTTGCAGCAGAAACAAAGAGATCTTGATTATCTTTTAGAAAACAGAACAATTCAAGGGGTGAAAGCATCTGCTCAACCTCTCTCTTCATCACAATCACCCACTCAGCGTCCAAGCTTTCAGCCTGAGTGGACGATCTGACTTCTCACTCAAACAAATAAGTGAAGTGCCCGACCCAGACCGTATTACACCCCAGTACATTGTTGTCGTTGTGTTATCGTGTTGTCAGTCAACTACGTACATTGCAATCACATCGCTCTCTTCTCTCCTCATGCCCCTTAAATAAAAGCCAATGAATTATTAAACGTCTCAAAGTGTGGGTCACACTGTAGGTCAGCCATTCCGTGCACTTTTTCAAAACCGCATTCATTATGCGCCGCTCATCTTCACACACGCGACGATGATGGGTCAGGCAGTTCGGTGCATTCTGCTGTTTGGCAAAGTCAAACGAAAGCGCCTGGACTCAACTGAAGGCAATCATTCACTGATGGCTCCCGCTCCGGTCTCTTTAACCAGAACAGTGGGCACAGTCTTCCTACGAGGAGGTTTTTTTTTTGTACGCTACACACCTGAAGCATCATAAATTAGGCCCCTGGTCTGAAATGTATTATTAAATTCATAAGTGTTTTTTTTTTGTTTTAGTTGATACCTTTGTCTTCCTGCCCCCCTCGTGTCTGCCCAGCATGAGCCAACAGGTGCAGCAACTGCAGCAGCGATCCGGGGTGGCGACCCCCATTGTCGGGTGTTTACGTGATGTTATATTGAACGCAGACTGCAGCTAGAGGAGCAAATGTCATGGACGGAACATTACAGAGAGGGGAAGAAGAAGAGAGAGAACCGGAGTCTCTGCTGAGTGCTGAGTTCAGTCGTTGACCCGAACTCAAACACGAAGATGGCATTTACACTCCCTCCGTGTTTTCACGCTAGTGCACAGTGAGGTCATCTGGCTGTAATATAAGCAACATGCATAAACAAATAATCCCGTGATGAGACTCGAGGTAATGTTTTAGTTTTGTGTTACCTTTGGAAGGTATTTTTGGACTTCTTTCCTCACTCTACAGCCACGGGTGACCAAATGAAACACATTGTTATCTTGAGTAAATGTGTGAATTTCTCAGGGTTTGAACATAATAATGTAAGTCCACAACTCAACACAATATATAACAAGGGCCTAGGCGTTTTATTCATAGTAATGCGGAATAATTACTTATTATATCTTTTCGATTAAGGTGGATAAGACAGGGCCTCAAAATGTGGTAAATTCAAGGGCGCCAAAATAAGAGCGCTTGCCATTTTACATTGCATTGCACCTCAGTATTATTTGCCACACAGATGGCGGTGGACCCACTTGGCCCTGTCGGTAGTCCTGACCTGCGCGACCCTTCAGGGCGGGGGGAGCGCTGAGTTTATCAAGCGTGCACCTTGCTTCATCCGTTCTTGTCAAGAAGACTGAACAACTTGCTCCAAACATAATGCAACGCACAGAACCAAAAGGACCTCGTGTTCAGGTTTTTCCCGGTCAAGTGCAAAACAATCTCATAGTTCAGGCCGCATCACCACATGGAAACAGCCGTGTAGTAAACAGACTTTATGTTATGGTGTTTTTGTGCTTTCTCCGCAGATTTCCACGTTGCACAATGGATGTGTATATCATTTGTCGCATTAATGACTGGGACATTGAGCTTGTTTATAAGAATGAATTCTTCATTAATCAAATAAATTGCCACCAGCGGTGCAGAGATTTCCTCAAAGTCTTGTTGTGTCTGTGTTGCATGTCGCAGTATTGTCTGTTCGGGTGTGGCCAGGATGTTCAACAAATTGAGCATGGGGAGGTGGGGTGTGCAGCGTGTTCTGCTGTTTGCCATGTGGGTGTAAAAATTGCACAAATACCTCCTTAAAAAACAATAAGAGCCTTTATTTCCCTGTTAAATCAATTGCTCCCTTGTGTAAAAATGAATAAACATTGAAAAACGATTCCTGCCATTTGCACGAACCGGAAAGAATTCCCAGATTGTTGATTCACGGAGCGGCACACAACAGACGACACTTCGGCTTCATTGTCGAGAGTTTATCAGCCACTCTTGCGCCCGCTGGCTGACATGAACAAAGGAAGGAAATCATACTTTGCTTGAAGTCTGTTCCAAAAAGTGAGACCCACAGAGAACCTGCGCAGCCTTTGTGCGGACTAATGAATGCATGGCATGCAAAGCTCAGCGATGGCGAATACTAAATATACTCAGATTATTGAATGTGTCACCAGCTTTTGTTTTTTGGTTTTTTTCCTGCTTCTTCAGGCTTTCACTGCAAGGGAGTTAGATTTGTCACTTGCAATGTAAGCATTTGCCGAGTTTAAGAGGCTTATATTAGGTTTCACATTCTTGAAAAAACTGTGCTTGAAATAAATTCAAATACACTCAGAACTCAGAAGGGGGATATCGCTGGAGATTAAAACAAAAAGTGGTGTCATTGTCACAAACTGAATGTAATGAAGTTTCTTGAATACCTGTTGATATCTCTGTAAGTCTCCTGGATCAGGTGCATTAAGGAAGCGCAAACGGGAGTGAGACAGCAGCCCAGAAAGTAGAGGGATAAAGGATAAGCTCCATGTGAGGCAGACGCTCAGGAATACATTATTCAGTAGCTGTCTCACCACTTGCTTAACAAACCTAACCAAGGATGGAGTTCTGCATTTGAACTTTACCTCAAGTCATGAAGTCAGACAACAAAAACACAAGCTGCTTTCTTGGCTGTTCTGTTCAAAGTTTTCACTCATCTTGTAAACTACATCAACTTCCTTTACATGGACTCGCACAACATTTTGTACAGATATTCACGGCTCCTCGGCAAAGTATTTTAATGACTTTGACGATCGCCCAGCTTTACAGTCCTGCTGCAGTTAAAAGGACGGCAACTCCTCACTCACCGGGTGGGCAAAACCCACCGAACGAGCCAAAATCCAACACCTTCATCTCAAAACGTTCGTTCTGCACTCTCACAAACAATCCTTTTCCTTTCGCGGAAACACAGGCTGGCAGATGTATCCCAGCCATTTCGCTGCACAGATGTTATGTTACAGGCAGCATATTTGGTCATAGACATGGTTTATAATTAAAGACCTGGGAGGTCGGCCCTGTTTATACTCTGCTGCATCCACTTCTCTGAAGGGGATCCCGCCCAGAGGCAAGTCAGACGGCGGGTGCACCAAGCACAGCTAAAACTAGACATTCAAAAGTAATAAATTATAAAACTGGCAAGCTGTTAAAGCTCTACTGTGGATAAAACACTCTTTTCTGTGTTTTATTATTGAGGGACAGCTAAATCGGTGTGCAACATGTTGGGGCGTAATCAAATATTAGATAGCGATCCCAAGGTTCCTGTTTAAGAAACATGTTGGTATCAGCCTATCATTAAGTATGCAGGGGCGTACAGGGAGAAGAGATAGCAACTCTCAAACAGAAAGATAATCCAGCCCTCATGAAGTAGGTCAGTAAATGTTTCATGACAGAACAGTGGGTACGACTTGATGCCAACCAGAGGATGTGTTGCGTTGTGTTGTGTGTTTCTGCTCTGCGCGAGAAACTTTTAATTGTGTGTGTGAGCATGGTATTCATTTCCAAAGGAGGAGGCGAGGCCAGAGACTGATAGCGATCGCTCTGAAGATGAAATACGTTTAGAAGCTTCTGACGCAGCGTCTCAAGGGCAGAGCAGTTTGTCTGATGATGGCCCTTCAGTGTGGAACAGCAACCATCAACGTGAGTCCACAAAGCAAGCATCATTAGTGCTGCCGAACCTTGGGTTTGGGTGGAAGGCCTTGACATACCGCCTGCAAGGTTTTTTTTGTTTTCCGGCCCTGTTCCTGCATGTTTGAGACGTTTCCCTGCCCTTATCTTCGCTCTAACACACCTGATTCAAATGATCAGCTCATCATCAAGCTCTGCTGAAGCCCCTTCGTTTGAATCAGGTGCGTCAGGGCTGCAAACCATCTAAAAAAACAAAAACACTCAGGGCAGAGGGCACTCAGGAATAGGACTGGAATACACTAATCTACACCATGTAAATACTGCTCTCTTGCCAAAAAAATGCCAAAATGAATTTTAAAAAATGGAGGTCGTAGCTGGTAGTGGGGATGTAATGTAAACGTTTTTTCTGCAGTCTGAAATATTAGATTTTTCTCTATTCTCCACAAATAAGACACAACACACTCACCACTCTGTTTCTTCCACATGTCACTTTGCATTAGAAGGTGGCAGGAGTGCAGCTTAATGTCGGCTGCTGCCCGCAATAAAACTGGGAGAAAACACAGTAACTCAGCTCGCTGCTACAACTGTGACAACTAAAGTCTCGTAAAATTATCAGTATTAGAAGATATTGCAATGATATTATTATTTTATTATGAATTATTTTGGCCAGGATAATCATGGAATGACGGTCTGATATTGGGACAGGCCTGCCTCAGCTAATACAAATACTTCACAGAAAAACAGCTGAGAATAGACGGCTGGTGTGTGATAATCTGGGGAAATTCAGATTCTACAAATATACACCTACACTTTACTATAATTGTGCATTTACTATACTTTGCCCTTTTCTTGCCTGCATGCTGATTAAAATCATTTGTGTACTGCTGCCTCTAAGAGGCTGGAAAAAATACACACAGCCAAAGGAAGCGGCCAAATACAACTCAAGTATCAAAAAGGAACAAAACTTTATTTACAAGTCATTTTTTTTAATCTGTTTTAACAGATTGAAGTCATTATAAGCATCGCTGCAGATGAAATCAGTAAAAACCAAAAGGCAGAAAATGTCTATTTACATCTCAGATTTCAATACGGAAAATGAGCCACATTTAAATACAGAAATAACATCACCAATTCAGGTGTTTGGACATTTTTTTTAGGGAAGAATACAAAACACTTTAATCCGAACTTTCTGCTAATATCCTGGTGAAGTACAGAACTGCAGGCTGTGCAGTGATGTTCTGGATGCTGTATGCATGTCCTGCAGAAGTAGAACAGTAACATTAGTACGTGAAAACAAACAACACTATTCATTTTTTTAAGTGTGCATCAGAAACGTGTAAAACTACAGTTAAATTGTCTTTTATTTTAACTTCCCAAGAGGCAATTTTTCTTAAATAAAATGAAACATCTTAATTCTGCCTTAATATCTGTGATGATGGCGTTTTCTTACCACATTGCGCCATGAATGATTGTCCTGGACTGGAACGGGACTCTCTGCCGTTGATTGTTACACTCACAGAGCTTGTTAGTAAGTTAAAAACCTTTAAAAGAAAACACAACAATGATTAATAAAACAGAGCATTTCAGGACACTATAGAACACAACCACACGACAGATAAGCGTGAGAAGTCTACTGACCGTTGTGGCGCTGTGATCCACCCACAGAGGCTTCTTCATGTAGGAGCCCAGCAGCATTTTTCCACTACAGAAGGAGCCACCATTCAAGTCCACCATCAGGCCAATCGCTCTGCCTTGATAGAAGTACCAATCAAAGTGGTCCGGACTGATCTCAGGACCATCTGCAATGATATCAAACAGTAAGAATTATTCCATAACAGGTCTGGACAATAATTACTGGTGTTTTATACCCTTTTGTTAAGACTATTAGATGATAATACAGAGTTTTGATTAAAAATATGGTATCTATGTTACAGATAATGAGCAAAAACTAATTAAAATGCTTTACATTCAGATGTGAAACAATGTACTTTGTGAAAATTAGTTATTTTATCATGTATTTTTCAATGGATTGGGACTGTGTGATTGTGAATACCATGCGTATTAGTGCCTACTTTTGTTTGACTTTGATTTCCTGGACTTTCATGGTTTCAAAAGTAATAACAAAAATTATTACTATTATCAGTCACATAATATCTCTGAAAGACTTCATACAGTGTGTATGAGGAATCTAAATAATACTAGTATCACATAAGACATACTTTAAGTGACTTTAAACCTGCTCAGCTCTGTAAAGTAGACAGATGATGTCATTGCAAGTGCATCTGTAAATGCTTCAAACAGTGGCTTGTTTAGCAGACATTTAATTTTCTTACTTTCGATGGTGGTAGACCAGAGACTCTTGAACCACTCCGTCAGGTTGGCCTTATCCTTCGGCTGCAAGATCAGCGGTTTGAGAGGAGGAGCACACAGGTCCGAAGCGCACAGAACAGCCTCACTTCGGTTTGACGGCAGAGCTGGAACAAAGTAAAGATAAAAGTAGAAGTTCATTTAAATAATTTAAAAGAAGAGGAAACCCCCATTTAGTAGGCACACAATCAAGGATCAAACATTTGCCATTCATGTCGATCGGGGTGACAATGAAAGCACCAGAGGGAGCGATTTAACCTGGAGATGTGAGCTACACATCCAAGTGTGAAAAGCCGAGCGGCTCCATTTTCAGTTCCCAACAGAAGGTGAAAGGGCAAAGAATAAACATTTCAGTGTGGCTGCCCACACTGAGGTACACCTTCATTGGGCTACAATCATTTTTCAGCCGTGTAAGAAGCCCTGTGTACATGCACTGTCCAAAACAGCACTAAGAAAAACCCTGACAGTCCTCACACCTGGTTGATCATGTAAATGTGTAAACTTAACAAATATTTCAATTAACACTGCTTGTGCTCTCAGACTGTAGCCTTTATTTTGGTCCAGTGATGGCAGGAAAGAGATAAAAAGCCAGATAATATAAAGAAGCATATGTATTGTAGGAGTCTGTGTGTGTGTCTTTGAAGATTGTCTGGATAAAGAAAATTCAAAAATCCAAGATTTTGAACCCAGCTCGAAATTATGATCGGCCACAGCGACTTTCCAAGACCCAGCTCTACAGTCCTTACAGATGAACCAAGTGTTTCATAAAACATGACTGATATAAACATGTGTTGATTTTGTGTTATATTATCATATTCATCTACAAATACTTTAGTTTATATGATGTGTTTTATGTTTAACAACATACCCATGTCATCATTCTCCTCAAACTGTTCCAGCTCGATCATGGAGGACGGCCCGCTTCTGAGGGCTTTTAACCTGCCAGGAAATGAAAGTAATGTTAAAAAGTTAGAAACTCACATAAACCAACAGAAGCCCAAATTGGAGGGAATTTGACTGGAAGGTCAAAACGAGATACTATATGGAAAATCTTCAGCTTTACGTTGGAGGGGTTACAAACAACCAGGTGAAAATTAATTAATTAAGGAACCTACTTTCAACAGCCAAAAAAACAACTACAATCCTAGTTGCAGCAAAAACCCGCCAAACATAAACAATGGCAGCACTCGGTGACTGAGGTGTACATTCTGTAAAAGGTTGCAGCTAAAATACAGTATGAATTTACAATGTATTTATTTGGTGGTATAGAAAAAAACATTCATATGGACCAAAAGAGGGAAAAGTTTCCTTACGTGTTCTCTGACTGACAGTGGTCGTCCTCTGGGGCGTCTTGGTTCAGGGGGCCGTTGAAGTCACCAGCATCCATTCTGACAATATCTTCATTTTTCTTGCCAAGTGTTGTATAGTCAGTAACAGTCACTTCCACAGCAGGATGTGCAGTAACTTTACGTTTTCTACTCTGACCCGTCTCTTTACCGCTCACAATAGTCGGTGTGACTGAAGTGTAAATGTCATTAAAATTGGCCAGAGAGCGTTTGACAGTCTTTGGAGCCGACAATGGCTTCACTTTCACTCGAGGCACAGGAGCTCCCCCTAGTGGTTTTGGAGAGACAACCATGTTGCCATTTATGGGCGTCCCAAGTCCAGGTGATCTGCTCTGTTTAGCCTGCTTTTTTCTTTCCTTACGAGGTCGGGGCCCCTGCTGCTGGGGCGGCAAGGAGACACTCTCTACATCCTCAGGCAGGCCATCAACAGTCCACCAGTTACTGGTTGGTCTCCTCCTCCGTTTCCCAGGTTCTGCCGATCTGAGCTGCTCCCTCTGTCCTCTGGGAGAGACTGCCGCTGGTGAGGTGGATGCTTTTTCGTTAGGGACGTGATGGTAGACTCTTTGAAATACCTGATTCCCTGTAAAACATCACATTGTAGTCTGTTACAAAGCATTATATAACTGCTGTGACCGCAAGCCCAGCAACTCAGCCATGGTCTGAAGAGGCACAGAGAGGTGTGTGCAGCAGAGCCAATAAATGCCTCAGCCTAAAGCTGCCAAGTGAAAACAATATTATTGTAATTTACAACACACATGTAAGGCAAATGTTTGGTTTTTGTAATGTTTATATATTGAAAAAATGTATGATTTTTGAGTACCTTTTACACTACTGGTACTTTTACTTCAGTGTGGTTGTGATTGCAGGACTTTCTTACACTTTGGCATTAAGCATTACATTTTCTTCAAGGTCTGTGTGTTTACCTGTGTTTTGGCTGTGCTCTCTGTGTGCAAAGACCAAAGGGCTCGTCTCCATGTCTTCGTTCGGGACCTCCTGCTCCTGCTCTTCAATCTGCTCTGCATCAACCTTATCAAATACTTCTGATGCTTTCACCTTATCTGGAGTGTCTCCTTTTGCTTTTCTGATTCTGTTCCGGCTGGTTTTCTTTTCTTTAGCTTCATTTTTCTTCTGACGAGGTGACGGTGCAGGTTGATTCCTCCTTTTCATGCCTCCATCCTTCTTAGTCTTTACAGGAGACAAGACTGGCGCGATGTGCTCCTTCTTCCTCTGCTTGGACTTTTTCAGTGTAGGCTGGCTGTCTGAAACCTTTGTTTCCTCTGCACCCGGAGAGCCGCTCAGCCACCACTGTCCAGGCTGCCTCCTTTTCCTTTTCCCAGGAATCTGAATGTCTTCGGATGAACTCCCTTCAGATACAGCCAGTGGTCTGTTCTGTTTATTCTTTTCATCCACTTCTGTTTCAGAATTCATGATTTCTTTCTCTGTAAGAAGAAAATACAAAATATACAGCAGTGTATAGATGTTCACTTGGATGCGGATAGTAAGTTTTACTGTGATTTTAAATGTTTACATAAATTTCACATTGCATCTCTTAAAATCGCTCTCTTCTGAAATTGGTTAATTCTCTATCAATCCTTGGGGATGACAAGAGCAGCTTACACAGTTCATTTAGAAACATTTACACTAATTAACTTGAGATGACAACTACCATAAAAATTGGTATTTGCACATAGGAAGAGATTTTAACAGAAGGAGATTACCTGGAGGAGCATCTACAGGCTTCTGACTTTGCTCCTTCTCGGCCTCAACATGCACCGTCTCTGTCACTGCACCCGATTCCTGCTGCACTTTTTTGTCCCTCTTTAATGACTTAGCCCTGCTTGTCTTGGCATTTTCTTTCCCCTCTTTTAAAGACTTTGATCTCTTCATGTCAGAGGAGTTCTGAGCTTTCTCCTTCTTTTCATCTACAGCTGTGTCTTCTTTCTTTTTGTCTGGTTTCTCTTGTGTCTCTAGGTCATCTGCAGGAGGTTCCTCAGGACCGCACAATTCCGGCTGCTCCTCTGCCTGGTCACTTTCTTTAGATGATGCCTTCTTGAGTGTTTTCTTTTTGTCTGGTTTTTCTTGTGTCATTAGGTCATCTGCAGGAGGTTCCTCAGGACCGCACAATTCCGGCTGCTCCTCTGGCTGGTTACTTTCTTTAGATGATGCCTTCTTGAGTCTTTTCTTTTTGTCTGGTTTCTCTTGTGTCTCTAGGTCATCTGCAGGAGGATCCTCAGAACTGCACAATTCAGGCTGCTCCTCTGGCTGGTTACTTTCTTTGGATGATGCTTTCTTTAGTCTTTTCTTTTTGTCTGTTTTCTCTTGTGTCATTAGGTCATCTGCAGGAGGTTCCTCAGAACTGCACAATTCAGGCTGCTCCTCTGCCTGGTCACTTTCTTTAGATGATGCTTTCTTGAGTCGTTTCTTTCGGTCTGGTTTCTCTTGTGTCATTAGGTCATCTGCAGGAGGATCCTCAGGACTGCACAATTCATCCATATCATTTCCAGGCTCAGTCACCTCATTCTTCTTCCCTTTCACTTTCATCTTCTTCATTTTCTGACTGACAGTCTGACTTCCCGGTTTGCTGCTGGCCTGCTCAGCTTCCTGCTGTTTTTGTTCAGTCTCTATGGGGCTCTCCTTTGCTCCCTTCTCATCCGAGCTGTCCTTGCTGTTGCTGGAAGTTTTGTTCGGTCTCTTACTGGTGGCACTTTTACTTGGGATGGAAAACCAAAGAGGCGCGTCGTCCTCCAAAATCAGGAAATTGTCCTCTGGCTCAGGAGGAGGGGGTGCTTTTATTGGTGAAAGAGACTTCCTTGAACTTAAACACAAATATTGATTGGATTATTCATAGTTTTCAACATTACTTAGTATATATATTTTGGTTATTTTCACTTTTCAACAGTAAGGAAGTCTAGTTACAACTTATTAAGGTGCACTCTTATCTCAACTCACCATGAGGGTTTGGGCTGTATGGCCTCTCTTAGCTTCTGTAGAAAAGTGGTCATGTCGTGTCCCACTCGGGCAGGTGCCCCAACAAATGGCTGCTTCTGAGCGCTTTCTGACTTTGTCTTAGGAACTGAGACTTCAGGCTCGTCTCTCACCGCTGACATGGGTGGGTCTGTGTTTTCTTGCCTGATAAACAAAAAGAAAAAAAACAGGACTGTCATCTTTATGAGCAAATTTGTTGTACATAAAATATTAAGCCACAGTTTATATCTTAGGAGCGTAATTCATTCTCAAATGTCGATAGTCATTAGCTTCATTGTCATTATATCTAAAGTAAAAGCACAAAACTAACTCTGATGATATAGTAAGCGCTTATTAGTTCATACCGTTGTGCTTTTCTTTTGCCTTTCAGGTCAGCTGTATGAGGTTTCTTGGATGCCTTTTCTTTGACTGGCTGACTCTCTTTGCTACAGAAAAAAAAAAAAATCACATACATGTATGTAAAAAATCTAGAAGGGCATTCCTCAATGGGTTCCAAATAAATAAAGGCCAAAACCAAAATGGACACTATATACTATCTATGCAATCACTTTTGTAGTGGACCCTTACCATGATTTCTCCCCCTTGTTTTGTTGACTGGGTATGGGTTTGCTTAAAGCAATCTTGCTTGGAGGAGACTCCAACTCAAAATCATCCAATCTAGAGGGAAATAAAATTGTTTAATCAAATTTGCTGTAAATTAAACATTGAAAATGTACTGGCTCTTGCAGTTAGTGCTGACCATAAGTATTGAAAGTAGAATCCTAAAGTTTATACAAACTCAACCCATGAAATGCAAATAATCAAAGAATTTATTTCAAACAACTTTTTTCCACATGAAAGGCATTATCGTTACTTACTGCTCTGCGACGGGCCCGTTGCACTGCTGTTTCTGGGTGGGTAGGGACTCTGTCTCTGCCTCTTCTTTTCTTTCATCCCCATAGACAAAGAGGACTGGGGACATGACTGTATCTTTTTCATTATCCATCTCTACCTCGCCATCCACAATTACTTTCTCTTCAATAGGGCTGGATGTCTTTCTTGGGCCATGCACTTCAAATGGGATGTCCAAATCTGTAATAAGGAAAAGTAGTATCCTTTAACAAGAAAAACTTTTCTAGACAGACCAGTTGCCTACAATATAGCACTTAGAATTACAATGACCTGGATGGCTAGACCTTCATCTACACTTTTCTAAACAATACAAAAAAAAAGAGCTGACATGTGACCTGTACATTTAGAAAGGTCAGGTATTTTCACAGTGGAATACAGGCTTGAGTCTCTTACCAATGTCTAGTTTTGGACTGGGTGTCCCCGTTGCAGGATGTAGGAGATCTTCCTTAGGTTCCTAAAGAGTTACAAAACATATACTTCAAGGCTCACATCTAAAAGCATCAAATCTTTTCCAGCTAAAGAATCTGCTTAGTCTATATACAAGCACAACATCTGAAAGCGGAAGACCACTGTTTAAACTACCAAGCTTCAGTGGTCAAACACAATGTGGCTACTTTGTCCCACAAATGCAAAAATCATGCCACTGAGTTACTATGAAAAGTTTAGGTAGCACTTGCAGACAGAGATAATTGAATTTTGAAGTGGAAAAAGCAACATGTTGACGGGCTCATCCGTATTTTTTCAAGTGAGGACAACACAACAGTGAACAGCTGCTTTCAGTACATTACCGTTTGGCAATTTGGAACTTTTTCTCTTAGTTGTCCTTCCTCCTCTGGGTCTGAAGGACAGTCTCTACCCATCTGGTTTGTGTCAGTCCCCGTCTCAGAAATCTGGAGCAGAAGCGACTGAGGAGCTGGGTCTTCTTCTTCAAGCGAGGACGGCTCTGAAAAGAATAATGAAGTATAGGTTTACATAGTGACAATGCAAAACAATCTGCAAAATGTAAAGGTCAAATAATCCCACACTCGACTCACCCAAGTCATCAAACATCTTATCGATGTCTTCCAATTCCAGCTTTCCCACCCATTGATTAGATGTACTGAAAACACAAATGTTGATATGGTGACTAAAAGATCAACACCTCAGCATTCTCAATACAATTGAATCTGCATTAAACATCATTTCAATAAAGCCAATTTTACAAATGGACAGACAACATTCACAACTTCAACATAATGTGACAATAACTTATTTATTACTTAAAATAACAAGGCAGTCCCTTTAAATTACCTTTTTTTGTTCGGCACGTAGCAGAGTTTCCTCTTTGGTCTCCTCTGTGAACAGTTGAAGAAAAATCAGCTAGTTTTTAACTGTGATACAGATTATTTGTAAATCTTGAAACAAAAAAGAAGATCTAACATCACTTAAGCGTCACGGTAAGAAGCCAGTTTATAAGGAACACAAACCTTAAACTGTTGCAGTATATTTGATGCAACAGTCCTTGCTCATGTTAACTGACATAGGATGGACACATTACAGTCCACAGTTTAACGCATCACGGTTCAACAACATCACACACTACATCCCCATAAATTATCCTGACTGTTAAGTTAAAACACCTCGCTCAACAACAAAACCTAAACGCTCCCAAAACCGTAGAGAAGCTTCGAATCATTAAATTGCTGCTTTGTTGGTTTCAGCTACATGAGCTTGTTTGTAATTGTACATGGCAACCGTTTGTTACAAGCCCTTCCTCTTGGTTTCGGTTCACGTTACGTGTTTGATCACCCCTTTTTCCTCACAGGAACAACAGAGGAAAGATAGGTTACAGATGAAGCAGAAATTAACTTACCAAGGTAGGGTAGTTGTCCTCCATGTATGTTAGCTAGCTATTTCAAACGTACGTGCGATAACGTCAAGTGACTGTTCGCGACAGCTAACCCAAGCTAACGGTTAGCTAGCGATCATTTTGTTTCCACCAACTGCTCTTCTTATTCGGTTAGCCCACAGAGACCGTGCATTTGAAGACGCTCTCTGAAATCAAGCTAGTCAAGCTAAATCATTAATAGAGTGAAAGCTGCTAAGAAAGCTATTTCGCCCATTTGATAGGCGACGTTGCAGACTGTTAGCACAATGGCGCTGTTGACAATTTGTAAATAACCCGCGCGCTGATTTCCGTGGGCGACTTCCTGCCCTGAGTTCGGCCTCACAGACATGCCTATCGCTACTTTGGCAGATCCTTACGAACAGTTTATTTTTTCAAAACCATAGAATAAACTTGGCTACATCAACAATATGATATCAACTGAACTATATTACTGATGGAGCTTGTTGCCAATGCGCACAGGCTTTGATTGCTACGACTTGGCTGCCTGAAAGCACTAACTCAGGGAAATATATCACACTTACGTTTGTTCTTCTTCTTCTACGTTCTATTTTCCGGCAGTTGGCACTTAACTTTCCTGCCCTCTACAGGTTAATCGTGGTAATGCTAATTCTATCCTTAAAATGAACGATAATAATAATACGTTGTTGTTGTTGTTGTACATGATCAACTTTTAGCAAATGACTTACATTCTGATGTAATATCTGATTATGATAGACCTTTCTTTTTTTAGTCGCAATTGTCTTCTTTAATAGTGATATTCTAGTTCATTTGCCACATTATTAAGAAAGCACCCACATTGCGGTTGTACGGTTAAAACAATTGGAATCACATATCATAAATTGCACGAATCCTTTATTTCCAATAAATATGTCAAGATGAGTACAGTAATCATTAGAAGGGAACATCTGATATTAAACAAACAAACTGTAAACTCTGGGAAATGGTAAAGCATATGGCCTATATTGTTAAGTGTTTGATTACAATGTGATGCCCCTGTGCAGTGTTGTAAAACTATCCTTATCAGAACCTAATGAGTTGTGTAAGCAATTTTTATGTTAGAAAAGAGCGATAAGGTTTAGAGATCAGTCAGACAAATTACATTTATCACATTATTTTACAATGCAAATTATACCAGAGTGTATTTTAAATAATACTGTGTGTGACCAAAATGTAATACAATTTATTACAGGTGCACTTTGTTATTCTGGAGAAGAAATTTTAATCTGAATTAATCTTCTTCGTTTTCATGACTTAACAAACTGAATAAACAAACTGACCTTAAAGGACAACACAACTGCACACTGTTTTACTTTGTTTGTATTTTGTGACATCGTAAAAATGTTCAGCTAAATATCTTTTTCTGCTTCTTAGCAATCTCCTTCGGTTCCATGGCATCAGGACTTATGTCTGCGTACAGCGGCTGCTTGATGTGTCTCCACACCACCAAAACAATCCGGATGGCAAACAGCACACAGGCCAGGGCCAGAAGCACAACTGGGGGAAGAAAATCTAGTTAGTCCTCATACATTAGAGGTAAAATGTTACTGTAGTTGGACCACCGTTTCAAAAGCCCTCTAATTACTTTTACTTTCACATATTATTACAATGGCGTTTCTCGTGTCTTACCAATGAAGATGCCATTGCGGCTGGGCGATTCAGCGTTGTAGTTTTTGTCCAGGTTTCCGGACAGCGCCCAGATCACAACGGGGTAGACGATGAGGATGTACCTCACGTGTTTGTCAAGGACAAAGTTTTCCAAAACAAACCTTCCAAACACAAAGCAGAATCACATTGCCTCACCATCTCACAGATGATTTTGCACATTGCCTCTCTAATTATTTTGACATTTTCAATTGACATTTTCAATTGAACTTAACTCACCACACGAGCAGAACAACAGACAAAACAGAGTACGAGACGGTGGCAGCATCCAGTGGGGACATATTCACTTCATAAGTCAGTACAATGGCCACGTTGATTAGTGTTGCGATGGTTGTCCACGTTGTGTAGATCATCACACCGTTCTGAACCTGCACATATCATAAATCTCATTAATTCAACACTGACCTACACTTAATGATGCAAATCCTGTATGACTGTCGTACTAACCAGCACACGGATGAGCCACAGGTCGACATTGTGGTATTTCTTGAGCCAGGGCCCATAAATATGGAGTCCGTGGCAGATGAAGAATATCATGGAGTAATTTGTGCAGATGACCAGGATGAGAAAAATCAGTGCTGCAATCATAATTCTTTAGAAAGGCACAAGAACAGCAGGAAAATAGGTTTAGTGTCTATGACAGTAAAAGAAAGTCAGATCTCCCTGTCTGGACAGCTAGCTGCACGGCTAACTGAGCTAACTTGCCCCCAGCAGCTACAGTAAACGAGATTAAGCCATTACTGCGTTGAAGTAAGAATTAAAGAGGTGGCCAATTGTTACATATTGCGCCTCTGATTGTAAAAAGAATAGTCAGAGGAGACATTTCAAACCCTTACCCTTTGTCCCAAACAAGCAGCCAGCCGATATTGAAGCACAGATTGATGCACCAGCTAATAAAGAATCCGTAAGGCAACACAGCAGGGCTGCAGTACACGTAGCCATAGCCGTTCCTGTAAGAAGAAAAAAAAAAACACGTTGTCACACTGTGAATTTCCTCAGAGCAGCAATTATCAGTTTAGGGAAATATTGTTTTCTGTGGCTTTTACTTTGTTCTGCTACACCTGCATTTGTTGCATATCATCCCCAAAAAAGGTATTACAGATACACAGATTGACCCAGGTTCAAATATTTTAAGTCTCTAACAAGAAAATATACAATTTTGGCCCCTACTTCCTGCAAAGTCCTGAGACGATGTAGATAACCATTGCTGTCAGCCAGACGTAGATGACACTCCAGATGTTAAAAGTCCATCCTGAAGGTGTGATCTGGGTGTCAAACACAGCAGACACATTGCCCGTAGTGGTCTTATAAGGGCCTGGAGAGGAAAAATGCAAATAATGAGTGCGATGGAGAGGAATGTAACACGTTCAACTAATGTTTGTGATTGCCAAACATTCTTAGGGCGCACTCATAATTGGCCCAGTTGCGCAGTACCGTGCCAAAATGCAATTGTCCCTTCTCCCCAGTCCCTACGCTGGCCTGCACCCACACTGCTCCGGACCCAACCAAGCCTGAGCACGGTTGCCTCTTGTTGTACATCCACATTGTGTACTCGTGCTTGTGCATGAGCAACTGTATCATGCTGTAGGACACCTCTTCCAACCGTGCCAGGGCCAAGGAAGGGTACTGTGCTCGAGCGTGGTACGGGTGCTGGTCAAACAAACTGGACTATGGGGGTCAAACGTTCTTAGGTACGGTACGGATTGCCTCATGTGAGTGCGCCCTTAGTGTGTTTATTGACAGTATTAGTTTACTTCCTCTACAAGTTGAAGGGACAGTATGTAGTTTTGGAGAAGAAATTCAAACTCAAAATTTGTTTTATATTTACAATACCAATGAATTTATGATACAACCTCAGAAATATAACATTTTTTCCATGTCTGGATAAACAAGCTGTTTAGGAAAATAAGGTCCCCAGAACGCTGTTTGAAGCTAGAAAGGTGGCGGGGTCCACCTCATATAAACAATATAAAACTGTGTTGTCTTTAAGATCAGTTTGTTTGTTCTGTTTATTCAGTCATGAAAACTAAGCAGTTTGTTTATTTAGTTTGTTTAGGCATTGAAAATCAATGAAGATCTTTCTCTGCTTTCAGTATTTAAATCTCTCCAAAAACTACATAGTGCACCTTTAAACTAAGGAATCTAAACACAAAAGAGAGATGGGTGACAAAGCTTTAACTCACCAAGTCCAACTACAGACAGCCCGTTGAACACCAGACTTATTGCAAAGCCCGCAAGAAACGCCACAATCGCAGCAAGACGTCCGGGATTATGTTTTGCCATCATGGTCTACTGTGAAGGAGGAAAAATATGCAAACATAAAAGTTTTTTTTGTTTTGTTTAAACACATCCACGTAACTGCAAAAAGGTTCTTATGCCAACAAATTAAGGAATTACAATGGATATATGACGGATTAATTCTTTGGTTTCAATACATTGTGGTGTTTTATACTCAATGAGCGAATAGATGTGAGCTCAAAGCAACTTGTTTTCAGCTTCACTGTCGATGACCTGCATTTGAACCTGACCCCTGACCTCTCTGAGGAGTGGGAGAGTGATAACAGTCAGTCACCTTATGTACTTTAGCATGTTAGTTGCCATTCAGATACTTTCACAATGTTTTTTTTTGTTTTGTTTTTTTTTACGTAAAACACAAGCTTTCCTGTAACCTTTTATTAAGATTGTCAGCCAAATAAATAAAAAAAGTCATTCTAAGAAAATTATTTCCCAGATTTCAAATAACAACAACTAAATACATTTTATATCAGGTTTCAAAACTACTTGTGTAACATCCAAAAGGTCCACGTGCCGCGGCATGTTGGCAGCAAAACAGGATAAAGAGAAAGAGACGTAGGCCTACCTTTGTCTGTGCGAGGAAGCAGAATACTGTGCAGAGAACGAGGGGGTGTCCATTTAATAGATTAACTGGTTGTGTAAGATGAAGTTTTATGAGCACTCGGGGCATCACGTGCACCTATTATCTTGGATGCATTCCTGCAGCAGGGCGTTGAATTGTAAAAACTGTCAACATTTGACCCTGTATGATCCATAGTGCACCGATTCATCCATTTATCTGCTGGTCCTCTTCTTGATCAGTGAATTTGTTTTATATTGAATCACAATTACCTCCTGAGATGTCTTGTTTTGTCTGATCGACAGTCTAAACTTCAAAAGGACTCAGTTTGATTCAGCTGAGGTGAAGAAAAGCAGCAGAGTGGTGCATTGTTAGAGCCGAAACCACAAAGTGTTTCCGGCATTTTTGAATGTAGTTAGTGTTATATATAGAACTTAAAGGTTCTGTACATAACATTATCAACATAGAAATGGCAGCGAACAAAAGTTTGCCATATAAATATATGGAGGAGTCATATTGCGACTTGAGAATAAAGTCTCACTTTGTACACGTGTTGTGATCCAAGCTTCTCTGGTCTTTGTTTTCGTGGCCGGGCTGGCCGCCTGGTTCCAACCTGACTCAGAACTGATTTTATGTCAGTTCGAAGCTATGAAACTTCATGGGTGCGTAACTTTAGTCGCCATGATAGCTAATTAGCTCTTACCGATATTACGGAATTGTTTGCCAATAGTGAAATGGCTAGATGTTGCTGAATGTTGTATATAGCACCTTTAGAATATAATGATGATAGATAAATAATATTAAACAGATATCAAAACAGTACCTGATACATTTTCTGATCATTTAGAAATCAGCTAATTCAGTCCTGTCATCCATCCTTTATCATTATTGTTAATGATCCTTCCTTATGTTGTCATCAGTATATATTACTGCATCTCGAGTGACCTATCAGGGACATTGTTGTACTGTTGGAGTATTTATTATCTCTTATGTACCACAAATCATTACATAAAGGCATGACATGAGGGAAAGCGCTATTTATTTTAAACAGCATACAAAGTCAAAATGCACGAACTAAAAACAAACAATAAACAATAATTTTAGGAGGAATTGTTCATATTATCAGAGCATTCACATGTGATGATCCACATTATCACAGCGTGACTCCCGTGTCACTTTTTTTCCCGTAGCTTAAAGGATCTCTGAGGCTGAATTTTCCAATAGCATTATATACAAAGCATAGAGAAATATATCTCACACAGAAGCTGAATACAAAAATATTTAATTTAACAAAAAAAGACATCCACTCGACATTTTCACTTAAATATTCTGTTCTGCTTCTCGGCGATCTCCATCGGGGACATGTCGTCTGGGCTGACGTCTTTGTAAAGTGGCCTCTTGATGTTCTTCCAGGTAACCAAAACTACCCGTGCGACGAAGAAGGCACAGGCTGAAGCCAACAGTGCAGCTAGTGGGAAGAAAATACCAGAGGGAAGCATTAGTGTGGAAGCCATCTGTGTCTTATTGCAAGTAAGTGACGTAAACAGGTTTTGATTTCCTGTTTTGGTCAAGATGTTTAAGTTCCTCACCAATGAAGATGTTATTGCGAGTCGGATTCGCAGCGTCGTAGTTTTTCGTGAATACTCCCGTCAGTGCCCAGATCACTGAAGGGTAAATGCTGAGAATGTACCTCACATATTTATCGAGGACGGAGTTCTCAAGGATGAACCTGTGACAGATGCAACACATTAGCTTCTGGAAAGACCCACTGAAGGTAATCCAGAATGAGAATCTGCAGTGCACTTACCACACAAACAGCACTACGGTCAAAATGGAGAGTGAGAGCGTGGCGGCGTCCATCTGGGACATGTTCGCATTTCTGGTCAGCACAATGGTCAAGTTAACCAGGGAAGCGATGGTTGTCCATGTTGCATATATGGCAAGGCCGTTCTGAACCTGCAGTAGAGACAGCAGAGTAGAGTTTTTCAGTGGGATGTGTCTCAAAGCAGTAGCTTGTGAGATTCGATGTTAAACAGAAGCTTAAAATCGAGCTTTCGTACGCACCAAGACACGGTGGAGCCACAGGTCGACTTTGTGGTATTTGTTGAGCCAGGCTCCGTAGCTGTGGAGACCGTGGCAGGAGAAGAATATCACGATGTAGTTGGTCGAGGCGATCAGGATGAGGAAAATCACGGCTGGAACCATCAACCTTTGATAGGGATAAAAAGTAATAGAATGTTAGATATCATGGTGATTTCCAGCAACTCGTGTGCAGATTTTGTACTTCTCCGCCCATGAAGTCCGATCTATTTTAACTACACGTGGCCCAGAATCACACGGAATAAAGGGCAAGAGAATATTAAACTCAAGACTATTGTGGCATTTGAATTTTGCAGAGAAGTGAACAGTAACTCTTGTTTACTTTTCATGATTTATAATTGAAGACCCTGCATACGTGCAGTTCATCGCCTCCCCTGTGTTTTTCCTCATTCAGGGGAGGTTATCGAAAAGGAATTATGTTCTTCTATTGTTGTGGTGTTTTTACTTATTGCTGTTCAAACTTATTCCTTTCAGTTTATCCTGATACTACCTTGCCTCATAGGGCTTCACAATCTGTACGTAATACGACACTGTCCAGACTTGAAAATGCAACTTGAAAATAGAATATGAAGTGTAATAGGTAAAGAACTGACAGTGGTCTGAGAACAAGCCCCATTCATCTCACTGCAGTGCTGCTTTCCAGGTGATTGTGTATATATACAAAATCTAATAACAGGTAATAAACTTTATTGATTATTATGTATCATATTCTTTTTTTTCAATCTCTTTGTAAACACGCAACAACAAATAAGAAAATGTTGATCTATATTGATTCGGAATAGGCAGAAATAACAATATTGAAATTAAAATATGGAGAAACCGAATGACACAAATCCATTTGAAGTTTTCTTTATGTCTGAAATATACAGTTTCTGTCTCATTTTACTTGACTTTTGTCACCAAACTTGTCCTCTATACATTTATGCCTCAATGATTTTTATTAATTTGAGGTGATGATCTATATTTCGGAGTCTTATGAGCCTGTGAGCTACTTCCTGTGACTGACAACACTCAAAGACATGAAGGTCAAGTTGACTAGAGATTCAAACTCCCTTCACAACCTTTGAATGTGTCACTGTGCTTTTCTGCCTTTAACCATGCTGGCATAGCCTCAATCAAAGACTTGAGCATGAACTGGATTTAGCATTGTTGTGTCAAAATGGGCCTCAAATACACATAAAGCCAATAGTTCATCTGTTAGAATCCATTGAAGGTATTTTTTCAATACTGTGAATTAAATTGCTGACTAATTTCAGTTTAAACTGACATTTCATAACCCAACTCACCTTCTGTCCCACAGAAACAACCAGCTAGTGTTCAGGCCCAGATTAAAGCACCAAGTTAGAAAAAATCCCCATGGCAAAACAGCAGGGCTGCAGTAGACGTAGCCGTAGGCATTCCTAATAAAAGAAGTGACAGAGGTATGTGTGTACTTTGTCAAACCAGATACAGACTAAGAGACCAAGGTAACCATTATGTATCAGTGCAACTGTATGAACATAGGAAAACTACAAAAAGTACATACTTTCTAAAGATGCCGGAGAGGGTGTAGGCCAACACCAAAGCCTGAAAGACGTAAATGATCGACCAGATGCTGAAGGTCCATCCTGCGGGGGTGATCTGGGTGTCAAACTCATCTGAAATATTACCTGTGGACTCCAGAAATGGATCTGACGGACAAAAATTGGGAAGAAGAAAAAAAAATCACAGAGCTGAACACAGTGTGGATCCAAAAAATGACTGTAAAGACTGATTTTGACACACTCTGTGGTGACTGAATCAGACATTACACAAGAGAGCGTGAGAACTTACATATTCCCGGCGCTGCCAGAGCACTGAACACCATAGTGACGATGAAGAAAATCAACGCCAGCACGATGCCAATCATCAGTCCAATGTTGTGTTTTGCCATTGTTGATGAGTAAACAATCTACAAACAAGTAAAATACATTGAAACACACATTATAGGGTAAAAAACAAAAACATTTGGGCGCACCATGTTGATAATTCACGCTTAAAATCAGTTTGACGTACCGTTTATTGGACCTTCTTGGTTGAAAGCAACACAACGACTGCTCTTGAGGAGAGGCTTTATTTGCATTGAAACGAGCCTGTTGTGTAACTGCTCATCTTTTATGGCCCTTCAGCACGTGTGCATGTTTGTCACTTATATCATCAATGTTTGCAGATGTCCTCCATCTCCCCCTCCCCCCTGTCTTCAAACAATGAACAAAACTGATCTGTGAATCAGTGACGACATAAATTCATACAACTTCAGATGAATGATTCTCTTGTTCATGACTCAGTTTCATAATTCTACACATATATGAAGAGGCTGGACTTTCCCCCTTGCTGTAGGATCATGTTTGGTAACAGGTCTTTATCACCCGCTGACACCTGACTGTGGCCCTGCAGGTGCGACCGGAGCCTCTTAATCTTCAGTGCTGATGAGGACGAAATGTTGGCTCACTTCCAGCTGGAGAAAGGGCGACATGGCAAAGGTGGCGGGTGCAGGGTCGCTGTCACTTCTGGAGCTCATAACAAGTTTTCTCCCGTAGGTGTCATAAGGTTATGAACAGAGAGTAAACACACCCTGAAGTCGTGGATGGGTTTACAAGACACCCGGCTGGGACAACTTTTACTGAATAGAAGGATGTGTACACGTTTTCCACCCGTGCATCTCCTCTTTCATCTCCGTCCATCAGCTGCTTTGAACCACAGTTACTGTTTTTTGAACCAAGAGATCCGTCCGCATGTTTGAGCAGCCAGCTTGTGAACCGATCTCTTGGTTTCATCCCTGTATGTGCCAAGTTTGACAAGCTACAATTAAATAAGCACATCAAACAATAAAACAGTGAGTGGTATTTAAGATCATGGTCACGATGTAGCATTGAGGACACTTTACAAAAGAATATATTGGCTCCTGTGGTGGATCCAGCCTGCCTGCTGATTCTGCAATTTTAGCATTAACCGTCTGTATATGAAAAGCTGGTCAAACTCTGTGCTTGATGGTTTGATACACATGCTGATTTGATGACGTTGCTGGACGATTTTGTTGATGTATTTTGAATTCGGAGTGTTACACTGGCGTACTTATTTAGGGAGACTGCAGGATAGTCGCCAACGTTCTCTTTTTATTGCTATTCTAATGATTATGGTTGTTCATTGATGCACTGCTGCCGAGCCTGTTAACTCCTGTTTGCTCTGTTTTGGGTTTTTTTCTTTTTGCACTTTATGCTACCAAACCAACTGTCCTTTAGAGACAAATCAAGATGAACGTGAACCATTTTCAACAAAGGTGCTTGTACTTTAGTATTTCGCTAGCGTACATTGCAGAAGTAAAATATTGTTTTAACTCTAATTTACTTGCGGTTACATTTTTCAAATATAAAACATCTGATGATTACACAGAATATGACAAAGAGGATCTATAAGGATCATGTGTCATACACCTGTTTAGATCCTGGTACATATGTTTGCTCAACTAAATACATTCACTCAATTCCCTGCGTCTAGTATTGTACATTTCAGAATCAAAATATTGTACTTTTTCTATTAGTTTAGATCAAAGTTTTACACACAAAGCAGATGATGACCACACAGAATGTGTGCATTTGCATTTTCAAATGGAAGCATCAGTTTTATTATCCAGTGATAAAAGATCTATAAGGGGTCATTGTCCAAACACTCGTTTAGTAACAGCGATTTATCACCTGATCAAAGCGGTTTGTGGGACCTTGAATATGAATCGAGTTATGAAATGCTGACTCGCTGCTCTAACAATTACAAAAGATATCATGACTCTGACTATGACTGTATCTGACCTCTGTTACTTAAGATGATTGATTTAAGATATATTTTTCAGTGGTAAACAGACTCAAGTGTACTTAAGCAGAATTTGAAGTTTTTCAATCACATGCCAGGCTACTTTAGGCTTCTACATCGCCACATTTCAGAGAAGAACATGTGCTTTATATTGATTTACTTGAGATTAATGACACATAAAATAGTAGACAATGATTACGAAAAGCTGACTGGGTGAAATTTAGATAATAGCATTATTATTACTAGGGTTGTTTTGATATTGATCATGTATATCTACAGAATATCATGTGTGAAAATCTGTTAGTTTCCGACAGAACTTTAAGCTGAAGGGATTCGGCTTCATCCGTGCAAACACCTTTATGACAATAACAAGAAAGTACAATGAACTTTACCGTGTTTATTGTTTATTTATTTAACATGATACAAAAGGATAGTTTTCAGTTTCCAAAATGTCCATTTGACACTTGAGTTCCTCCAGGTTTGATAACGTGTTTTGCTTAAACAGGATTTGTGATGAAACTATCCCTCCCTGCACAGCAGAATGAAAAGACAGCAACACATACTGACTTAAAAAACAACGTCAAACATGAAAACTTGTAAACACATTGACAACCCACAACAGGTATGTAAACATGAACACGTGAGGGAAACATCTTTTTATAATTATGTACAGTCTTTACAGTGTCATCGGTCTCTCGGTGTCCATCGTCAGCTGCTTTACCAGAACCGGGAGCCCGGCAGCTTCCTCGCCGCGTCCTGCCGCTGCGCCTGCGGGCAGTAGCGGCGCGTGTGAGCCTGATCCCCGGTGGCTCTGCAGATGGGGCAGGTGTAGTTCCAGAGGACGGGGCAGATGACTTTCCCGTCGTCCGACTTCAGCTTGTGTGACCGGTACACCCGTGCAGACTCCCCGTTCTGCTTGCAGAAGCGGCAGAAGTCTGAAGAAGTCCCACTGGAGCTGCTGTCCGACAGGCTGCTCACTGACTCGGTCCCCTCAGAGCTCTTGCGGTGCTGCCGGCGGGGGGTCTGGATGTGGCACCGCGCTCCGGCTGCTGCTCTCCGGGGTGCCTCGGTGTCTCCTCTGGGTTCCCCCTGACGCAGATCGCGCAGCTTCTCCATGACTCTGCCCAGGTTCATGTAGTCATGCCACATGTCGAAGTCGTCCCCGTCGGACAGGAGGGAGCTCTGGACTCTCTGCATTGTTGCCGTCTTTTTGGAGGAGAAATTGCGCACAGTTTGCGCCTGTGTTGGAGCGACCTCACATTTATAGACTTCTATAAAGTGCAACAATGTTTGGTTTCTAATGGCTGGAGGTGCGTCGATGGCCAGGTGCAGTCTGGAGAATACTCTAAATATGATTGAACTTGTGTTTTCGTTCATCTCAGCAGCCTGGCTGTCGCCAGCACAGGGACCAAATCCTCAGAAAATAAAACCACCAGATGAATAAATCCTCAATCACCTGTTTTTTATTAAACCCACAGATGAATGGAAACAACAAAATGTTGTGTTGCATGTTGACTGTGGCACAATAATAATAAAGGAAACCTACTGAGACAAAGGCATCCTTGTGTGTGTGTGTGTGTGTGTGTCCGTGCACAAATAACATTCCTAACCTTTTTCCACAAACTGTGCTTTGAATGCCACAGGGTCAGACAGGGTTTATGCATAATTTGAACCTTTATTCACCTCCCCCCCATACGCATAAAATGCACACACACACACACACACTCTCTCTCTCTCTCTCTCTCTCTCTCTCTCAAACACACACACATACCAAACCCCACATTCCAAAGATGAAAAGATAATGCGTAATTTCAAGTGCGCAGACATAAAAGTGATAGAACTAATGAAAATGTTCTCTTATATCAGTGTGGAGGAAGAGAAGCTTTTATGCAGGCTGTGCTTGTTTCAATGTAAATTAGTTGCACAATATGTTTAGTGTGAAATTGTACAAAGGGTTCAAAATGCTTCCAAGAATTTGAGTGATCATGAATAAAGAGGAAGATGATGATGATTATTATCTAATATCGCTGTTTTATCCTAAATGTTAGAGCATATTGTGTTCCATCTGCGTGTAAACAACACACTGTTTTAGTTGCATTAATTCAGCTTGCATGGCCTTTCGGGACGAAAATAAAACTAAGCTTATAATGACACTCGAGGTGGACGATCTGCCCTCCATCGCGGCCGCTCATGCGCCCTGTGCGCGTCTCTCCTGGTGATGCCTGTCGTTGTTTTCTATGTCGCGTGAGCTCAGCTGCACGCGTCCGCCTGATGACCGCCGGCGCCGGAGCGTGTCTCCAATCACACAAAGTATCGTTTGGCTTTAAAAGGCACATTAACTCACAAACCACCCCAACACAGACACAGCTGTAGTCCCGCACTCAGTCCTCCTCCCCAAAGAAGATGAAGTAGACTGCGAGGCTCCAACTGCGTATTATTGTTATTTCACTGCGGCTGTCCCTTCACACAGATAAAACCACGAGCAACTGCGTCAGGCGTAACATGTGTTGACGGACATGTTTTGTATTTAATTATTAAACGTTTGCAGTGAGCGTACAGCATGTCAATGTGGATTATGGAAGATGTTTGTGTACTTATTTACAAAGCAGGAGCGTCGCGTGGGTGGGGCGGAGTGTCGGTGCGGGGGGGTGAGGGGGGTGAGCAAAATATCCCGCATGCGCAGTAGTTTACCGGCGACGGCTGTACAAACGGTGGCCTAGCGAACCAGGGGATTACGGAGAGCCCAATTTGACAGGTCAGTTAATAAGAATTACAGACATTTGACGGTCTGTGTATACTAACGCCGTGTAACCTGAAGCTAATTCAGTTCTTTCTGTCGGCCACATTTGGAAAACATTTGGCTGTCGCATGAGCTAACGTTAAGGTTGCATCTCAGAGCTAATGTTAGCCAGTTAGCTAGCTTTCGGCAGTACGCTGTGCTAACAACGGGTTTGACATTTGCTAGCTGGCTAGCTAGCTGACTACGAGTAGCGTCCCCTTAAACCCGTGGTTTATGATTTTTAGATTGTTTCGTGCTCCGCTGATTTCTGAACTGACAGGGGGAAACATCACCCCGGTTCATTAGATAATGATATGTCTCGCTGCTTTTAAATCAAGCAGTGTTAAGACACATAAAGCTAACCAGCTAGCTAGTATCCTTAGATGCCCCCATTTGTGGAACTGTGATTGCTGAAGAATGATGTCCTATTTAGTTACGTAAACTACAGTTGAAGTTTCGATATCAACTTGGCTATATTAGTGAGTGATTGTCCGTGGTTTGACACATGAACACAACTGGTGAAGGTTGCCCTGCTTACAGCTAACTTTGACATGATATGGCTAGAGATACATTCAGCATATGCATTGTTATACAACTGGTGGTGTAGAATAGGATTTTGCCATCTATCAATACAATATTCACTTCCAAATTGGAAATTAATGAACTCTCCAACCCGTATTGTAGTCTGACTACACAAACTTTATTTTTTCATCTATCAAGGCTACACAATGAGTCAGGGTAAGGACAATGCACGACTCAAGAGCTACAAGAACAAGTCCCTCAACACAGATGAAATGAGAAGAAGGAGGGAAGAGGAAGGCCTACAGCTCCGCAAACAGAAGAAAGATGAACAGGTGAGTTAAGCCTGGAGGAACTAATCTAGCCCTCCTCAGCAGAGGATGAGTTATCAGACAAAGAAATTATCAACCAGATATTAGGAAATAGATATTATTGGCTATTCAACAGTATCTGAAAAATTCTAGCCAATGAATACAGTTGATAATATTAAACATACGAGAACATTTTTTATCTAATTGACTTAAGAAGCACAGCATTTACAATCTCCGATACAGTAGGTGGCGGTATGGACCTTGAAACTTGGGTTGTGGTCCACCAATAAACAAAGAGAAGAAGTAGAGCTGTGTAATATATAAAATCATGCATCTTTGCTCATTATCTGTGCATTTTTTACCTCCAGGTCTGCACAAATGATAGGTTATGATCTTTCTAGTGTACAAAAATGTGAAATTGTCCTTCATCTTGTTGGTATCCGCCATGATAAGCCTGCAGTTATTGTTAGCCTATTGGCTGAAAAAAAAAAAAAAATCTGCATTGTGCATTCCTAGTTTTAGCATCCATTATTTTTGAAGCAGAATATTCCTATAGGGAAATTAAAGGCACTGTGACCTGTCTTTACAGATCACCATTTAACATAATCAGTATGAATGATTACAATATTGTGTTATGTCAGGATTTAAACCAGAATCCATACTGTGATCCTTAGCTATGTAATAGCAAAAAATATTAATTTGAATGATATTCTGTCGCAGCTTTTTAAGAGGAGGAATGTTGCCACAGTGGAGGATGATGGCATCCCAGAGGATGACGGGATGGCTGATAGCGGCTACCTGGAGTCCCAGGCTAACAACATGGACCCACTCATGGTAAGAAGAGAAAGATCAGTCGAACCAGTAAAAACCAATCCTGCCATCTTTCTACATTCACTGCACATTTGAAGTCAGAAGTGAAAGCATTTCCTCTGTGTTTTATCATATCTTCATGTCCCTGCTGCACAGGGTGGGGTCATCTCTGAAGACATGACTCAGATGATCTTCTCCACTTCTCCTGAGCAGCAGCTAATAGGCACTCAGCGCTTTAGGAAACTCCTTTCTAAAGGTAAGACTGGCGTAGATGGTTATTAATACTGCTTATAGATAATTTTCACCCCTGTTCATGACCGCGGCACCTGGTTGTGCACCTCTGCACAAATGCTGAATAACAATTTAATGCATTCAACAGGGAATATTAATCATTGCTTCATGTGTACATTATACAATTGGTCTAAATTAGTTATGCAGGCTGTTTTCTTCAACAAAACTTTTTGAAAAAAAATGCCACTTTCAGACAGTGTCATTGTTGCAGCAGTAAAAGGCATATTATTGCTTTAGAACTTTTAATCCCAATGTAAATATTTTTATCAGTTGATATCAAGATAATGCTTTGTCTATTTTCATCATACTGTTCCCTTTACACACAGAACCCAACCCACCCATCGATGAAGTCATTGCCACTGCAGGGGTGGTGGAGCGCTTTGTTGAGTTCCTGAAAAGGAGAGAAAACTGCACATTGCAGGTACATTTGCTCAGGCTTTGCTATAGTGCAGTTGTGCACAAGCTGACTAAGATGGGGAGAGTTGAAGCTGCTTAATATTCTGGCAGTGTTGTTTGCTATGAACTCCGTCTGCACTAGCAATGCATGTCACATACTGTATGCATTCTGTGTGTGGTGCAGGTAGAGAAAATAACACACTTGACAGATTTAAATCTATATTGAGTGATTTCTATGTAATAAGTGAATTTTTTTGACTGTTGTTTTAGTTTGAAGCTGCTTGGGTGTTGACCAACATTGCATCAGGTACATCCCATCAGACTCGGGTGGTGATCCAGGCTGGAGCTGTGCCCATTTTCATAGAGATGCTCGGCTCAGATTTTGAAGACGTACAGGAACAGGTACCGAGGATTCAGATGTACATTACATCACTTCCCTCTATTAGTCAAATGTCTCCCTATTAACAGTCACTTATACCTCTCTTTTTTGTTTCCCCATGATAACTTTTTTCTAAACAACAACATATTGCGTGAATACATAAAGTTCTCTTATTGAATACTGTACATTTTAATGTTGATCATCGACTGACCAGAATTGCTTTGCCCCTCAGGCAGTGTGGGCCTTGGGAAACATAGCAGGAGATAGCACAGAATGCAGAGACTTTGTCATAGACTGCAACATTCTGCCTTCTTTGGTGCAGTAAGTAGCAGCTCAATGTCACATTGTCTTTCCCCTAAATCTTCTTATAATGCTTGTAAACCAAGAGTAACTTTGATCCAGTATCCTCCGTAACAAAACTCCTTCTGCAGGTTGTTGGCCAAACAGAATCGTCTAACGATGATGAGAAACGCAGTGTGGGCGCTCTCAAACCTGTGCAGAGGAAAAAACCCACCTCCGGACTTCTCTAAGGTAATTTGCCAAGATAACCATATCACTATGGCAACGGCACACTTCTCACTTTGCTAAAGTACAACATATCTCACACTACAAGGTCACAGGCTGTATAAAGTTGCTTATATCTAACCTGGAAAAACAATCGCACTCAACACCAACATGTTCCCTCCTGATGTGGCTCTTTGTCCCATTTCTTTCCCCCCAGGTGTCCCCGTGTCTCAGTGTGCTGTCCTGGCTGCTGTTTGTCAATGACACAGACATTCTGGCTGATGCATGCTGGGCACTCTCCTACCTATCTGATGGCCCCAATGACAAAATCCAGGCTGTTATTGATTCCGGAGTCTGTCGCAGGCTGGTGGAGTTGCTGATGTAAGCCTCTACAGAGACACTGTAAACACATACACTACAAAGATATTTATTGCTGGAGAAGAGCTTTTAATGGTAACAGACTGTACCATGTGTACAATTGGGTGTGACAACCCAGATGTGGCTGTGTTGTGAACATACACATACAGTTATGGAGTTTTGCTAATGGATTACCAGCTGTGACAAACTGCAAAATTCAAGACAGGATACACTACACTACAAAAAGTCCCTATAGTGTTTCCATATGAAAAAATAACCTGTGAAATCACTGATAAGTCGCTACTGTCATGGAACAGTCATCAGTTTGATACCTTACAATCCTTTGTTCCAGGCACACTGATTATAAGGTGGTGTCCCCTGCACTGCGAGCTGTTGGGAACATAGTCACAGGAGATGACCTACAAACGCAGGTAATGGCAGCTTGAACACACACAGAGGTTATACTTACCTAGAAAGTAATTGAATACTTACTGACTTTGTGTGTAATTTGCTCGATTGCCCAGGTGATTTTGAACTGTTCAGCACTGCAGTCCCTACTTCACCTCCTGAGTAGCCCCAAGGAGTCCATCAAGAAGGAAGCCTGCTGGACCATCTCCAACATTACTGCAGGGAACCGAGCACAAATACAGGTGTGTGTGACTGTCAGCGTTGAGTCCCAAAGAATAACCTTGGCCGTTTTTGTCTTATAGAAGTTTGAAAGCATTCCCTCATGTAATCATGTCTTGTTTTCCCTCTCTGTAGATGGTGATAGATGCGGGTCTGCTGCCCCCTCTCATCACGATCCTGCAGGTAGCAGAGTTTCGCACAAGGAAGGAGGCAGCTTGGGCCATCACCAATGCCACCTCGGGGGGCTCTGCAGAGCAAATTAGGTAAGACCACTGATGCAGTTCAACGCACAGCCAGTGTGTACAGTACTATATCAAAGCCTTCACATCCATAGAAATGTGGCGTGTTCCTCTGTAATTAACGGCATTCTGTGAAATAATACAGAGTTAGCATTTTGCACCGCTCAAGGAAGTACATCACTGCTTTGTTGCTTTTTTATTTAGGGCATTGTTTAATAATTTCAACATGGCTGAAATGAACGTAACTTACTAATTACACCCATATAAGACATTCAACGCAGTAGGGAGACCTTTTTGTAGCTGTTGTAGTTATGAGTAATGTGGTGTAGTTTTATCTTTTAATGCAGGTGTGGTGTCTTGATAATGCTTTGTATCTACTGTTAATCCAAACACACTTATTTGCTTTGAATGAGTAATCAAAGTTCTGCCCTGTCTCTGATCTGTGTGCTCGCTGCCCCCTGCAGGCACCTGGTGGAACTCGGCTGCATTAAACCTCTGTGTGACCTGCTCACTCTCATGGACTCCAAAATAGTTCAGGTGGCTCTAAATGGCCTGGAGAATATTTTGCGACTGGGAGAACTGGAGGCCAAGAGGGGAGGAGGCATCAACCCTTACTGTGCACTCATTGAAGAAGCCTATGGTAAGTGTAAACACACACACACACACACACACACACAGACTCGATATAAATGATGTAATTACATTTAAGCAATTCCAAATGTACCTACGTGATCAAAATATCTAAATACACTCATTAAGGAAAATAATGCCTTTACAGACGTTTTACAACTAAATGACATTGCTGACCAGTTTGTTGTTTTTCAGTCACCTTGAAAGACTTATTAGAAACATAAATGTTTAGGTGGAAATTAAGCAAAACATATGAAATGAAGAACCTTCAAGCATATCTTGAGTTCGGCAACTAAAAATTATTCTCATCCTTAATAATCTGACAGTCAGCTCTTCAGTTAACTGATTAATCAGGTAATCTCATTTTACTCAAGGAAACGATGCCTTACATTTGGTTGCCTGCTGCTTACTTATTAATTACACCCATATAAGTCGGAAGAGAGTCATAGTGTGTTTGATTTCAGAAAATGTGAAATTGGCCATGGCAGGATTACTTTTCCAAAATTGACTGATCAATTTATATAGATATAAAACATGTGGAAAACCAACAAGTCCTCTCATGAGTCACTTGGATAAGACACTTACTTGATAAGTAAACTGTTAATTAGTTATTTTATCGCTGGCAGTTAATAATTTTTCAGGGAACGAATAATTCCAACACTTCACTCCTTCTCAGGTCTGGACAAGTTGGAGTTCCTGCAGGGCCACGAGAACCAGGAAATCTACCAGAAGGCCTTCGACCTGATCGAGCGCTACTTCAACACTGAAGACGAGGACCCGTCTCTGGCTCCCGCCGTCGATCTGCAGCAGCAGCAGTTCCTCTTCCAGCAGTGCGAGGCCCCGATGGAAGGCTTCCAGCTATAATGCTAAATCCTCCCTCCCTCCGTGCTCCACCTTCATCCTCACCTCTGCTCATTTCTCTCACTGCCACGATCAAGGGTTACGACCACCCTCGGCTCCCCTCCTCCTTTTTTTCCCTTCTCATCGTCAAGAGAGGTTGATTTAATCATTATCATGATTATGAAAAATGTAACATTATGGGAGCACATGTGTGTGAGTGCGTCCAACGTGGGTCAAGTTCTGCAGTCTTGTCAGCCAGCTTGTGAAGGTTTCACTCATCATTCTGTCTTGCGCCGATCTCACCTCTGCGCCTGAACCCCTCCTGCCTGCCCAGGGCCCAGCATCTCCTACTAGCAGATTGTCCCTCCAACAACACCCCCGTCTTACTTTTTGGACATCCTCCTCGGCTCATTCCCGTATAAAAATCACCTCTCCAAATTCCCGCAGGATTGGTGACCCCTGTCTCTGATGAAGCGGGATTTTGTAGGACTGCACTGCTTGCCTGATTCAAGCATTAATGACTCGCAAGACAGACAAACATGGACGTGAGTTTCCCCTCCCTCCTGCAAACACGCATAGAGAAGAATGATCTAACCTAAACACTGGACTGACTATGAGACGTTGACCACATGTTTGTGGACTGAGCTGCCCACAACCAGGGCCATGTGGCCAGTCCCCACCCAAGGACTCACCTGACCTCTTCGAAAGGCACTTAATCGACTCAAAAATGGAGGTTCCTCACTTCCTCTCTCCGGCCATTGGAAAAGTGACCACAGATGGACAAATTAGAAACTTGACTGTGTCGCTGAGGGGTGGAGCTTGTCAGTGACAAACCAGGCTGCTTGCGTTCCCTCCTGGATCTCATATCATGCATTCCTCTATCCAGTAATGGGACATTCCACCTGCACAGCTCCATCCTGAAGAGTTTAGACTGCCTGCCGCCTCTGGTGTGATGTGAATAACCCCATGGAACCATGGGAATTGGAGTCTTCCCGCGCACTGAGACAATTGGACAGACTTGGACGAGACAAAAAAGAAACAGACTATTTAACCCTGGAATCTGTCCAGCAGCAGACCAGCGGGAATTTTTATTATCTTACCATAAGTTCATTTCATTTGCAGCACTTTAGTTCAGGACTGACGCCTGCTCTTCGAGAATATACAGTAGTTTTTGCATTAACTATTTAAATGGTTCACGGCGTGGCTCTTCCCTCCTCAGGAAGCGAGGCGCAAAGAGATCCGGTCTGAATCCTCAGTCCCCTTCTGGTATGACAAGGATTACAATGTACTTCACTGTTTACTCAAGCAGATTGTGGACTGAAACTGTTAGCACACTAATTACAATCAGTTGATCATGCTGCCTCAGCAAAAGCTAGAAGAACTGTATTGTGACAAAGTAAATGAGACTCTTTTGGAAATTTGGCTGTTTAGCTGTGAGCCTTCTAAAACATGACTTTCCAACACATGTTCAGGTAGTATTTTCCAATTTGATCACGCCAAATCATCGACACATGTGTCAGCTATTGGGTCTAAAGTGGGTCTTTTTTTTTAAAAGCATAATGTTGTTTTTTAGTTGGGGTTAGCATCTGTCATGTTGCTGATGGTGCCATAATCTTTATTCCACAAAAATCCTTCCAGATCATTTCAACAAAAATCCAGATTAAAACTTGAAAATACTGGTGATCACCTTAGTTAGCAGAACTGAATGTTTGTTTACCAAGTCCTCTTTACATTGCTTACTTTTGTCAAAATCTCTGCAAGAGATGACCAGCTCTTCATGTTAATTACTGTTTGTTGTACTGAGTTTGTGCAGCTGTCCCCTGTTATGCCATTTGCATAAAAGCTGTTTCATGAACCACAGTGTAAGTGAATCAGTTTCATTGTAGTTACTTTACAGGGCAAATTGTTTTGGGAAGCATTTTCTTTGATCAAATTGCTGACATACAATTAAAGAAATGGTAGTACTTCTGCATAAAGCAGCAATTTATGCAGACTGACTATTTTCTTAATTAATCCTGTGGACTATAAACTGTGAAAATGACTCTAGACTTGTAGTTTATATGAAACCAGATCAGGTCATTAAACCAGACAGGAACTCTCAAGACGGATTACTTTATTGATTTGATATTTTTTGGTGCTCACTATTTACAAACATAGATATCACATCAGTCATAAACAAACCAGCCAAATCACAGGAGTATCAGGACAGACTGCTGTGCAGATTGTGCCTGATTCCACTTCTTGATGTTCTCTTAAAAGAAGGTCATTTAAATCCCTTGAGGGCTGATAAACAACACTGTTGCCTCTGAGAGGAAAAAAGGTTACCTAAGGCATTTAAGTTGGAGAGTTTGAGAGGTATGTGAAGGTTCACTAGAAGCATTTTATTAATCCCAACAGGAAATAGACAATTGTTGCATCTGTTTAACAGATCTCTTACCCGGAAATCATTATTTCACTGTGTAGTAAAAGCAAATAATTTGTTATAAAAAGAAAATCCTAAAACCTCCATTACAGTACCAGGTTGCATGATACTAAAGTTCCCACTCTCCTCTGGTGACCAAATGCTACCAACACAAACATTTTAAGTGAAACTGGTGTCATTTTATTACTTCAGTACATTCACTGAAATGATAAAACCTTACATTGGGTGTCAAAATTATTCAAATGATCCGTACTTGCTCTGTGAAGGTCAGCCTCCAGGTTGCAACAGGTAATGGCAAGAATGAACCGCGCAGATAACTATTGGTCTCTCGCTATGATGGAAGTGGAGAGAAGTTGTGTCACATGTAGGAAGAAGGAGGACCTACAGGCTTAATATCTGGAGGAAAATGACGCAGCTGCGTTGTTTTCCTCCATCACTGAGCCTTCTCCGACAGGGCGACAGCAGCCTCCCTCTCTTTCTCTAGTTCCTCCCTCCACCTTGCCTTCTTCTCCATGTTTTGTTTCGTCAGCGACTCGTGCCTGCCTGCAGCCTGCGACACAATGAGACAAATTGCGGGTAAGGGCTGAAACTGTCAGATTCTCCACATGATATTTAGATATAGCAGAGTAGAACAGAAGGGTTATTTTTTTAAGGGAAAGCAACAAGCAAAAATAAAGAGACTTATCTTTCAGATTGTTGTGAACCATTCAACAGAAACTGGAGAAAAACAATGCATGCAAACAGAAAGCTGTCAACTAGTGTCACTCACCCGTTTGCCCATGATGACCATCACCAGACAGGCCCCTATTGTGGCGGCCATCATTATATAGCAGACTTTCACTCTGACTTTATTTCTGGCAGCATCAATCATCTCAAACCTGAGACAAAGGCAGGTGTACAAACAGAGAAAGGTCAATGTAGCCGGATACACAAAAGGTATTTTGACAAACGTTTGATGAAGACATGGTCATCAAGGTTGAGAGCTATAACACAATCAAAACATTTCATTGCCCTGCTTCGGGAGGTGGGAGGTCTGCAGTTTGTATGCATGACTGTTAAGTCTTTTATCACAGCAACAGATCAGATATCAACAGAATTGCAGCCGTCTTGGAACATCGGCTTCCCGCAGCAGCACCACCGCTCATCCAATTAGTTTGTTTGTTCTGTTCTTGTGATGTATCTTAACTAGATCACCCAAAGAGCCAATCAGACACGAGTGTGCTGGGAGGTCTGGTGTAAACAGGAAAATGCTACTTACGACACAAACTCTGGTATCTGGTCCGATGTCTTAAAGCGTCCCGACCAAATTAGTATCCTCCTGTCCATCTCTGAGGGTCTGTAGCCTGGGACTCGGAAACCGGCACGAGTTGCTGTGTGAACGAAAAAACAAACAGAGGCTTAAGTCCACAAATCCACATCTTGAACTAAAAAAAGAGGGAACGCAGGGAAGTTCAGTTTCACAAGCCCCAGTGATTAGCTCCATCACCCCAGAGACTGTGATTTCCTGTGTCCCTCCTCCCACTGAGACTAAAGAAAACTTTCACACACTCGGCTACGGCAATTATAAATGATTTGTGATGTCCAAAATCCTCTGGCAATCAATACAGGGATGCTTTAACTCTGACTTGGCAAAGGAGCTCTCTAACCCCTCGAATTGTCTGTTGATGGGGAATTAGTAGATCATCTTGTCCTAGAAACGATCAAGAATATCAGTGGTCCTCGGAAGTATAAAGAAAGTCAGGATTAGAAGTGAAAAGACCAGATGAAACTTTATGATCCAAAACTGTACCTTGTGCTGGAGCTGTAGTCAGAGGAGGAGGAGGGGGCTCTGCTTTGACCTCCTGTGGTTTATTGCACATCCCTCTGCGGCTCCATGTTTCAGTAACCTGCCTGCACCTCTGACCTGTTAAAATATGGGGAAAAAGGCAAAAAATGAATGTACTGTACATGGAAGGAATGCCATATTGGTTAACCTACTCAGTATTTTGCCAATTTATCATTTCAAAATTGAGATTTGAGCTTTCTAAAGCCCATGGGACTTCCTGATGTGGCTTTTTTTTGGGTCACCGAGTAAGGTTCGATTTAAGATCACATTAAGCAGAGAAGCTCAATTTTAAATGCAGAGGCTAACTAACATGCATCATGCAAGTACAACCATAAGAAGGGCTGTAACACTGTGCTGTCCACTGTCATGATAAGAAGAAGGCATGTCAGGTAAACAAATGCCCAGAAATATCGTGTAATAAAAACAAACTAAAAAGGTTTGCAAGGTCAAAGTATCTTGGTGTGGCTTTTTTTTATGGGATAAGTTTAACTGAACACAAATGACACATTTCACAATACAGGAACGGATACCATCATAACCTGCGTTACCTGTCGAGTCACGCACCTTTCATAGCCACGAACATAGAATTAAATAAAACAATAACTACAACATTAAAAATATATAACCTATGTTAGTAGTATGTGAGATGTAATGAGTGTCACTAGCTGCTAATTTAACAATTACGTTATAAACAGAGATGGTGGCGGTCAGTTTTAAATCTAAAGAAACACGGAAATTCGAGAAATTGACAAATACGAACCAATAAAGTTGCCAATGGAAAGACGAGATCTGACGAAATTCATGTTTTCTGTCAAAGTAAATAAGGTACAGCGTGTCTCTCAGGCCATTAAAGTGCGTAGCCACACTTCAGCCCTGCGTCAGCTGTTGAAAGTCAACTAGCTAAGCCTTCGCCAACTGCCTCGACAGGACCCCGTCATATAAGAATGAGAGTCTGTGCCGTATGCCTGATCAAAAATAATACTGGTCTTTTGTTAAAATCCGTTTCCCCTTTATATTGTGGTTACCCTTCGTGCCTGGAGTCATATCTTACGTCTAGTTATGTTTATGTTATGATAAGACAAAACAGAATTGCTGTTTGGGGGTAAGTGTAGGTGAAAGTTGACGGGAAACAAATATCGATGACACAACAGCAAAAAAGGAACACCACAGTTATGTAACTGTTCTGTATTTAATTAGTTAGGAAGTGCGTTTATTTAAATGTAGATATTGACTTTCAAGGTATTCCGAGATTCGAATATCTGGAACGGAAATGCCAAATAAAACCCCAGGTGGTTATAAATTCAGCTTGACCGAGGTGGGGTTTTTTTTATTCAGGCACTCTTTCGAGCAGTCAACTCGCGTCGCGTCTGGAGAGGACCCAGCAGTCCACTATGGCGGCGCCCGATGGAACTTTAAACTGTGAGGACTTTTCAATGTTTCAGGTAAATTTAAAGGAGGATTAATCGATGCGTGCTAACTTGCCACGGGATCGCAGCCGTTCGCATCACAACCGCTCGGTGGTTCGCGCGTCATGTTGTTTATTTTGTGTGTAAGCCGGTGAATGAGTGACCCTCCTGATCACTGGTGCTCACACTGTGCTGTGCAAGAGTTCAAGGAGCAGCTTGAGCAGGAATGTCAACGGTGTATACGCTGTATATGGTTTAAAAGTGACTGTCACCGTTCTCCAGATGAACATCCCGTAACAGTTGGCTTCATGTGATATCTAAAACCTGTTGAAGGGGCTCAGGTGTCTTTTGACAGTCATCCAGATGTCTCAAACTTGCTTTCATTCCAACTAAACACCCCTTTATGATGGGTCGTCACAAGCCAGAGAGTTCAGGAAGTCCTCTGTCAAAACTTCAGTTTGATTTAAAAGGAAAAAAATGGGGGTTTTACATGTGCAAAGTTGTGAAATAATAGTTTGAAGTAGTGTTGTACAAGAAATGAAAACTCATAATATGTACAATAATAACTTGATGATGTTACAAACTTAGACATGTTTATATGTTCTATAATATTTATATGATCTCAGAGGAAGACAAGCTCCCGGAACACTGTTTAAAGCTAGAAAGGTGGCAGGGTCCGCCAAATTTAAACAACATGAAACAATATGAATTTGTGTTGTCCTTTTACGGGTCAGTTTGTTTATTCAGCTATTCAGTCATCGGTTTCTATTCTGATGTATTACAGCACAGCATACGTTTGTCATTGCTTTGGTGGTTTTAGTTTAACCAACGCTGCTGGCTGTCACTTTCCCCCACTGTGCGTTTCTCAGGAGGTACTGAAGGTGATGCGCACCATAGATGACCGCATCGTCCACTCCCTGAACACCACCGTGCCCACAGTCTCCTTCTCAGGCAAAGTGGATGCCACACAAACATGCAAGCAACTCTATGAATCTGTGAGTGGGACCGTCGCGACTAAAAGGCATTGTATCTGAGTGTTTCCTCCTCACCTTTCCATACCGCACCGTTGCAGTTTCCTCTCCAGTTACAACCTCATGTGCTCCACAGCTGATGGAGGCCCATCTGAGCCGAGACAAAGCTATCAAGTCCTGTATAGCCCAGACATCTCAGGTGGTGGGACAGCTGCGTGAGGAGAGAGCAAAGGACAACGAAAACCTGGCGCTCATCAAGCAGCTCAGAAAGGAGCAGACCAAAGTAAGTGCTGTTTTGAACAGTAGAGGCCTCCAAGCACCACCAAAACTGTAGGATGTGAGGCAGACGTCTCTCATTTGGAGAGGACTGGGCTCATTTCACCCTAATCGCATAGACATTTTCTCACTTTGTTGTTGTTTCATGTGCCCAAGTTCTGAGGTGTCCACCTCTGCACCTCCTCTGCCATATCTGCTCACAGCATTGAAAACAAAAACAGTGTCCGAGTCATTCAGGATAATCCACCAAACTCATTGTGGACAGATTTTCCATGGAACCAGAACATTGTTGCCTGAAAGACACACTCTAAGATACATTTTTTAAAGGGACACCAGTTGTACATATTAATTTTTTTTTTACACATCCTTGGGAGTTCTGCTTACCCTGTGAATACAGTCACAGTGATGCAATCAGTGTTATCTGTGGTCAGGCGTAAAGACAGAAGGCTGTGTGAGGGTGTGGAGTTAAAAAGAATTTGGCATTTTGGATGAAGTGGGTATTCCAGTGAAATATCACAAGGTGCTTTCTGGGAAATGTGGGTGGGGTTTTTATTTATCTTTTTGTTTTTGGACTTTACCCCATCTTTGCAAGTCGATACTAAATCACTATAGCAACCCTTTTAATGTAATTTATCCTCACACTGATCACAACAAGCTAAATTACTATATGTTGTCCTACATTGCACTGGTGTGGCAACATTTTAATTATTATTTAGGTGAACTAAACTTTTCAGTGAGGTTAAATAAAAAAATAAATAAATTGTAGTAAACAGAAATGATTATTTTTAATATCTCGTGCTTTTTCTTTCTTCCTTGTCTCCAGCTAAAACTGATGCAATCAGAGCTGAATGTTGAAGAAGTTGTCAATGATAGAAGTCTGAAGGTATGTTCATTTGCCCATAGAGTCCGATAATCACGCGTGCATGATCCTTTACTATCTGATATGAATGGTGTTTGTCCTTTCTTTTCTTCAGATCTTCAATGAAAGGTGCAGAATACACTACTTGCCTCCAAAGGTGAAGTGAAGCGCCGTCTGTGGAGAGGCGCTGCGTCACTTGAGGTTTGAATCCAGGCTGGGGCTGAAACTGTGACCTGCTGCTGAGTCCTGACTGCAGGCGGTTCTCCCTCCGGACCACTGTGACCTCCTGTCCAACACACTTGTATTCCATTGTGATCCTCGTATTGCGTTACCCCAGCTGTAAAACAGTCATCCGTGTGCTTCTCTCATGGGAAACATTGTACAAAAAACGTTTTTTTAAAAAGACAATGAAATGTTTTCACTCTGGTCTGTGTTTTCACTGTCGTCTGTGATTTTGAATCATTTGTGAGTCTTTTGAAGAAGTCAGTTTTTTTTCCCTACATATAGTGAGGTTTTTCAGTTTAATCCACTGTGTGCTACATTCTTTAGTAGATTCAGTGCAAACTTTCAGGGATGACAATGTGTTTTTGTGAGGATTGAAATATCTCAACTGTCCAGTGGATTGGCATAAAATCATGAAGAGACACTGAGCTTTCCAAGACGAAGATCCAGAAGAACTTCTGACTTTCCCTCTTGACACCAACAACAGGACTGTCTGCGGGGTGAAAGACCTTTATAACTAATACCTTTATAACTATCTGCCAAATACATGATAAAACTAGTAACATTCCCATCAGCTCAGTCTTTTATTGCTAACTAGCACATGTAGGTATGCCATCATGCGTAACTATTAAACTGTACATGGTAAACATTACCTAATTAATTAATTTCAGCATGTTATCATTAGATCAAAGCCTGACTGCCTTATTGCAGCCTAGATTGCTGATAGCATAGTTGGACTCTAATTGAAAGGCCTTCAGAGCACAATATTTGATCAGTATTTTGCCATGCCTGCCCACAGATGGACCTTTCTAATACATTAAATAGAACATCAAATACACGCATTGATACAGACAAAAACTTAACAAAGAATACTCACATTAAGAGCACAGAACTCATAACTTGGTGAGAAAACACAGACCAATACATCTCACTAATCATAATACAGTCAACCAGTATAAAGTACAAGCTTCAGATCACCATCCCTGTCAGGATCCAGTTCGGGTTCTTCTGGTGGGGAACAAAAAGATGAAGGAAGACGATTCAGAGATAATCGGGAAACGAATGAAGAAACTGATGAGCATTTCGATTCACAGTACTCATAGTCAGCCTACATGAGGATTCATTGTTATAGCACCTCCCAATCTGTTCTTTAGTAACTGAGAGTAACTAGTAAAGCATAACTAATGATTGTAATGTTTCCAAAGCAACTCTGTACAGTTGTTTTAGTCACCAGGGGGGAAATAAGTTAATATTTATTGTTGGTGTTTTTTTAGCAACCTCTGCTTTTGTCTCAGCCTCAGCTACTGTCATTCCTCAGGGTGTAACAGTCACAGCAGACGGAGAAACGAGTTTTATTCCAGTTGGGAGGTGAAGACGAAGCTTTCAAAATGCCAGAAATTCAACCAAAATTTTTGGTGAGTGACAAAGTGCAGTGAGGTGTAATGCAAGAGGGTTAAAAACAGTGTCAAGTGTCGTGACCTGCTCAACTGTTTCTCAATATTGCCTGAGAAATTAATTAAAAAACACCTTACATCACTATGTTAGAGGAAGTGAGAACAAATCTGTACAGTAGTTTTTGTTTTATCCTGCTGACAAACCAACAAATGACATAAGGAACCAGGACATGGCTGCCTGATAGACACACTTTTAAAGGGGCATTCCACCAGTTTTACATATTAGGTTCAGTTTACTCATCACTGGTAGCACTCTCCAACATATGAAGACAGATGATGTAATAGTGATGTCATCAGGGTTATCTGTGGTTGGGCAGTGGGTATTTAGGAGAAAGTTTGGGTTCTAAAGAAACATGTTATTAAGAACTTCCTGGCATTTTCTTTTAGATTTCCCCATAGTTGGAACTACAACTCAGAATATTCTTCTATTTTTTTTTTGTCCCTTGCAAGTCCCTTATAAACTCAGACTGGATCACTGGAGCAGCCCTTTAAATGTGATTTATCCTTATATTAAGCATCACAGACTTAATTACTGCATGTCCTCCTCCATTGAACTGGTGTAATTTAGGTGAACTGACCCTTTAAGTGAGGTTAAAAAAAAACAATTTAGTAGAAAACAGCAATGATTATTTTTGTATATTCATTTAACTTTTCTGGTTAATGTTGTAAATAATGCAAGTCTGAGTTTGAATTTCCTCTTCAAAACTACACAGAGCCCCTTTAAGAATCACAATCAGACGTTTTAATGCTTCCTTCCTTTATTTCTTTAGACAGCAGTGCAGTCAATTTGCTCCTTCCAAACAGCAAAAGTCTTGAGACTTGTGTTTTAATGCATTCAAGATGTAAAATGATGTATTGTAAAGAAACATTGTGAGGAATCATTTGAGAGCATCTTATTGAAAGACTGCAGCCTGTAAATATTTAATTGGTGAAAGGTTCGAGGGCATCGTCTTGGGTTTTGTCCTTCTGTACACCAATCAGCTGAAGATATCCTCCGTCACAGGGAAGTGCTTTGTAGACCTGAACATGAATGTAGTTGCAATCTCCAACACGAACCTGCAGGAAAAAGAGAAGTGAATTGGATCTTTTAGTGAATATTTTTTTCTTGATCTCATGTTACTGAGCACTGAGGAGCAGTGGATGTCACACTTCATTCAGTTCATGTATCTGAGACATTCTTACTTCTCTTTCAAATAAATATCACAAGAACAAACCTGAAAGAGGAAGTTTGTTCCTTTCACAACCTGTGACCTCTATTGAATTGCTCTGTATTCCTGGTATTTCTTGTTCGTCTTTCCCTCCACGAGGGGCCTCACCTGTGAGTGAAAGAAATAAAATGTGATATAAATCCAGACTGAAGATCAGACCACAGAGTTTTATGTAGAGATTGTAAAGAGTGAAGACAGAGTGAAGCTCACCTGATCGCAAATCCACTGAGTTTTCTTATCAGTGTACAGTGTAGGACCCCATTCTCCACATTTTTTATCTGCCATTGTCTGAAGTTCTGTCAAGTTTAACAGCGAAGTCAACTTTCTGTTTTAATGTCTCAACTGTTTCAACTGTGTGTCAGATACACATGTATTTATACAGAGTAGCCACACCTGCATACATCTGAAAGGTGGCCCCACTGCATGTTGGGTGGAGCTTCATGTAACCACAACCACGACATGATGATGGTTCATTTTGATCCTCTGATATGAAATCGTTTCTGGCTTTTCTGAAAAAAGATGTATTGAATAATATCAATTCGATGTTGATCACTTTCATTTCATCATCCTGACCTAAAATATAAAGATTAGTATTTAAGGCAAGACATTCATTTCATCCGCTCAAGTGTCGTGACCTGTTCAATAATTGGTCAATATTCCTTGAGAAATCAATTTAAAAAACACCACACAACTCTCACAATGTTTAAGGAAGTGAGAAAACATCTGTACAGTTGTTTTAGTCACCAGTGGGGAACTAAATCTATACTAATTGTTGTTATTTTCAATTTTCAGCAACCTCTGCTTTTGTTTCAGCCTCAGCTACTGTCATTCCTCAGGGTGTAACAGTCACAGCAGACGGAGAAACGAGTTTTATTCCAGTTGGGAGGTGAAGACGAAGCTTTCAAAATGCCAGAAATTCAACCAATATTTTTGCTGAGTGACGAAGTGCAGTGAGGTGTAATGCAAGAGGGTTAAAAACAGTGTCAAGTGTCGTGACCTGCTCAACTGTTTCTCAAATTTGCCTGAGAAATGAATCAAAAAACACTCTATCTCACAATGTTAAAGGAAGTGAGAACAAATCTGTACAGTAGTTTTTGTTTTATCCTGCTGACAAACCAACAAATGACATAAGGAACCAGGACATGGCTGCCTGATAGACACACTTTTAAAGGGGCACTCCACCAGTTTTACATATTAGGTTCAGTTCACTCATCACTGGTAGCACTCTCCAACATATGAAGACAGATGATGTAATAGTGATGTCATCAGGGTTATCTGTGGTCGGGCAGTGGGTATTTAGGAGATAGTGTGGGTTCTAAAGAAACATGTTATCAAGAACTTCCTGGCATTTTCTTTTAGATTTCCCCATAGTTGGAACTACAACTCAGAATATTCTATTTTTTTTTTTTTGTCCCTTGCAAGTCCCCTATAAACTTAGACTGAATCACTGGAGCAGCCCTTTAAATGTGATTTATCCTCATATTAAGCATCACAAACTATATTACTGTATGTCCTCCTCCATTGTATTGGTGTGGCCACAGACATGTCAGGCGTGTGTCATTTAGATGAACTGACCCTTTAAGTGAGGTTAAATAACCAATTTAGTAGTGAACAAAAATGATTATATTTATATATGTATCTAACCTTTCCGTCGTCATACTTCAAGTAAAAAATAGATGTTGTTGTCATTTTCAACATCACAGATTGAAGCTGAGCAGAAAATGAAGAAAATGTTTTTCTTCCTTGGCTCCAGAAACAATTCTTTTATTCTAATCTTAAACTGAAAAAAAAAACTCTCACACATCCAATCAGTGATTTGTTCAACGAATCAACTCAGCATGTGTATGGGAATAATAGTCCCCTGGTGATCTGGTTATGTAAACTTGTGTGTCATCAGCGTACCTACGGTGACATATTTTGTTGCACTCCTTTTTCGCCATAGCGTTTGCTAATTAACTGTGTGTGAGCAGCTCTTGTCTACTGTTCTGATTCCATGGAAAGTAGTTTCCATCCCACACAGTCCATTCACTTCTACATTTACTTCTCTTTAGTGGATCTTGGTTTCCAGCACAGCAAGTTTTTGAATGATCATCTGAAAACTGTCCACTGTAAAGGGAGGCATTTTGAAGTTT
>CAEMYA010000122.1:14348-67539 GCA_903131615.1 Diplodus sargus
ACATATATATATATATATATATATATATATATATATATATATATATATATATTAGGGCCGGGACTCGAGTGTAATTTATTAATCGAAATTAATCGCATTTTAATCGCATATAAATATTTGACCTGAGAACAGTGAGAAGCAATTTTTTTTCACATGGATTTTAGTATACCATTGAACAATGACTGAATACATAAGCTTAAGCAACAAAACATTGTTTTTGTTTTTTTTCAAGACCAACAGACCAGTGCAATTATTGCCATAAAGTGTAGCAATAGCATATTTAGGAATACGTTTCAGAGATTCTGGTAGCCTATAGGTAGGTAGACCTTCTGTAGACTTTAACACTTTGTTTTTTAAGTAAAACACAATACTCCCACGCTAACGCTAGCTGCTTAGCATTTAGGTGATATCTGAGGCTTGATATGCTGCGGTGATATGCGAACTCCTTCTTGCATAATTTGCACACAACCGTGCTCTTGTCTACGCTGCCATCCGTACGCTTTTTAAAACAAAATTTCCCATCCACGGGGCCAACCAAAGCGGTCTCATCTGCTTCTTCGTTCATTGTTGTTGTCTGAAGTCATAAACGCTATGCATGAATGTTAGTTGGTGCTCCAGTATAATCGGTACCCCTGAAACTCATCCAGTGAGAAACGTTCCGCGGTGCAAAAATTAGTGCGATTAAAATGTGTTAATTTTTTAAACGCGTTAATTTTTGTGTAATTAATTAATCGTAATTAACGTGTTAAAGTCCCGGCCCTTATATATATATATATATATATATATATATATATATATATATATATATATATATTTATGTATGAGTTCAAGTCCCGTAAATTTTGTTTGTTGTTTGTTTGTTTAAAAGGGCTCAATAGTTCCTCTATGTGATGCATGTTTACTCAGACAGGGAGACACGAGTATGTGTTTTTAATAAAGGTCTATTAGAGATACACATTCACAGGATAAGCAACTCTCACCTTTCCTGTTTACAACGTCCTCCGTAACAACCAGCAACTCTGAAGATCTGACTTATTTCACTCATCTGGTTGGGAGTGGGTGAAAGACAAATCCAACATATTTTGAACACTATTTCTGTATTAAATGCACTGGCCTTAACAAAGGCACTGGTAAGTGAAATAAGTCAGTGACTGACACGTTTAATCAAACAGCAGCCCGAACACGTATCAGGTATGTTTTGCACAAAGAAAACCTGAACAAAGAGGCAGATCAGAGGACAGCTACGTCTTCTCTTCCCGTTTTCAACATCTGTTGTAGCTACGGTGACCACAGACGCATTCGGCTCATGGTCGCCAGTTAACATGGACCCGTGTTAAATCCGAAACACCGGCATCTTTTCATTCACAAATCAACTGTCAGAAGCTCGTCTGCTGATAACATTAAGTAGAATTTGTATTTGGGTAGTAAAACCAGCATTTTAAAAATATCCAAGCACCCTGTATCATAGCTACATGTGTGACGTTTTTAACAAATCAATACGTTTGATTATCAGTCCAAAATTCAGCAAATAATTCTACTTGAGATTGAGGAGTAACTCTTTTAGAGTTCTCAACGGGCCTGAAAATTACAGCCCGACCCGACCCGGCCCACCGGTTTTAAGCCCGAACCCGACGCAGCCCGACACACCAGCATGAATTGTCTGCCCGAACCTGGCCCGAACCCGACCCCCCGTGTGCCTGAATTGTTTTCCTCATACACTTGTTATGATCCGACAGACAGCTGGCGGAAAGGTGACGTGAGCCAGGAGACAGGTGCCGCGTCAACGTCAGCAGCAGCACCCGCTCCCGCTGCAAAGAAGACACCGCGCTTCGACCAGTGGGAAAATAGTCGGAGAGACAGAAACAGATGATTTCCCCACTCCTCGAAAAGCACGGGTGAATTCACCTGTGGCAAGTTTACTTTTAGCCAATTCCATCTTCTCCAGCCAGGCTATAGGTGCGAGTATGTCACGCAGCGGCGTCAGTTCTGCGTCTGCTCCTCCCCATGAAGCAGCAACCAGACTTACTCTTCACAACACCTGAACAGCAATTATTCACAACAGGCTGTATAATTTACAACCTGCAAGAAATGTGTTTTATGAAATGTGTTTTATAAAAAAGGAAGCCCGAGGCCCGGCCCAACCCGGCTCATTTGCGCATCTTTTCGGCCCGAACCCGGCCCGAACCCGGCCCGAACCTGTGGGTCCGGTCGGGTTTCTCGGGCCGGCCCGACCCGTTGAGAACTCTAAACTCTTTCCTTCGTAGGTTGATGCAACGCTGCCTCTGCTAGCCCTGTTCCAAGATGGCGGCGTTGTAGGCACACCCCTCCACAGTCAATGCGGCATCTATGTATATATGTCTATGACTCACACTGCCCCCCAGCGGCGAAGAACAAATCATATTTTGCTTCTTTATACAGTGCTAGTGCATTGCCCGTAGGAAATATGTGTTCCTATAGAAAAGTGGAAGGTTAAGTAGCTTTGTCATGGATGGCCAAATGAGGCTATATTTAGGTTTGTTGTGAAATCCGAAATTCCAGGGTATGATTGGCCGTTTTTGACTATTTTTGATTTTGTCATTATATTTCACCTTAAAAACTATTTACTTGGTGTCATTATTTTCAGCACAACCTAACATGTGTTACTGTACAGTTATTTTTTCATTTTGACATACTGTATTAACACAGTGGACCTAAAGTCACAAAAAAAAAAAACATAAAATCTGATAAGAAAAAGTTAGATTTTTTTCCTGTGAAAACCACAAATATGTTTAACAAACCATTTTGTATTACTTATAATGCAAATATAAATTGTTGTTTGCTAAATATGTGCATAAATTAAAACATTTACAAAGTTAGATGTAAGTATTTACATTTAAATGCAGGCAATGCCTCAGGCTCAGGGCTCAGCTCATTCCTGCCTGTTCCACATTCAGCAGTCTCCTCCTTGTTTTGACTCACAATACAAAAAAACGAGTACACTACACGCTAAACACACTACACCAAACACTACATTACACCAAACTATACACTCCAAACACGCTATATGTCACAAATCTCTCAACTCTCAAAACTCGCCATCTTTGTCGCTGTCTGTTTCACCGCCGGCATCCCTCCCACAACTTCCCCCGTTCCTCAACAACCAAACTTGCTGCTTGGACACTTTCGTGACAAAAGCCCGTTTTTACCTTTTCTTCTTGCACTAGAAACAAAGCAAACGTGACGGCAATGTTCGCGAAAAAGCGTGGCGGACATTATTTACCCTCAGTCTGGTTTTGGACGTGCCAGTGCGTCCGGTCCGTCGACTCAGGAGGTGGGCCGTGGGGGTTGGCTAGCGGCTAGCAGCTAGCTACACGCGAACATCCACGGTTTCCGATTCCACTTTGTTGTCCGTGAGTCTCCGGATCTCCTCAGACCCGAACAGACTCGGTCCGGACTCGTTTAGTCTCATTAATCCACAACAGGCAGTTTAGATGCACAGAACATAACTGCAAAATCCCGGTCCAGCTCGCGCCGCTGCAGGTATAAATCCGCTCTCCTCAGACCCGAACAGACTTGGTCCGGTCTCGTTTAGTGTCATTAATCCACAACAGTCAGTTTAGATGCACAGAACAGAATGGGACCGAACCGCCGGCAAAATCCCGGTCCAGCTCGCGCCGCTGCAGGTATAAATCCGCTTGTTTCTTAAGGTATGTCGTGGGCTTGAGATCTGCAGTGATTGGCTCTGGTGCGCACGTGGCTACGGTGTGCAGTGACTGATTGTGGTGCGCACGTGACTGTGGTGGCTCCGGTGGACAATGCTCCCGAATTTGTAAAGCATTTATGAAATAATTTATTAACGGTATCATTGCAGTCCAAACAAACGCGAAGTTGCACACCACTGAACCAAGCAGCAACCATGTTGAAACTCTCAGGTCAGTCTGATCCTGATCCGCAGAGATATTTGAGGCACACACACACAGACAGACAGACAGAGATCCCTTGCTTTTATAGAGAGATGTGTTGTGTGAGTTGTTGTGTGAGGGTCCGTGTATCTTTTGGTCATTTGATTTTCCTTTCAGAAACGGATGTTAAAAAGCAAAAAACAAGTGGTTATTTTTTGTTATTACTATTTCATATAAAAAACAATAAAATCCCTGGAAAACAGAAACGGAAAAAAGGCCTGTTTTTTCATATTCTGACACCGGATTGTTAAGGTGCGTCCTGGTTCTGGACCCAATAGCAGATGGAGCTGAGACAAAGGTGAGTTTGACAAGTTTTTATTGACTTTCAAATTCGTAGAGAGGTGGAAGCCCGGGGATGAGCAGGCTGGCAGATGTAACCGGCGGGACGGGGCGGACGGGCTGGCCGGCAGGGGAGCTGGCTGGCGGGCAGGCGGTCTGGACTGGATCAGCGTGGAATAGTCTCGGCTGCGAGGCTGGAGCACAGGAGAGAAAAATACAATCATGAGACGGGCTCATACAAAAATGCACGGTGGCGTCTCTTGCGAAATCGCTATCAATTCTAAATTTTAGAGATAGTACGAAGGGCTCTGATAATTCACCGTAACTGGCGGAACAATCTGGCATCGGAGTGGAGGCATGACCGGGTATAAGTAGCAGGGGATGATGAGAATGAATTAGGCTCAGGTGTGCGTCTCCGCTGAAGCCGGTGTCGATGGCAACGCCCACAGGTCAGGAAGCTGGTGGACGGAGGCCGGTGAGGGAAAAAACAGAGAGAGAAGAGCACACAGAACACTGCCCCCACTCCCACCATGACACGGATGGGGTAATCTACCGTGACACATGGACATGGAGCAGTAAGTCGTTTTCCGAAACAATAAAAGAGTGTCTCAGGGAAGAAGACATGACTGCAGAAAAACTTGGTCGTATATTTCAGGTAAAAAAAACATTTAAAAAACTGGGTTAGGGCGTCAGTCTGTGATACTAGGCAGAGCTGGCCCTGAGTAATTTGGTGCCCTAGGCAAGATCTTAGCCGGCGCCCCTTGCATCCCAGTCAATTTCACAATCAGTTTTCATACACTCTGCATGTATGTATTCAAGATCTTATTTCTTTTAAGTCGAAAATATCACACCAAATAAAAACTGAAGAAAGAGACACATGATAAAAATACAAGATAAATAAGGCATTGTGCAAACATATTATCTCTCAGTGTCAGAGTGCCATCTCTCACTTATCTATTGTCAGTCACTTTGCAAAATGACCTCCAACTCCTTCCATGTTGCTATGTGGGTATTGTGCTCTTGGCTATCTTCATGAACCTTCAGCAAGTGGCTTGCATTTTTCCAGTCCTTTAGTCCTTTCCTGATTAAGTCTGTATTCTTTAGGAGAAAACATTCAGCAGCAGAAGCAGTGCAAGCTATCATTCTTGTTTGAGTACATCAGCCAGCTTCTTTTAATTTTTTTTTCCATTGATTAAGACTCTGTTACAAAAGTCATGTTGACACTCTCCCATCTTTGTTTTTGGGAGATGTGTAACTGCTTTTTTATTTGAAATGGTCCTCTGTGAACTAACTCTCATCTTGCGTAGTCAGTTAGAAGTGATGGCCGGTCAGCAGTTCTATTGGTGCAGCCTTAAGTCCTGATGCTGTGTCACTCTGCTGTGCTGAGGTAGAGGGACAGGAGCACCTGATGCTGTGTCACTGGTGAAATATTATAAAAGTGCATCTGAAGAGAGAAGAGAAGTATATGTGTACACTGCATGTTACATTTTCATTTAAAAAAAAGATGCTTGATGTGTGCCATTCATAATGAAAATGTGATAAGATTCATTCAACTTTATTGTCATTGCAATGCAATTCAGTCTAACCAGAGTGCAGTGCAGGGTAGGGTGCCTATGAATGATATGGGAAAGCTAAGGTGGGTAGTATTAACAGTAATACACTTTAACTGCACTTTAACACTGATGTAAACTTGAACAAACATAAGCTGTGACACAACAAACCAAAGGCTTACAACATCCCTATTACAAAGGGGATGGACAACTAATACATTTTAACTGACATACAAGCAGGAAAGACACCTGTAAAGTAACACCCGAACAGGCCTAATGTTAACTTTCCAAATGTCCCTGATGAACTTAAGGTGGAGTAACATTAACTTACGTCAACTCAGCTATTTATTGTTGGACCTTGCATTACACGAGGCCCGGTTAAGGAGTGTTTAACTAACAATAAAAGGGAGATTTAGGTTAAATTTGGCTATCAATAATAATTAATGATTATTTGGGATAATTATTAATTATGATAAATAATATGATCTATTTGCATTAGATCACCTCGGGGCACCACCCTTGAAGAGGGTCATAAAAATGTCCTCAACTGTTTATAACTCTGGTTAATAATTAACTTAATAACTACAACCAACTTTACTATAATAGCTAGTAATGGTTGAAGGATTTTGGAGTTGTTGACAGTGTAGAGGTTGGCAACATTCACTCTTGCACACCATTAAATAGACAGCAAGAAGGTTCAAAAGTCTTTTATTTAACACAAAGATGAAAACACACAATCTAACTAACGTGTACTATATACAAGTGTGTTTGTGTGTGTGTATGTGCGCCTGGCAGAACAAAGAAACAATGGCGGTCACTGAAATCACATGTGGGTGTGATGTGCTCTAGCCTCAAGGTATGTGAGTGTGTGTGTGTGTGTGTGTGTGTGTGTGTGTGTGTGTGTGTGCGCGTGTGTGTGTGTGTGTGTGTATGTGTGTGTGTGTGTGTGTGAGTGACGTGATGCCAGGTTATCAAGGATGGTTAGTTGCATGCAGAGACCCTGAGTCTGTGTGAAGCATAATTTGACTAACGTTGAATTAGCCGTCTAGGAAAGCAAACTACCAATAACTTGACCTGAGGTCACAATAACAGTCAACAAACACATAAACTGAACACATGTACATTACATCTGTAGTGTTATGCAAAAGATTCGCTGTCACTCGGCGATCATCTTTTAGGTCCACTTTATTGACTCACGGTAAAACATAACACAGGGATGACTGCTTTTCGCAGGCTGGTGTTACCCTCTAAAAGGTCCGGCTCTGGACTACCACTATCTGGTTCCCACGCCCTGCGTTACCCAATATAACACCATTACAACACAACATCAACCAGGGTTTAAAGTCCTGTGCTTAGCTGTGTTATGCTTTGCTATCTAAGCCCAGTTCAACGTTACCAGTCTTTGAAAGAAAGGTGCTGGTGGTTGCAGGAGAAGGTTGGGGCTCCAGTGTTGAATAAAGCTGTTCTTGCTGTGCAAGTTTTAAAGACAGTCGGCGGAGGATGAAAGTGGCCGCTCCTTTCCTTTGCAAGGATAGCAGCTCGGTGCTAACCTGGTGTTCCTCAGATCCTCAGATTGGCAGGACCTCGTGTCGTTGCAGTGAGAAGTTCTTTGGGCCTGCTGCCAATGCTGCTTGTAGTTCTCCACTGCTTGTTGGGCCCAGAAGAGATCTTGATGGCAGGCAGCCCTGTGGGGGAGGTGGAGAGGAGCCCTTGAAGATCTGAAGTTGAAGGAATAGAGGCGTCGAGTGAGAGAGAGGGAACAATGAATGCTCTGGGGTTTTGACTACCTGATCAGCGGGGGGTCTGTCACCCTGACCTATAGTAACTCAAACTCAATTTTGCACCTTGGTGTGAAGAAAGGGGAATTCTGGGACGCTGAATTCAGTTCAGAGTCCATTTTGAAATCCACAATGAATGACTTCATCTGTGGGTCCCAACATTATTTAATATTAAACAATGCTGCTATCGTCCAAAGTAAGCAAGCAAGTTAACAAGCTGCTCCAACAATGGTAGCTACGATGCATTAAACTGTTAATTTCCTTTCGCTTCATCACATTGACGTTACTGTACCTGTATTTTCTTCACATTTTTATTCCTCCTCTTTTCCTTCACTGGGCGCTGGGTGGTTTCAGTCTTTTGGACCTTGTAATTCCGCTACAGTGTCATTAATCTCTCTCTTGGTCTTGGGGTCTCGGTCCGGTCAGATTCAGGCAGCTGGCCTCTCGACCCGCCCCCCACACAGAGGACAGGTACAGTGCAACGAGCCAGAACCCAGAAAGAAGGCCTCTCCATTATTTAGTAGTCTTTGCTATGATGTTATGTAGCTGTGGACTTATATGATATTTCGAAATAATAGTAGTAATGGCACTGGTACAAAATATATATATATATGTATTCCCGCCCCCCCCGTGGATGACGGCGCCCCTAGCATTTGCCTATACTGCCTATGCCCAGGATGCTAGGTTTGTAACGTTAAGTGAACACTTTGTTGACAGGTCTCAACTCATACTCTGTACTTGACTATCAATGCAAATGTGGCCCTGATTCCGGCACCATCTGGAGTGTTCAGCTCATTTGATCTCACTGCAAGAGCCCATTATGAGGTTAACGGTGAGGAGGAGGTCACCTCATCGTCAGCTTCAGATAACACAGGCCAATGTTTTACATTCATGCCAACACCTGCAACTGCTTCATATACTTTGTCGCACATTCTAAAACCTTATATCCACTCGTTCACTGAACTGTACTGAGTCTTGTGGTATAGGCCACGCCCATTTCTGCCTACGTTTTTTTTTTGCTACGCGAAATGTCGAAAACCTACTTTTTCGAACTCCTCCCGGGCAATCTCACCGATTTCCACAAAACTTGTTACACAGCATCTGTGGACCCTCCCGACAAAACGTTATTAAAAGAATTTTGATTGGCCAAACAATACTCAAGTTATTAAATAACAACTTCCTGCAGATTTGATTTAAAACAGGAAGTGTTGCATATCTCCACATTGGTGTGGTCTAATGACATTAAACTCACATTAATACTTCCCCTTGAGCCCTTGAGGCCCTGTGCAAAAGTTAAGGCGATGACCACAAGGTGGCGCTCTTTAAATTGAAGTATTCTATATCTCCACAATGATTCATTGGATTAACACGATACTTAGGACAATTATTCTCAGCGCCCTCCTGAGGACAGCTGACAAAGACTTTACTGATCTGCCACTAGGTGGCACTCTGGTGGCCGTTTAATTTAATATTTGGCACTGTGCCCACACCATAATACTTATGGAAATGAAATTCATAGGGGTGGTTTAGAATGGCCCCTGTAACTCACACACCAAAAATGACCAGCAGGTGGCGCTATTTTCCACGTGAATGCGTTTTTGGCCCATAACTCCCACATAACATGTAGCGCATTGTTAAACCTTATATCTGTGTGTTCCCTGAATTCAGCTGAATTGTTTTCTTTGCATGTCGCATCTGTGGACCCTCCTGACAAAAAGTTATCAAAAGAATTTTGATAGTCCATAAAATGCCCTAAATATACAACAACAAACTCCTGCATATTGTGTTGAAAACAGACAATCTTTCATATCTCTACAAAGAACTGTCTGATTATCACATAAATTATCATAATTGTGTTCTATGGCCTAATGATGGTCTGTGTAAAATTTGATGCAAATCTGCTAATAGGTGGCGCTCTGGTCGCAATTATTGTGAATGGAAAGTAAATGGGGAAATCTTCAAATCCTCTTTAAAACTCTTTGACTTTTAACCTCTCCTTTTCCCTCATGCTTTGAGCTAGAGACACTGTTTCACCTTTTAAAGAGTCAGAAGACCTTAAACTATTTGGCATGTATTCAGCTTTTTAAAGTCTTTTACGGTTTTGAAATCATCACAGTTTTAGTTTTAGGGGTCTTTAGGCCATCTTCTGATTTTATAATGGGTGTGTATTGCATGAGCTAGAGTGCGTGACATCATCGCTAGAGTGGAGAGCAGCCAGAAAAAAATATTTTGGCAATAACCATTACATTTATTCCAAAAATGGCAGGAGTTTGTGAGGCCTTTTTTCATTCATTCTTATGGGGACATTTTCTACCTTGCCTCTGCTACTGCTCGAGCATATGTGCAGCCACAGAAACTATAAGAAAGCTCTACAGGTAAAGGTGCAACAGCACCCTCTACTGGTGCAAAGTCAACTAGCAGTGAACAAGTCAGGACATGCTCAGTCTCACTGAAATGCAGCAGACCAGTCAGTGAGCAGACCCTGTGAAGCTGCATTGACTTTGTGTGTGTCTCAAATGATGTGTGCGTTCTTGAGGAAATGTAAGTGGTTTCTGCTTGTAGTTATGGATAATTTGATCACTATTACAGTTTGTGTTATTTTACATGGAAACATGTTGTGTGAGTTTGAGTTAGCTCAGTAGCCTGTGTCTCAGTAGTAGTTAGCTGCACTTTGCTTGCACTGCAGATTGGATAGTGAGGACTTAATGATGAGTATTTCTTTGTAATGCCGATTTTGCAACTCAGTCTATTTGTTGTGATTGTGACCATGCTTGTTTGAGTTTAAAGGGCTAATTATTTACTGTGGTTAACAGTCAGTATATAAAGCTATCATGCTGTTTAGCAGTCTATAAGGCCAAACACTGTACTCCTCTGAATTATTTGTTCTTTATGTAGATTGAAGAGAATTCCTCTGATTTCAGCATACATTGTTTAATACCAGCAGGAGGAGAAGCCCACCAAATCACAGGAAAAGCGTCCTCAACGGAAGGTGTTGCATTGACCAGCCCAGCATCAGCATGCATCGACAGCAGCATGCCCCGACACGCGCGGACGGATATTCCTTCAGATCAGTGAACCTTGCTGAGATGGTTGGTCCCAGCAGAATGGTGGTGGTCTGGTTTCTAGAATGTGAGGCTACCCTTCAGGGGATCATCGGAAAAGTGCAAGATGCCATTGGAAGTCATGACCCCATGGACTGATGCACAGGGTAATGCAATTTTGGAGTCTGAAGGAACAACAGGTGGGTAAAATTAATTTTGTTTTACTTTTAAGTCTTTACTTTGATTGCAAAATTAAATGGCACATGATTACTCATGACTGAACCAACCACTTAAGTTGTAATGGTTTTTCCTGGTTTCAACCTCCACTCCAAAGGGTCACACTACTGGAAACAAAATGCGCAAAAGATTCTTGCTGTACAAGAATGGGACTTTCTGGAGTTGCAGGGCAAAAAAAAGGAGGAGACTGAGGTAGTCTTCAGCAATCATATTACTACTATTTGTCCAATCGTGAAATGCATTGTAGTTTTTTTTACTTAGACGTGTCCTTACCTTTGCTGCTCAGACTTTTTAAAAAAAAACACATCTGCACCTGTTTGCCTACCCTTTGGACATTACTGCTTCTGTATATACAGTGGCTTCTATAATGTTTGGGACAAAGATTTATTTGGCTCTCAGATACCCTGAGAGCCTGTCAACTTTAAAAAGACACATTCCCATAATCAGGGATAGAAATTGAGCTCACCCCCCTTGCTGTTTTTTTTTTAAAATAAAAACCCTTGCTTTTGTTATTTTGTTGTTTTTTCCAGCCCCTTTTCTAATCTTTCAAACAAAAGGTTAGGCTTCCTCCCCACCACCGCTACCAAAACTGCTAAAACACAACCAGTACATATATATCGTGTTCTTTCCTTGTAACAGCCGAAAGAAGAAGAAGCTGCAGGCGCTGGAGTGGTCACTTAGAAAGTAGAAGAGATTTTATTGGCATCACAGAGCCTACCAGATGTCACTGCAGCAATCAGAGAGCTCCCCAATGTGGCTGCCACTCAAAGAGTCATACTGAGCCCTTCCCAGCTACAAACGATTAAGCAAGGGTTCTGCTGTGTTGTTTGTATGAGTAAGTATGTAATAGATAGTAATTGTCCTTCATATCAAATAATTCTGGATCCATTTTTTTTGGTGTGTGCCAGAATTTGAGATCTCCAAATAAACGTACATTTTTACATTCTCTAACCAAGGTCAGCTGTGTGTCTCATCCACATCAATTAATTACATGTATTTATGCAAATCTTTGTGTAACAGCCAATGGTGTAATGATACAATAAAAATGTTTAAAAGCATTAAAGTTGTAAACTTGTAGAAGAATACCGTCACCCAATACATCAAGAACACTTTAAGGACAGATGGGGATACACACACACAGAATGACAAGTTTTTCTCATTTTGTTTTTTAGAGTTTATCGAGGAGCCAGTCTTCACACTGTGTTGCCGAAGCACTATTGGCTGCAAAACATGTGTGGAACAGTGGCAGGGGACCTCTGTGCACTGTGCAAAATGTAGAGAGAACACAGCAGGCAACAACATATTTGAAGTTAATGGTCTGTCAGAGGCATTTTCTGTTCTGAGATCCATTTTTGAAGAGGAGTAAGATTTTGCACTTTATACTCACAAATAGGCATATTGTGTTTGCGTTTGTTTGTCAGTTCAAACATTTGGGTCAGAGTTCTCCCTTGCACGGTTTAGGCCCTTGCAGGCCTATTGGATGAAAGAGTCAGTTTTAATTTGTGCAAAACTTTACAAATTTAACTGTTCCAAATCAGTTATTCTCAGTATAATATGGTTCATAACAATGTAGATGTCCAGCAATTATCATTTAGTCACATTCTATTTGGAAGGCAGTAGCCATGTGTATTCAATATGTACAACTATTTCAAAGCCGTAAGGAATAGGTATTTATTTGGGTACAATATATGTTGTTATTTCGTCAATTGCAGCTTCTCTTTTTTCTCCAAAGTCTGAAAGGCATAATATAAATTGATAGGTGGTTTCAGGTAAATGAATAGAGAATAATGTCTGCAAATGACCATTGCAAAATAAATCCTTTTACTGTAAATTTACTTTAAAACCAGAAAGAGACTCTTATGTCATATCATGGTTATTACGATATCCAAAATCCCAGACTATACCTCGTCTCATATCACAATGTTGATATAATATTGATATATTGGCCAACAAAAACTCTCTTGAAGAAATGACAGATTATCCCTTTAGAGTCCACAACAAAACATAGGCTATTACCTGAAAACATCTTTTTTTTATAGGCATTGTAGAATGAGCAACAACCTTTTTGCTGAAGTCATCAATGGCTAAAACATGGGTGACCCCAAACATAGCCAGTTTTTCATTTTGGTCCATATGAACCTTGTGACCCACTTAGTCAGTTTGATATGGTATGGGGTTGAGATTGCGGGCACCGTAAAAGAGAGAGGAAAACAATGTAAATATTTCATTGCATACAAAATACCATTAGTCCTATATACACTAGTGATGGGAACGGCAGTTCTTTTTACTGTACTGAATCTCTAGAATCAGTTCATTAAAATGATTCGTTCAAAAGATTCGTTCACCGAATCGTTCAGTGCTCTCCAACTCCCTGAACTGATAAACAGCCAAACGATCCGTCATTCAGTTTGTGATTGAGCCCTGAGGTTCACGTTCACTTACTGAGGGACGGTGCGTTCACGGACTATAGTACACAATCATTCGCGGGAGACGCAGCGCTGCTTTGAGTGGTATACATGCACTAAAATTATTACACGGTGAAAGTGTCCTCTGTGCACAGTAAAATCACTTAACACGATGGTACACGGATATTAGCAACACAGTGCTAATTTTAGCAGTACAGTTACTGAATGAGAATCACCTCCTCTGCCCTGAGTGAGTGAGTGACACAGCGCCACTTCCAGCACAGTAGGTGAACGAGATTCACATCCTCAGCGAGGCGAATCATGAGTGAATCAGTCGTTCGCGAAACGACCTGCTGAGGACGTGAAGCACGTTCGCGAACGACCTGCTGAGATTTACGTTAGCGAACGTCAGTGACTGTTACTGTGCAGCAAAATCACTTAACATGATGCTACACTGATGTTAGCAGGGGTGCTAGTTTTAGCAGTACTGTTACTGAATGAGAATCACCTCCTCTGACCTGAGTGAATGAGTGAGTGACACAGCGCCACTTTCAGCACAGTAGGTGAACGAGATTCACGTCCTCAGCGAGGCGAATCATGAGTGAATCAGTCGTTCGCGAACGACATGCTGAGGACGTGATTGACGTGAACGTGAGTAACTTTTACTGTTTCACTGTGTAAAATCACTTAACATGATGCTACTGATGTTAGCAACACATCGCTAGTTTTAGCAGTATGATTACTGAAGGTGAATCTCTCTCCTCTCCTACTCCTCTGCCCTGAGTGAGTGACTGACTGACACAGCGCCACTCTCAGCACAGTAGGTGAATGAGATTCACGTCCTCAGCAACGCGAATCATGAGTGAATCACGTTCGCGAACGTGATTCACGTTCACGTCCTGCAGAGAATCACGTTCGGCAGTTCCACTCCCGGCCGGCATGCTCGCTGCTGAGCTCAACTGAACTGAGAAAGGAACGAATCAGTTCCTCAAGTGATTCCGTTCACTTCGTTCACTCAAACGATTCGTTCTTTTGAACGACACGTTCGCGACCGACACAACACTAATATACACTACATTGGTTGCAGGTTTTCTAAATGTGACAATGCCTATTTGTATTGTTCCACTCAAATACATGAATAAAATAAAAATGATGGCATTTTGTCTGGTTATACTATTATAGTTTTTATTTTATACGGGCTAAATAACTGCAACTAAACAAACACTAAAAAACACACATTGGCTCATAGTTACACAGAAATTCCACAAGTTTGATGATCTAAAATATCAGATGTTATAAAGATTTTTAGGGGGCCAAGTCCGAGGGGCCGAGGGAACGCGTATGCAAACAGACGCGTTTCCTAGGACCAGCGGTGCTAGGAACCCTATCGTAATTAGGGGGCCAAGCCCGAGGGGCCGAGGGAACGTGTATGCAAGCAGATGCGTTTCCTAGGACCAGCGGTGCCATGAACCCTATTGTAATTGTAAAGATTTGTTTTTTTCCTTTTTGGAGAGTTGGTCCAGACACCTGCACATACCTCAGACACAAAAAAACTACATATGTCCGCCTGCAGGGGGCGCTATAACCTAGGCCAATGCGTTTTTGCCTATAACTCCCGTATGTCGCACATTCAAAAATGTGTATCCCCAGATTCCCTGAATGGAGTTGAATCACTTTGCAGTTGGCCACGCCCACTTCCGCCAGAAAGTTTTTTCACAAAATCTCAAAAACTGGAAAACCTACTTTTTCGAACTTCTCTTTGGGATTTTGTCCGATCTGCGTGAAACTTGGCACATACACTCTTCAGCTGGACCTGACCTAAAATTATCAAAATAATTTTGCTCGGTCAAAAAATGCGCAAATTATTAACAAACAAATAAACAAATAAACTGTTTGATATCTCGGTCAAACTAAATGCTATTAACACCAAATTAGAGGTCCTTGGTTGCCATGACACTCGGAAGGGATGAGCCGAATTTGGCGAATTTTGGCCACTAGGGGGCGCTAATAGGAAGTTTATATCTCTTGAACGGCTACACTGATTTTTACTAAATTTGGTCAGTATGATGTATGCCAAACTAGTATGCCAAACTATTATGCTGAGAGCTTTGAAATGTATATGGTACATATAGAATGGGAGACGGTTCTTCCATACCAAAAATTGCACATGTACTACTACCACTTCTGCTGAACATGTGTCCTATTCTATATGTAGCGTAATAGTTTGGCTGAAATTAATGTTTGTTGTTATAGCGCCCCCTGCAGGCGGATATATGTAGTTTTTTGTGTCTGAGGTACATGCAGGTGTCTGGACCAACCCTCCAAATTGCACCCCCCTAAATATAGTAAGTGCCATCTGTGTGCATGTATTTATCATTTTTGATGTTCCGTTCCTTTCCGTTCCGGATAATTACATCATTTTACTCTTTTAAAAGCTATTTAAAAAGCTGACATATCAGACATTTATAACAAATTAAAAACACTCCTAGAATTTGTTCATTTCAAATGCCCAAGACACAGAAAAATAACTGACTTTAATGAGAAGGCTAATACTGAGCTCTCGACTTCAGTATACAGGCCAGGTGTAGTTTGAGAGCAGTGGTTGAGATGCGTCACCGAGCAGGCATGGACTGGCCATCTGGCGTACCGGGCAATGCCCGGTGGGCTGATGCACATTTATAGGCCGGGCTGTCATAATTGAATCAAAAAAGTTTATTATAAATCATTTTTATCGACCGCGACGGCCCATTGGTTGATTTTCTAGAAGGACATTGGGCTAATCCACTGAAATCTCTCAGCCCTCCTCTTTTTTTCTTTCTTCTAAGTGCAAAGTTTAGAGGGGGCGGTTCATTGGTCCATCTTCAATATAGACAGTGGACTGAACCAATCAGGATATAGTACGATAGCGGCCCCATCCCTCCCCTCCTTGCGCTGTCACCTGTAACTTCTGCTAGTTTCAAAGTGTTAAGCGCGAGGAGTGACAACATGGGGCAATTAAAGAGAAAGAAAAGTTGCGTGCAAAGAGAAGAATCTCACTGTAGATGCTGCAAAATGTGCTAAAATCACAGACATGTTCGCTGGAGGGGCTGCTGTAGCCTCCACGTCCTCTGAGACAGCAGTGAACCAGCAACAGCAGGTTGGAGGTGAAGACAGCAGCAGCAGTGGAGAGGAGCAGCAGAGATGCTGCTGACTGACGGGGACAGTGTAGTACAACTGGTAAGCAGGTAGTAACGTTAGGATAATAAAGGGACTGTGAGGTGATGGAGGTAACAGTAGCTCTATTACATGTAGAGTTTTCAACGGGTCGGGCCGCCCGACAAACCCGACCGGACCAGACAATTCATGCAGGTGTGTCAGGCTGCGTCGGGTTCGGGCTTAAAAACCCACGGGCCGGGTCGGGTTGTAATACAGGCCTGTTGAGAACTCTAATTACATGAGAATGATGAGCAATGGCCATTGATTTGTATCAAAATTAATTGGTGCCGCATACTTCCCAAAATCTGGCAGGCACCTCATTCTGATGAAATAGCAAACGGTCAAGGCTGAGAAGTGTTGGATGAGCAGCAAGTGTCCATTTTAGGGTCCATCATGGCATTTTAGATATTTAGGTTAAAGGTGTGTTGAAAGGCTGCATAGTAGTTTGAATTTGTAGCAACCCTCTATGCTGTGGTTTAACATGTTTTAAAAAACTGATTTTAAAACTGTACTCGCTTGTACTCCGCTAATTATGAGGGCCAAAAATGCCAGGGCCGATTTTTTGTCCCAGTCCACCCCTGCTGGGAATCACTGGATATTCAGTTGTAGTTTAAAAAGGAGACGTAATACTGAGCAGGTAGAACCACAGCCAATAGGTATATAGAAAGTTAACTAATACTGAAAATCTGTTTACCATGAGCAACAACAATTACAACAAAATGCTCGAGTTAAAATGATAACAAATTTAAGATTGTAAACCATTTATAGACCATGTCACTGAGTAATTTATTGTCATTTCATCTTCCCCTTATTTATTATGTTTTTCAGTCCATGAACTGGCTGAGAATGACTGAACAACGCCATCTTTAGGCGGTATGCCACTGGACTGGAAAATTTTAATAAGAAGCTGTGATTCTGACGCTAACTTCAGCGTCATCTGTTGCAGTGTGGTGAAAATCTCTCGATGCGTCCTGCCTGTTTCAAATAGTTTCTTTTATTATATCAGTGTGTGGTTCCAGTGCAGCCCTATGTCAATTCACTGACTTACAACCACTGCGTGATTCTGGTTATTCAGGCTTTTTTCCACAGGGAACTGTTGGTGGGTAGATTTGCTGCACGCTTATCCAGTGTAACACACAAAGAAGTCAATAACTTCAGGGTCCCACTAATCGGACAATGATTTTGGGTTCCCAATGGGACATTAAAAGAACGAATGTTCCAATTTTCTATTTTGTTTTTGGGCAGTTCATTTTCTATTTTTTCTTTCTGAAAAATCACACCCGTGACCCGGAAGAAAAAGTACAAATTATCAAACTAAAAGCCCAGGTGATAGAATGGCCATTATCTAGCAATATACTACAAGAACATACTGCGTGAATAATTAAATAATTATGCAACAGTAGTTAATTGCATGTGGTTTAATAGTATGCATTTATTAATGTTCTGAGCAAGAGATGAGTCCATATTTTTGATGCTGTACAATTCGAATAATAATTTAACATGTTTATTACTGTGTGCATTTGTTACTATCAGCAATGATACGGTTTTTAATTTATTGCCTTACTGGATCACTGCTTGAGTGAACACAGAGTAAGTGGAGCTGGTGATTAACCTCTTCACCAGCAGATGGCAGTATGAGTGTATTGTATGCCTGGTTTGTGTTTGTGTTGGCTTTTAGCGTAAATACTATCAATTATCCAGGTTATTGACACAGATGTATAATGCTGTTCGAGTTCTATTCTATTTGCAGCCAAGATAAATAAAGATTTTGGCCTCTTTGTCCTTTTATTATCATTTCAGAAACAAACATACTATACCTATAGGGAAAAATTTGCATGTTTTGATCGTGTGTCAATAATCAAAAGAGACATATTGGTTGTTTGTCTTGTCAGTCAGCATTTAGTGAGCCTGGCGTCAATCACCTCTCAGTCATAGCACCACCTGTGCACCACATGTCCGATCGACTGTAAGGGGGAATGGCCATTCTCATCTCTGGGCGTTTACTTTGAATTTATTTTTCTTCCGGGTCACGTGTGTTGGTTCCCTTCAGATCTTTCTTCAGAAGGATTGAGAAAATGAACATCCGCAAAAAACTCAACTGGGTTGTTAAACGGAACTTGTCACTTCTGTTTTTTGTTCCAAACATCTTTATAATTCAATGCAAAAAGAATAAGTAATAAAGAAATATTAACAAAAGCGAATAACGGACCGATGGTTTTGCTATCCGTTTTTTATTTGATTTTGATTCCGGTTATTTCGTTTCAAATTACCAATGAATATCCGTGTCCATGTACACATATCCATATAACAGAATACTTTCATATATTAGTGCTTATATAAAGGATCAATGTGTCTAAAGTCACTGCTGCTGACACACACGTCCGTACACTGCCTTAATATTAGGCTGCAGTCGATAGGGACAGCAACCGTGCCCCCCTCCAAATCAAGAACTGCTGGCTATCAACAGCTGTGCCAGGTGTGATTCCTACAAAATAAATCAGTTATTTTGCTCTGGTGCTTTCAATGACTGTGCTGGTAGGTCCTCAACGTTGCCTTTATTCTGAAAATGTAGTCGGAAGTACTGTTCTTAAGCATCCTGATAGGTTAGCCAACGTGCTAATGTGGACTAGCCTGTTCGGACGTAGGAGCGGAGCTGTGGATCAGACGGGACCAGCCGGGACTCGTTCAGAGGCGTGATTTGGGAAGATAACGCTGCATACCGGAAGCCTGAGGAACGTCTTCCTGGCTGAAAAACAAAAACACTGTAGAGAGAGCTATTACTATAAAGGACGGCTGTAATTATAGTACAACATGGACCCGACAGCTGCAGAGCGTCCGACGATGACCTGCCGCTGTCGAGTTTAGCTTTATCCGGCCGCAACTGAACCTTGACGGCGGTGGCAGATCGGGGCGCCGCAGGAATCTTTGTTCGCGTTTTTTCATGGGACACAATTGGGCATTCCCTCCGCTTTGTCGTTGTTGTACCTCCGTGACAGCACCCCCCTCGGCTGGTATCAATTGGCCACCGTGATCCCCGCATCGTATGGACTCCTAACAGTAGTTTCTGGCTCTTCTGTCGCTCGGGTCTCCTCGGACGGACGCGACAGTCATGTTTGCGGTGCGTATCGTCACCGCAGACTTCTATCTGGCAAGTCCCATTAAAGACCTGGATGTCTGCTACTCTGAATTCAGGGAGAGCGACGTGAAGAAAGTACCGGTGGTGCGGATATTTGGAGCAACGCCCGCAGGTTAGCCAACTCTTATTTTGTTTATTGGTGTTCTTGTTCAGCTAATGGTGGCTGTGCTGTTTCGCAGTGCTCCTCGCGCATGTTCCGTGTTTGTGGCAGCTTGTTTGGACAGGCGCGCACACCGACACGCACTGTCTGTGTTGTCTATAGGAAATCTAACAGGTCTAGCGTGTAAAATGAACGAAAGGAAGATGATTTGGGGTGTTGACATATTGTACCAACGCAGCGTACTTTGCACACGGGCTGCCTGCAGCGGTGGAAGTCCTCTTCTGCTCCCCCTCCTCACGAATCCGCTTTGTTTTCGCTCTCCTGCTCCATCAAGGCATGGTGGTGGCGGACACCTCTGGCTTCAGGGCTCGACTTGTGGCTTGACTTGTGCCTCATCCTGCCACATGTGATATTCAGGGCCAGCCTATATATTTCTCTTAACTGTTGTTTTATGTGTTTATAGCAACCTGTGGAGTGTGGGCAGTCGCCACTGTAACATAGTACATCCTCTTTGAGCTTCGTTTCATTTTATTCAGCGTGAAACAAGCAAAAAGACTGTTACAGATGAAAGCACGAAAGACGTCGTACATCACCTGAAATTGGGCGACTGCAGGGAGATAAGAGGTCTAGGATATGGTATGTCAAATGCAGAGATTGAAACAGATGGGGACACATTTGTTGCTCTGTAAAAGCTTTAGGTTATCTGTTCTGTGTTCTATAGAACATAGTGCAGTCTGAAAGGAAGGAATCATCATGACTGTACAATAATATGCAGCATGTAAGAATGAGGGAGACACGTCAAAAGGGAATCTTATTTCGTATGAATATGTACAATGCACACTGCCATTGTGAACCTTGACATACATAAAGACAGACCTATACACTGACAGCAGATTTCTCATGTAAAAAAAGATTTACATGGATTTTGTGTGCAAAGGAGGGGCTGAGATTTCCTTTAGATGTGAGTGATGCTGTTTGGTTTGAGATGTGGCATTGCCCCTGCCCTGTAATAAATCTATTACAGCCGAGCACTCTGGGTACCTTAATCCCCACGCTGCGAAACAATAGAATCATTTTCCACCCAGTGGCACAGCATTATCATCCCAGCCAAATCCGCTTGCAATTGCTGTTCCCTCTCCTCAACCTTATTTGACAGGTGAAAACACCATAGCAGTACGATGTATATTTTTAGCTGGGTCCAACTTGTCCCCTATGCTGTGGCAGTGCTCCCCCCCACAGGACAACCAAGAGCAGCGTCCAACAGGACGTACTTGGGTATGGAGCAGTGACATGGAGGACATTGGGCAGGGGTTCGGGTGTCAGGTTTAATTTGGTTCTGTCAAAAAGCTGCACGTTCGCATGCAGTTGCACTGATGTGAGAGGGCTGAACACACACTGCAGCAGAGGCAGTATGGGGAGCTTGTCAGTGGATGTATGATGAGAACTAATTCATCAACACTGATTCACCCACAATAAACCCAGTGCTCACAGCATTATTATTAGGCTCTACTATATACTGATATGGAATTAATCTAGACTGCATACTGTCTTGTATTTTGGTAATTTTGAATATATTACAATATCATATTATTGTTAAAATCTTATGTTGTTCATTTACTGGTCCTGCTTGAATGTTGCATTATTGAGTGGTGCAATTTTCTGAGCCTGAATGATGTTTGGTCTCCAGCTGAAACAATCAGTCAAATAAAAGTTGATGGTCAGAAAGTTAATTGACAACGATTAATTGTAGAATCATTTTCAAACAAAAGTACAAAATCACCCACACAGAATGCAGTCATTATTAATGGTATTAATGAAACTTACCTATTATGAAATGAAGAAGAAGAAGAAGAACACAACCATGGAGGAAACACTAATTAACTGATACAGGTGTGATGACTGTTTGAACAATGCTTCACTTTCCCTCAATTTTGTGGTAATGTTAAGTGACGTGTCTTGGCACACACTCATGTTTAAACACTGTCGAAATGCCTGCTCCTTTGACCCTGTCTGGCTAACATTCTTTAAAGTGTGGCATTAAACAGATTCAATTGTTTCATCATTATATGTGATTTCAATCTGACTGTGTTTTGCTTCGGGTTGCAGTAATGATAAGGTAGTGTGTGTGGTGGTGTGTGCTCCATACATTTGCAGTTTGACTCTCCTCTTGCTCAGGTTGTGGCAAACCAGAGTCACAGTCTGCTCTGCATTTCCAGATATTAAATGACATCACCATCTGGAACACATTGAAGTGGAGAGGGATCTGTTTCTTTCTGTTTTTTGGTAGCTTACAAACAGGCCCTGCCTCCCCGAAAGGAGTTTCTTTTTGATGTTTCCTGTTGCTTTCATGGTGATTTTTTTTATTGTCTGGCCTGAAGGGAGGCGTTAATGAACCGTTTTTACTTCATGTGTGTCTGCTTTTATCTCATCAGCATGTTTACCCTGGTGCAAATGGTCAGCAGTGTATCTGCACCATGTGGCTGTGCCTACAGCCCGGGGCCTTGTATTCCCTGTCCCTCCCTGACCTAAGCCCTGCACACTCCCACCAATCAGATCTGTGTAATTTGATGCCGTGCTTCCCGTTTTTTTCCCTCCCTTCTCTTTGTTAGCATTTGGCCAGTCTGACTATGTTTTGTACATACTGTACATCAGAATCAGAATCAGAAACATACATCTATCATGGTTAGTATCACATTATGCTTATGACAATAAAACAACTTCTACAGACTTCTTTTTGGCTGAAAATTTCCCACAGCAAGCCTCTTCTCACACACAAGACTTGCTGTTGAGCAAACCTTTTGAGGTCTGACACAATTGATCTCTGCCCAGGATGCAGACAAGCTGGGCCCAGATGCACTGACAGGCCCTGGGCCCCATGACAGCAGGGGACAATGTTTTGGTCCCCTCGCTTGGATATGTGCACTTCAGTGTTTATTGAGTGTGTGCAAGAGCAGAGAGAGAGGAAGTGCATGACCAATTGACTTGAATGGGGGGGGGGGGAATGAAACCAAGGGCCTTTTCCTCCCCTCTGGCCCCTTACCCACAGGTTTTGCTTTCTCTAGGGGAACCCTTAATGCCATCTGAAAGAAATCCTCCTGTATACATTAATAGGATAATAAGCAGATACAAAAGAACTCTGGCTCATTAGGCAGAGGGTCATTGTCCCCTAAAATGTTTACTTTCCCCTCTTTCTGTCAGTTACTCTGCTTCAATTATCATCCCCTAACTTGCACTCCATTGCTTCGAATTACTTTTATAATCCAGTGAGACCCCTTTTGTTCATATGGTGTCACTGGATTTGATTTTCATTATTTTGTAGTCATGATTTTCCAGTTTTGTTTCAGGGAGTGTCTGATTCATTCTGACATGTGTTAGCTTCCATGTGACAACTGTGCGTTACCAGAGGGATGCACAGCTATGTTCGTTATAGAGGAGCGTCACAAACAGAAGTCCCAACCTAATCCCTATTCTGTGATGTCTCTGCCCTCAGATTGAGTCCTGTCTTCTTGTTCAGGCTTTCAAGATGTTAAATCAGAGGAAGGGATATTTTAAAGGATTTTGGCTCTCTGGGCTGTGCATTTATTGAACAACCCTCGAAGGGTTGGCGAGGACATAGGTTGTTCTCGACAATGAGGCTAGCCATCTTCTTTGCAGAGGAAGTTATGGTCAAGCCAACTACATTAGATAGTCCTCCTCCCCTTCTTTGTTAGTGTTCCCGGCAGACTAAAAACCACACTGCCATCCACCGTATTGGAGTATATAACATCATGCTATTCACTGACTGGTAAGCTGTCTTGGGTGAGTGAGAGTGGGATGTGCAGCTCCAAAAAATAAAATCAATATGTGGGGGCTAATGTTGAAATAAATAGATAATGATCCTTATGAGTTCTATACAGTGACTTAAACAGATTTTACATTTGGCAAAAGGTACCTTCAGTATTTAATCTGTACTCTATATTGTCAAGCATCTTGAGTTGAGTATCCAATCAGTGTCAGGAGAGAATGCGTCCAATCATCCATTCATAGGTAGCAACAGAGAGTCTTAAGTAGTCAATCAAGTAATTTGTGTCATGGGAGATGTGTTTTCATGCATTGTTTTTGTTATTGGGAACTGTCAGTAGTGAGAGGATTAAGGCTTACTGTCACATCAGGAAAGTACTTCATGTTAGGGATGGGCAATGATTTTCGATTATTCGAATAGTCGTTAAATTATAAATAATCGATTAGTAAATCATGTCTGAAAAAAAATATTCCTTTGTTTTACTGGCGTCTTCCGCATAGCAGTATAGCATTAGATATGCTGTGTGATGGGCTGACGTTAGATGCCACCGTAGAAGAAGAAACAAGCCGGAGCCATGGAGAGAGTGCTGCAGCCGTCAAAAAGTTCCGCGTGGAACTATTTCAAAAAAACAAATGAAACGGAGGCGCAGTGTAATCTCTGCGAGGCAAAGCTTGCATATCACAAGTCTACGTCAACCATGCACTGTCATATGAGGGCGAAGCACCCGATATAAAGTGGAGGCCCGTCGTCGTCACAGCAACAGTCAATGGCCAGCTATCTCACTACTAGACGAAGAACATGTGATGCCAGACGCGTGGCGCAAACAGCGTCCCTCATTTCAAAGATGATTGCAAAAGACATGCTCCCCATCAGTTTCGTTGAAGGTGAGGGTTTTCAGAGTTTGATGGCATTTGTTGAGCCAGAGTTCACGGTCCCATCAAGAAAAACCATTACAGCAAGACTTGAAAAACGTTTTGATGCTAATGCAAGTGAGCTGCGCACTCGGTTACTCAGAGTGTGGTCTTTGACCACTGATTCATGGACAGCACTGACAACGGAATCATATGTAACAATCACTTGCCATTACATTCACAGCTGGGAAATACGGAGTGCTTTTCTGCAGACCAAAGCAATGCCAGAGCGACATACTGCTGAAAACATTGCCAATGTGGTTTCCACCGCTACTGAACACTGGGGGATCAACAGAAAAGTCATAGCATGTGTCCATGACAACGGCAGCAACATGGTGCTTGCCGAGCACACGGAGTGGGATTCTCAGCCTTGTTTTGCACATTCGCTGCAACTGCGAGCCATAAGCGATGGATTCAAGCTTCAAATCATTAACCATGTGGTTGCATCTGCCAGTCGTTTAGTTTCACATTTCCATCACAGTACAACCGCAACACAAGCGTTGAAACAAAAGCAACAACTTCAGCACTTGCCTGAGCACAAATTAGTGCAGTGCTGCCGAACAAGGTGGAATTCTATTCATGACATGTTCCAGCGACTACTGGAGCAAAGATGGGCAACTTCTGCAGTCTTGTCAGACAGAACATTCACTAAACTATCAGATGCACGAACCCTCGAATTGACAGATGACAGCTGGAGTGTAATGGAGGAGCTCATACCCGTGCTTCACTTGCTGAAATGTGCTACTACTGTGTTGTGCTGAGGATCTGGAGTCTCCATCTCCATGGTTTACCCGGTTACAGCAACTCTTATATCAAAACACCTCAAAGAAACTGAGGGAGAGTCTCCTAAAGTGACTCAGTTCAAGCGCACCGTGTCTGCTTCACTGGAGCAGCGACTTGCACCTGCAGATGTCAGCAGCGCCAGCAAAGTGGCATACATTGCATCTTTCCTGGATCCGAGACACAAACACATGAGGTTCACATCTGGTGAAGTTAAACTTGCTGTGCAGATAAAGGTGTGCGATCTCCTCTCGAGTAGCTCAGAGGTCGTGGAAGAGCTGGTCGCAGTTGAATCCGAGGAGACTGAGCTGATGGCCAAAAAAGCACGAAGTGATGCTGCGTCTGACTCTGCCATCGCAGTCCTGTTCAGTGAGGATTACAACGTGGAAACAACAGATACCACTACTGAACTGAACCAGTACTGCCAGGACAAACCCCTCCACATCGATCCCATGGACTGGTGGAAAATGAACGAAAATAAATATCCCCGACTGGCAAAATTAACAAGTGCATACTTGTGTGTGCCTGCCACATCTGTCCCGTCCGAAAGTGTTTTTTCCACGGCAGGACTTTTTGTAAACAGACTTCGTTCCCGTCTTCACCCTGAGCATGTTGACATGCTGATTTTTCTAAATAAAAATATGGAATAGGTTGTCGTCCTGAATCATCGCTCGGATTAATCTTTATGAAGACGGGCATGTTAAAAATTTTCATGTCAGCAATGCTGTCTCTCAGGTATGTTCAAAAAAACATGTTCAAAATCAGTATTATTATGGCTTTAAGTCAGCGCAAAATTTTCTCTATGTGTTCACTGTTTGTTGTGATTACGTTATTACGTGATTTATGAAAAGATAAACCCGCACAAGCACCTTTTGACTTGAGTTGTCGTTTATATGTGAGAAAGACAGTATAATATGTGTTCGACTGTGCCTTTTGCATATAGCACAGGGTTTTGTTAATTTATGTTAGGCTATTACAACTCTGTATGTTCATGCAACATAGTCCTCACTCTCCAGGCCTATGTCAGGCTGATTCGAAATAACCTGAAAAAGATTCATCTAAAAATAATCGATTAGTTCCCTGTGATTATCGAATAGTAGTTCTGCTTGAAATGCCCATCCCTACTTCATGTTACAATACAGTAGCTAGTAAAGCCCTAATTGTAATGCAGAAATTATACTACATGTCCATGAGTATGTATTGGTTAACTAGTGTCATTAGACATACATTTTTTTATCAGAGGCTGTACAGGTAGGCTCTGTGCCAACATCTGCGTAACTTCAACTTGTTGAAACCACATGGACTGCTAAACTACAGTATGCTACAGAATATGTCTGCGCATGTGTAGCATGTTACCTCCAAGTAAATACCAGAAAGTAGAACTGCTGTGTGTACTTGGTGGTGGCTGCTCTCTGTGTAGCTTCGTTTTCAGTTGTCTGTTTGGGAGTATATTCAGACCCTTTTTATATGCTGTCTTTTCTAAAAGGTGTTAATCCTCCTTGGGACTTACAAAACCACACGAAGTTGGAACGCAACACCATTTAACAGCATTTAATGGCTGCAGGTGGTAATTTCTTCCAATGCATTGGAACTGTACATAATGTTCTTGATATATGAAGCACATATGACTGACAGCTATAATATTGTCACCCACACTCCCAGTTTCTGAAATATAATGAGCATTATTAGAGTATCTCCTGTATTATTCTCCTCTGTGAGTTTGTCAGTTGACACAGAGTTGCCCAAGTCAGTCAGCAGCCATCGCATAGTGCTGCGTAACAGTTACACACATCTGTCCCATGCTGTTGTGTTTGGATCATTGGTACCCTATCATCATCCACTGCATTTCTAGAGTGCTATCAGGTTTCAGAGAAGTTTGTCCAGACACAGTCCAGGCTGCCACAGCAAAGAGCTTTTTCAAATAAAGGGAAGATTTTCATCACAATTAAAGAACAGCTCTGTAGCCCGTATGTTGAACTGCTGGCCGTTGGACTCCGTCCATACCATCTGCCTAGAGAGATCCCGCATGTCATCATCGTTGTCCTGTACATCCCTCCCTCTGCAAACCCAACATCTGCCTGCAGCACCATACACACCACCATCTCTAAGCTTTAAACTAAACACCCCAGTGCCCCCATCATGTCGGGAGACTTTAACCATGTCACCATGGATACAGTTCTGCCGACATTCAAAAAATACGTGAGCTGTCCTACCAGAGAGGAGAGGACCCTGTACCTTATGTATGCTAACATTAAGGATGCATACACCTCCTCTTCTCTCCCCCCTCTGGGCAGGTCAGATCACAACCTGTTCACCTCAAACCCTGCTATGTGTCTCTGGTGAAGAGGAAGCCTACAACCAAAAGGACTGTGAGGAGGTGGTGGGAGGAGGCTCATGAAGTACTGCACGGCTGCTTTGAAGTAACCGACTGGCCTGCACTCTGTGAGCCCCACGGGGAGGACATTGATGGGCTCACAGAGTGCATCACAGACTACATTAAACTCTGTGTGGACTGCAATGTCCCTGCTCGGACTGTTACCTGTTACGCTAATATTAAACCTTGGATCACTAAGGACATGAAGGCCATCCTTAATGAAAAGAAAAGAGCGTTCAGAGAGGGCAACTGTGATGAGGTGAGGAGAGTGCAGGGGGTACTCAAACTTAACATCAGGGAGGCTAAAGACAATTACAGGAGAAAGCTGGAGAATAAACTTAAGCGGAACAACATTAGGGATGTGTGGAGTGGCATGAGAACCATCACCGGGTTCCAGAGGACTAGTAGCATGGGGTTGGAGGGCCGTGTGGACCGGGGCCAATGAACTGAACCTTTTTTTCAATAGGCTTGATAATGCGGCCCCTCTCCCACTAGACTGCTGCTGGCTGCCTAACAACAACTGCCACTTTACCTCCCCCTACTCCTCCTCCATGCAGACCCCTTGTCTGCCCCCCACCACCTCAATTTACACCCACCTACTCCACCCCTCTCCCCTACTCTGCATCATGTCCTCCACAACCTGAGGACCTCACCTCTCCCCCAAATGTCACCTCCGCAGTGTTCTCCACGCCTGACCTGGTGGGAAGATGGCTAACGAGACTCCACTCCAGCAAAGCTGCAGGCCCCGACGGTGTTCTTCCCAGGGTGCTTAAAGCATGTGCCCCCCAGCTGTGTGGAGTACTCAGTCAAGTTTTCAACCTGAGCCTGCACCTACAGAGGGTCCCTGTGCTGTGGAAGACGTCCTGCCTCGTTCCTGTGCCAAAGACGCCGCGTCCCAGTGGCCCTCAGGACTACAGACCGGTGGCCCTGACGTCCCACATCATGAAGACCCTGGAGAGGCTCGTACTGGAGAAGCTAAGGCCTATGGTCAGGCCCTTCACTGATCTACTACAGTTCGCCTACCAGTCCCGCCTGGGAGTTGAGGATGGCGTCATCTACCTGCTGAACAGAGTCTACACTCATCTGGACAAGCCGGCGAGCACTGTGAGAGTCATGTTCTTTGACTTCTCCAGTGCTTTCAACACCATCCGTCCAGCTCCACTGGGTGAGAAGATGGCTGCGATGCAGGTTGAGGCCCCCATTGTGTCCTGGATTGTGGATTACCTGATGTGCAGACCACAGTACATATGCCTACAGAACTGTGTGTCTGACAGGATGGTCAGCAACACTGGGGCCCCACAGGGGACTGTCCTCTCTCCCTTCCTCTTCACCCTATACACCTCTGACTTCAACTATTGCAACTGAGTCCTGCCACCTTCAGAAGTTTTCTGATGATTCAGCAATAATTGGCTGCATCGAGAAGGGTGATGAGAATGAGGCCCCGTCTAGACGGGAGCGAAAACGATCTTCTTTTTCTCCGTCTTCCTCGTCATCGTTTTAAGAATATTTGCGTCCACACGGCTCCACTGACAACGACTGAAAACGCTGTAGTTCATATTCCAGGCCTATAGGTGGCGCTTGACATTCACCAAAAATGGAGAAGAAGACACGTAGCATGCGCATTAAGCTTGCGCGCTGTAAACAAACAGACAGTAGACGGAGAAACCGAACACAAGAAGAAGAAGAAGATGAAAATGGCGAGTGCAAGGAAACCAAAATCGTTTGTGAGGACCAATAATGAGGTCGAACTGCTGCTGCGACTCACACTCAACTACAAGGCATGTAAGTTGCAAGAAAGCTCAATATCTTCTGCGGCACGAACACGAGCATGTAGTCCGCCGTTGTTGTTGTTGTTATGAGACGTCGCGGGGTGGGGCGATGGCGTCATCGTTTTGGAAAGTATGCGGATTCGCTGTCCACATGAAAACGGGAGGGCTGCGTTTTCGGATTTCTCCACCCTGAGACCCGTTTTCAAAAAAGTGCGTTTTCAGGAGTCGTATGGACGGTCGGCCAAAACGATGCAATACGTGTGCGTTTTTGGGAAAAACGGCGTTGTCGTCTGGACGGGGCCTGAATACAGGACTGTTGTTGGTAACTTTATCACTTGGTGTGAACTGAATCACCTGCAGCTCAACGTGACAAAGGAGCTCATAGTGGATCTGAGGAGGGCGAAAACACCAGTGACCCCTTTTTCCATCCTTGGGGTCCCTGTGGACACTGTTGAGGAGTACAAACTTGGGGGTGTACTTTAATAATAAGTTGGACTGGACTAAAACCACCAAGGCGGTCTATAAAAAAGGCCCAAGCAGACTCCTTTAACATCTGCCGTACGATGCTGAGGATGTTCTACGAGTCTGTTGTGGCCAGTGCGATCTTCGCTGTCACATGCTGGGGCAGTGGGCTGAAGGTCGCAGATAACAACAGACTCAACAAATTGATCAGGAGGCCCGGTGATGTCGTGGGGGAGGAGCTGGACACTCTAACGACCGTGGCAGAGAGGAGGATGCTGTCCAAACTTCAGTCCATCTTGGATAATGTCACACACACTGTGACACACTGGCCCAACAGATGAGCACATTCAGCGGAAGACTCCTCTCACCCAGATGCACCACTGAGCGCCACAGGAAATCATTCCTGCCTGTGGTCATTAAACTTTATAACACCTCCCTAAGAGAGTCAGACACCCTTCCTTCTGTAACCTGACTCAAACACTCATTTTCTTTTTTTTTGCACTTCTTGCACATTATTTAACTGTACATTTGATCTTTTATATATATATTTATATATCTTAATAGATGTTGCTTGTATAATATATGTTGTTTGTATATCTGGAGTGTGTAACAAAAATAATTTCCCCCTGGGATTATTAAAGTATTTCTGATTCTGATTCTGATATGGAACATTGAAAGTACAAAAACAAGGGGCACCTTTTGGTGTATTTCCAGACTATCACTGCACAACTGTATAACCAGATGGATAGAATCTGAGGTATAAAATGTTTGGTCAACCCAGAAATTAACGAACCCACTCTCTGCAAGCCTTGTCTCCGTGTGATTCTTCGGAGAGTTTTCTCCACAAAACTTTCACGCAAGCCTGTTTGAACCATGTGTATAGGTGTGGGAGGAGGCCTTGTCTTCCTCTAAATACCTTGATACTGAGGTGGCATTTGAGGTGGATTGCAGTCAAATCTGGTGTGTTTTGAAAGGCTGTTGAACAGCCATTGAAAGCAGCACTGCAAACAATCTGCGCTAGGACACTAAAAACCAAGGTCTTTTCATTTAATGGCGTCTTCGACAGAAAAAAGCAATATGGCTCAGCTGCAGACATACAGCTATTCAAGTTATCCATTTAAGCCCTTTAGTTCTCCACAAGTTGTGAAGTTCTGATTATATATATAAATATTCCCTTACATTTGAAACACTTTGCGATTGACTCGGAAGCCCATTAAGGGCAACAAGCTGATGCCCCCCGATTTAGGTGTGCCTTAACTAGATCATATGGTATCCAATTACAAGAAAGACTACACTAGTGGCTATAATGTGTTCCCTTCTAAAGGAACTTGTATCAGATTGAACTAGCCAGCCACAGCCAGCACTGCTTACCTGCTAGTTGGTGGTGATTTCCTTTTCTTTTGAGGGAGCTGTGAGTGTACCGCAGCTGCCTCGGTGTCCCTGCCACTGCTGCGGCCCAGTCAATCTGATTGATGGTTATAATAGCTCCCTCCAGCTCTTCAGTGGGTATCTGAAGGCGTTACTGTTGAGGGCACAGGCCAAACACTGCAGCAATCTGCATCCCCAAAGCATTTCCTATCACCCCGATTCACACCTGGTCAGCTGTTTGGATGTCTTTCTCCACTACTGGAAACTTGTAAATTACTGTGCATACCTGCTTTTGGGGATTTTTTGGGGGGGGATTTTGTATCCATCTGCCACAGGGAGTTCAAAGCACCTGCTCAGCTGCCTCTTTTTTAGTGGCTTGCCCAGAGACACTACAGTGGGGGTTTGTATAGTAATCATAGTGAAAATGTGAGAGAAAAATTGAGTAAATTGTGGAACTAAACTGTGCTCACCAAGCTGGCTTAAATTATATTATGTTATATATATTCTGCTGTCTTGTATTAAAGTGACCCCTCCTAGTCATATGAGTAAGTGGCAATAAGTGGGTTTGTTGCTGGATTTCCCTGCCCACTCTTTCTTACAATTAACCAATGATATTGTCTGTTGGTTCTGCCATGTTTCAGTCTGTTCTGTCTGCTTCTCTCCTGTAAGACAAACTGTCAGCCTCGTTCAAGACATTCTTTGAGTTTTTTTTCAGTCAGTAGTCAAAAATGTATCGATCACAAGGGCAATACCTGTCCATTCTTTTTACCCTCCATTTTCTTTATAGCTCTCACTGTGATAGAGGCCATGCAATGTCTGCTTACTGATGTCGACATGTGGGAACAAGCTTGTATTTAAATCACATTTTTAATGTAGCACCTGCCCTGTGAGTATCACAAGCCACGAGGGCATTCAGGATGTGCCACAGTTAGCTCCTCCTTGAAGTGTTGGGTCATTTCAGGTCCTCCGCTCAGTGTCAAGCTCCTCATCTCTCCTCCTGCACCATTGTCCCTGCAGATAGAAAGAGGAGGGGCCTCACTTTGTCCGCTGAGCTGGTGAGAGAGGGACACTTCCCACTCTTGTTCCCCCTGGGCCACTGGCGCTGCTGCAGAAGAACTCTGCAGTGTTTCAAGGCAGATTAAGGCCTTGTTTAAAAAGAATGGCAGAATTTGGCAGGCGGAAGAAAGCTTGAATCATTGCTGGAGGGGGAGAGTGCTTTGAGCCTAACATGCTGTGCCATTCAGTATGGATGTTAATGAGGCCTGGATGTGTGTGTGCAGCTTACATGTAAACACATGCTCTCACACACAAAAAAATAGTTTTCATCTATAGCAGTGGGTATATCTATGAAGGGGAGTAACACCTGCAATGTTAATACAGGAATGCGCCAATGCTTCTGCACATGAGCTTTCTGATAAATGTTTTATTGTGCAACAGGAATGCGTTCAAAGGATTTAAAATAGGACTGCACCATATTGAAAAACTGACAAGAATATTTTTTCAGCAATATATGTTGAAATTTTAAAAATTACAGAAATTAAACCACATATAGGATGGTTTTATGTATATATTCTATGAATCATAATTTTTCATCATTTGGATACTATAACTATATACTACTTCTCCCCTTCTGTAGTGAGCTTGCAAAGTCCACAACAATGTGCAAGTGGATGTTTGAACAGTCACATCTTCATGTTGACACTGACCAGCCCGTTTATTATTTTCTTATTAAACCTGACCAGTGACGTGAACACAAGATGTTTTGCTACATTGGTGGCAGCTGTGGCTCTTTTCTGCAGGCCACTGGTAGTGTGTTTCTCTTAATTATGCCATCTTTACATTTTCTTAGCTTAGTTTGTACCAGTGATGCCCAGTGCCAGTGATGCTCTTGGCAGTTTTAATCACCTGCTGTAGGTAAGGAACCTATAATTGTTCACCTGCTCCCCTGATGTGGACAGTGGTGTGTGTCTTTGCCTCTCTCTTTCTAAAATCAACAATTAGCTCCTTGGTTTTCTCAATGTTGAGCAGTAAATTACTAGCTATGTTTTAATTCATTCTCAGCAGGAGCTTACTAACATCCGCTGTGGTAAGTGACAGTAGCCCCATTCACACTGGAGAAGACGCATAAACGCTGGAGTGGCGGTTCGCCAATTCTCCACCGATGGTGATTCACACAGAGGGAAGCATCTCCACCTTAAAGACGAACCACTGTGAATTCACACAGAAATCCGGCGCTGCGGCCCCTAAAGAGGCGTGACGGTACACATCCATGATGATGTTGGTGTGTTTTCAAGGTGTTTCCCCGGTGTCCCCCTGTCAATCTGACTCCCTCACTCGCGGGGACTGTTTTCTGGGGGAAAGTTCCCTTAAGTCTTGGTCAGGAGGGCTGACCGTCGCGGAGATTTTTTTTCATTACAAACACTCGGTGAGTTAAGGTTTTTGCCAGTGACAGACGGTGTTTTTTGGGCAGAAATGTGACGAGAAGTCGGTAGGACAGGCGGGAGGACGGACGCTTCTCCACGTATATCTGCTGTATTTTTTTCCTCATAAGTTGCCAAAGACAGTGACAGCTACTATGTTACTTTAGTGTGGTTCTGTAATGTTGCTTTGTGGGTCATTCTCTGTATTAAGTTGAGTGAAGGACCCGTGTAGTTAACTGACCGTCCGATCGATGCTCCCTCGATACTTATCCGTTCACACTGGTTCAGTTCTCCAAAAATATGGCCCTGATACTACATCCAGAGGTGCATCAGCGCCAGAGCGAAATTTCACCCCTTGCCGCCTCCGAGAGATTCACACTGAGATGGAGGCGGGTAGTTGGCATACTAAAGCCGCATCCAAACTCCAGTGTGAGTGGGGCTAGTGGCCGGTCCTCTGGAGGCAGAGTAGACTTCACAGCTGAGGGCGCACTCGCACTAGGCAATCTGTACCATGCCCAAGCATGTTGGACCCCCAAAGTCCAGTTTGTTTGACTAGTGTGAGCACTCTGTGCCATGCTAAAGCACTGCACACTTTCTTGGCTCTGGCACGGTTGGGAGATGTGTGCACATGCAAGAGCACAAGCACAGGTGTGCAAAATGTCTGAAGGACATAGCATAGCCCACTAGCTTCAGCACTGTTTTACTAACTGGTTGTTGGCCTTATAATGACAGGTGATTCTGAATGTCAAGTCAGGGTTTTGGAATGGAAAGTTCACATTTTTACATTTTCATCTGATCTCACTGTTGTTGACTCACATCTCTAGATTATTAAAGCAACAAGGAGCAAGCAAGGCCATTGGATAAAATGCAATCTGGCAGCGTGGCCTCACAAATGATGGGGGAATGCCTGCTTTTGTAGCCTGTGACATTTTTTATCTCCTGCCACATATCTTTACTGCTGTTGGTGTTGTGGTCCCTCTTTAGTCTCTGCCGATGTCTCCTCTTTGTCTCTGGGATGCAAGCATTCAGTCTTCATCTGGTGGAGATGTATATGCCTCCTTGTCACCTGACAAAAAGCTTTTCTAAGAATGCTCCACCTTTTGTTTTCGCAGTGTCTGTCTATCCTAAGCTTTATCAGGCGTAAATTTTTATAACAGAGAGCAGAATGTTTGTACAGTGAAAGTGGCTGGTGAGTGTTGTGCTTTTATCACCCTGTGCATTGTAAGCTTGTGTGGTAAGCCCTCTGTTAAAATAGCGTTAGCAGCTGTCAATCAAATCCACCGTGCAGTGTTTTTTCTATCAGGGCACCAGTGCAAAATCAGCCTGTCCAGTACAATGGCTTGATATGGGGGTATTAGGGGTTAACCACGTGTCTGTGAAGATGTTTGCACAGCAGTCCCTAATTTCTCATTGCTGAGTGTGCCTTAGTCCAAAAACAATCTTTTTTTCCCCCGCCTTCCTTGGCATTGTTTCAAGAATATTTGCATCCAAATGGATCCATTGTAAACGACTCAACACGCTTTAACTCATATTCCAGGCCATTCATATTCAATAGGTGGTGCTTGAAATTCACCAGACACGGAGAAGAAGAGACGGAGTGTGCACATAAAGCTTGCGCACTGTATACAAACAGACAGTAGAAGGAGAAACCGAACACAACAAGAAGAAGACAATGCAGCTTATGCAGTTGTCCATAATCCTGTTTTGCTCAGTCGCGGTGGCAGAGTAGCATAACATTTTGCCCTAGTAACCCTAACAGGCTCAATATCTTCTGCAGCACGAACACAAGCATGTAGTCTGCCATTGTTGTTGTTAGGGGTGGGAATCTTGTGGCACCTCACGATTCGATTACGATTCTGAGGTCAACGATTTGATTCTAAACCGATCATCGATGCATCTTGATGCAACAATTTTTTTTGTGTACATTTCCATGCATGATTTATAATAATAATCATAATCATAATAATCAAATCTAAGTTTGCTAATCACTTCCTACTTTTGTGGTGATCATTAAAGAAAACAAACAGATTAATTAACTATTTAATTAATTTTGACCTTTAATATTTTATTAAAGAAAAGGCTTTTCTTTGTCACAAATAGATTTGAGTTGAACACAGAATCCTCCTGTTACAGGCAATGAGCATATCCCTGAGAGTAAAACAGAATACTGTAGCCCAGTGGTTCTCAAACTTTTTTCACCAAGTACCACCTCAGAAAATACCTGGCTCTCCAAGTACCACCATAATGACCAACATTAAAATACAGTAGCGTAGTAGGCCTAAGTATTCATTAAAAACAAGGCAGGGTTTTTATTTAACAAGTATATTTAATATTGTTGGCCACTGTAACATTACACACAGTTTGAACAGTAACACTGTGTTTAAATATAGGAAAATAAAACACTGTACTTAAATAATGAATCAAATAAAATTAATTGCACATAAAAGTTAAATAAAAATTGTACTAAAATAAATCTTAAAAGACAGTTCTTAAAGATCAAATGAAAATGTACTTAAAAGTAAAAAAAAACTGTACTGTACCCAAATGTTAAGTTAAAAAATGTACTGTACTTGATGTACTTGAAAAAAATCAAAACAGGCTATGCATAGCTGCCGTTTCTTAACTTCAGTGATATCTGCTTTCTGAAACAGAAACACACACACACACACACACACACACACAAACAGAGGAAGAACAGTAAGATTAAGAATAAAACAAAAGTAAGGAAAAGCATTAAGAATAACAGCTGTAGTTAAATATACACAGACTATAGATGACAACTTACATGAGCTTAATGTGATGGGTGTGCATGCCTCTGTGAACACAGTCCTGCAATGTCTGGGTCAATGGAGGTCGGCTTCAGTCTCAGGTTTGGCTCAGCATTCACCCTGCTTCTGGAGAACGCGCAAAGCCTTGTCAGAAACGAGGGGAATTTACTGTACTGCTTTATCCAAAAGTCCAACAGAGTGTGCTTTCTGAAAGATCCCTTCATGGTTTGTCACAAGACAGCTCTATTAACCTCTCCTGCTCAACAACAGCTAAGTCCATGGAAGCCATGTGAGCGGTGTCGATGTTGAAAGGGTTTCTCATCCAGCTGCTAGCTTCATCCTTAGGCATCACTGGGAAATAATTGCAGAACTGTTGTCTGAGTGATGTGAGGTGTGCGGCGATGTTCTCCCTGACTCCATCATCAAGCATCAGGTCATTGTCAGACAAAAAACTCTCCATAGCAGGGAAAGCTGAAACATTGATTTCAAATTACTCCAACTTTTTCAGCAGTGCATTGATTTTGTCCTGAACATCAAAAACATTGATGGAGAGTCCCTGTAGTCCCAAATTCAGGTCGTTTAAACGTAAAATCAGACAAGTATGCCAACTGACTGAGCCACACAGCATCCTCAAAAATGTCTGACGGGGAAATTTGTGTCCTGCAAGAACATCTGGATCACTCTGTACAATTCGAAAAGCCTCGAAAGCACCTTTCCTCTTGAAAGCCACCTTACTTCAGTATGAAGCAAGAGTTGGACATGCTCACTGCCCATCTCCTCGCAGAGCTCATGAAATAAGCAAGCATTCTTGGCCTTGATGAAGTTCACAGTTTTCACAGCACAGTCCTGCACAGACTTCAGGTCATCAGGCATCCTCTTCACTGCCAGCGCCTCACGATGGATGCTGCAGTGAGTCCAGCGCATCTCGGGTGCCACCTCTCGGATGCGAGCTGCTACCCCACTGTTACGACCCGTCATGGCCCTCGCTCCGTCAGTACATACACCCACACACTTTTTCCAGTCCAGTCCGTGCTCCTGGATAAACGCGTTCAGTAACTAGAATATGTGTTCTGCTGCAATTCTGGGCCCATATTCACAAAAAATCTTAAGGCTAAAAGTAGCTCCTAACAGACGAATTTAGGACCAACTCCTAAAAATAATGGGCGTGTCAGTCGTAACTTTGGGACTCCTAATTTTTTAAAATAAGAGTTATTCACAAAACATTTTAGGCCTAAAAGTAGCACCTAAGTCTGGGAGACCTTAGAAGTAGTCCAGAGGACTCCTAACTCGGTAAGACCTGGTCACAGTCGAATGTTTTGGAGACATTAAATGACAGATGATGGACCGCGAAGGGACTGAAGTTGTGGTTGAGTTGGTGAGGGATGCAATAACGTTCTCAACCAACCGAAACAATCCAATAACGCCAGAGTTAAAATGTTTGGCACCATTCCGGTGTTTGGCTACAGGGGGAATGCAGCTCTTCGCACAGGACTAGTATTACCTGGGGACTTCAAGTGATTTAGAAATTATCCCACCACGTCTGTGTTGCATGCGGCACATTCACACAGGATAAGCGACGTCTGTGTTTTAACTTTAATTTACTGACATCATCCCCCGGGTCGATCGCACCGGAGCCCTTACTGGAGCAGCACAACGGTTAGATATGGATATTTTTAATATAATAACTGGTGAGCCTGTTGAAAGATGGAAAAGTGTTCCTTGCTGCCATGCATTTATTCCATCTAATCATCTTTGGAGATTTTGCTCTTCTGATGAGCGTCCTGAATTTGCTGTCAAAACTTTCATTTATAACTCCCAATTCAGCCTCCATAATTCTCCACCGGGAAAAAGGCAGAAAAAGGTGTGGAAAACACAAACAACCTTAAGAAAAACAAAAAAACGACCCCAAATCACAGAGATGCAGATTCGCACGGGACTAATATTATCAAATGATCTCTGTGTTTGGCGAAATAGGGTAGGTAATTTGCGGTGGAATTTTTACGTTGCAAATTACAGACATGGCAGATTCGCACGGGATTAAGATCACAGACGACCTCCACAATTATTACAAATTACTGGAGGTCCCCAGGTTATACTAGTCCTGTGCAAAATGTCAATCGGAAAAAGTTGCATTCCATCAATACACAAATTGTCTTTGACGCACGTTACAATATACTAGACATTGTTGCGAAATTAATTCTCCTCATAAATACATTTCTTTATCCAATATCTTTTCATAGGCTTTGTCATGGGCTTGTAGGCAACTTCTTTATTTTCACTTCATGCATTGCGTAGCCTGAATGACTTTTCAATGGGCTGCCCTGTCACTCAACAACCAATCACCGTTGTCACAGCTTCTAAGTGCGTCCTTAGTGCGTATCATCCATAGCAACAGAGAGTTACTTCTAGTTTAGGAGTTCACTGTTTTCATAACTAAAAGTAGGTCTCAGTGGCTTTGTGAATTACTTTTAAGAAACAACCCCTACATAAAAACTTTTAGTCCGATTTAGGAGTACTCCTAACGTTAAGATAAAAGTCTTTGTGAATATGGGCCCTGGTCTCCAGTGATTTACAGAACATAAAGTCCTCCTGTGCCACACCATCATATTCATATCTCACATAAACCAATAAATTGGCCAAATCTGCAACACTGTTCTTAATGCGCTCAATCAGTGTCTTTTTAACATCGTCAGCCATGTCATTTATTCTCCTTGACACGGTGTCATTTGAAAGCGGCACCAAGTTTAACTCTCTGGCAGCTTTATCAACACGATACGTGTCATCTCTTTGGCTAAAGGTAAACACAGCTGTTCCCCGATTGTGTGCGGCTTACCGGATCTGGCGATCCGGAGGCTGGCAAGAGATGAAGCTTCCTGTGCTTTGGCTACGGCGGGTGTACCATAGGACAGAATGGTGGACTTGGACTGCTTCAGTTCATCACGTTTTCGTAAAAAAAAAATCCACTTGTTTGTCCTTAAAGCTAGGGTCTACAATCCCGGAGAGCTAGCAAGAGAGCTAGCAAGATTTGAAAGTGGCACCTCCTCTAAGTTCCAACCCCCCTTCCCACCCCGTCAGTGCTCCGTCCAAAGCCACGCCCCCACAAACTTGAATGCGCATCTGGCAGTGGGACTCAGCAGGGAGAAGGAGATGCCGGAGCACGACGCAGCAATTCAGCTGAATTTAGCGCGGAGCAGACAGGAAGTCAAGCGCCGAAATAACACACTACACCCGGCTACTTTTCAAAATAAAACACTCCGTGTTGACACGAGCACACATCGTGAGGCCAGCTGTCTACCGTACTGTGCCGTGGCGGACTCAAACCGCAACCGGTGGGGATTCCGGAAGGCGGATCAAAACCGGATCGGTGCCGCAACGCAGCAGACCCCTAACCAGTGGAAATTGGTCCGACTCATTAGCCATTCTCATGGCTAAAAACAACACACAAAGAAGCTACCGTTAGCATTGGGCTAATACGAGCTACAAACGTAACCGAGTTGGCAAACCTTGCATATTTCATGAAAATAACAAATCCCCCGAAACAAAACAAATAATTGCCTGTCCAACAGAAAGAGAGCAACCTCTGCATCACTTTTCAAGCCCTTCACATGCCCCAGTTGTCTCCACCGCTCAAACGCCGCACCGATGTTGACTCAGTCCGACTTCTTTCTTTATCCAGAGCCTTTTTCGTTGCAGCCTTTTCAGCCTCAGGCTTTTTTTTCTTGCCTTTTTAGCGGGGTGAGCTGTTACAAGTAACGCTTGTGCTGAATTTTTTTCCGGCATCAGTGAAACGTAACGTGTGCACGCGCGGAGGGAGGGACAGAACGAGACATGAAGGCATAACCGTCTGTCAGTGGGAACCGGCGGGAACGCGTACATACGCTACGTATGGCTACCCAGAAGCACTTGCAAACTTTTTAAAATTATTATTATTATTTTTTTTCACATATCTTTATTGAAGGAATCTGGGGTTACACAGGATAACAATACAGAGGTTCTCCTTCAGTTTTCTGTTTTTTTGTACAACAAGGCCAACAAGGCCTAACCCCCCCCACTTTGGGCATCATTGGTCTCCCGCATGTCTGCCCATTTGTTCAACAGGGGTTGCCATATCCTTTGAAAGATTCTTTCTTTATTAGTGGTCTTATAGCGCAGTCTCTCTATGTGCAGTACATTGCCTAGCTCTCTAAGCCATTGCTGGAACAGAGGGCTAGCCTCTGACTTCCATGGTTGCAAAATGAGGCGCCTGGCCAACAGAGTGCAGAGGGACATGGCTTGCCCTTCTTACCTTCTGAGGTTGGGATTATACACTACTGAAACAAAGATGGCAAGGAGTGGGTCAGGTGAAATAGACTTATGAAAGGCCTTTGAGATGTAATCAAATATAAGAGACCAAAATAGAGTTAACTTGGAGCAAGACCAAAACTGATGTGTAAGAGTCCCTGATTGTTGCTTACATTTATCACATAAAGGAGAAATGTTGGGATAAATGCCATGGAGCCTGGCTTTAGAGTGGTGAAGACTGTGGACTACCTTAAACTATATAAAATTATTATTAACTTAATTTGTATCTCCTTTCATTTTCTTGTCATCGGTTGATAAGATATTTTTATCCATTCTGATATTTTGGATAGTATTTCACGTTTTAATTTTTACATTTTTTATTTATATTTAATGAAGTGATTCTTTGGCATACCACTAGTGGTATGCATACCACAGTTTGAGAATCACTGCTGTAGCCTATATAGAAATAAAAAAGCTTTCAATGCAGCTTGCATTTCAACACAATATGGAACTATGTATCAGCTCTCATGCTAAATACATAGCTAATTTTGGTCAGTGACAATAAAAAAATAAACATTATTTTTTCTTCTCTGTGACATTTAAGAAAAAGCTGCTCTCAGTCAAAGATGAGAATAAGACTTCTCCTATCAGAAAATCCTCCTGATATGGGTGATAGGCAGCATATCAATGCTATGCTACTTAATGCTGCTTGCATTTCAACACATTGTGCGACAACTTTTTGCACAACTTGCTGAAATGCAAGCGGTGCGCAACAAAGCGCGACTGAATACAGACGCAAGTCCTCTGCAATCAAAGTTGTGATAGAGTTTGTAAATCGCTTCGCTCTTTCCGAGCTGGCTCAATGGTCCTCTAGCTGGAAGCTAGTCCACGTCCGCGTCGCGATGCATCTAAGAATCGATTATTTCTCCCACCCCTAGTTGTTGTTGTTGTTGTTGTTATGAGATGTCGTGGGGATGTTCAAAAGGGCAGCATTCTGACATTAGTCAGAAGAAGGCTTGGTTGAGGAACAGCTCTTAGTCCAAATCATAATGCCATAAACCAAATATGCTTTGGTCTTTTGTAAGTTCTAGATTTTACTCGATCTCTCTGTTCACATTTAGCTGTAGAGCACATTCCTTTACCTCCCACACATTTCCTTTTAGAAGGTGTGCACCAACACCCATCAGTCTTTCTGCAGCTGTTTTTTTTAAATGCGAGACTGCAGTGGGAATCAAAGGGTCGTTTTTAATATATATTTAATTCCATAGCAGTGTACAGTCAGATTGAGGGCAGGCTTATTAAAAAGGGGAGGATGGAGGGGTATTCTGGAAACCCAGCTCTAAAAATAGCACAGCAGTGTGTGTGTGTGTGTGTGTCTGTGTGTCTGTGTGTGTGACTCTGTGTTTCAATGCAACTGAGCTTGTGTCTGCGATGAAAGCAGGCTGGTTGTTGTTGCTGCTGCTCATTAGCACACCAACTCTTAAGTGTTTCCCCTTGTCCCTGTGAAACGTTTTTAAGATTACAATAGACAGTTACGGCCTCCAATGTCTGAGCTAAAACCTTTTCTACCTCGAGGAGCGTTGTCTGGACCTGCTCTGTTCCTTCTGCATCCAGCTGTAATCTGCTCCTGTCACAGCAATATCTCTGCTGTGGTTTGGTGCTTCTTTGTGTCTTCATGACTGTCTCTGTGTGAGGCTGGGAGTGAAGGGGTAGGAGAAGGGAGGAGAGGGGGTTGAGGAGAAGAGAGAATGAGTGAGCATGAATGTGAGTCTCGCTCGCCCCCAATGCACCAGCCTAGCTGTCCGTATTTCTTGTGATGTGTGGTGAAGAGCGAGACACGCCGTGAATATCAACATTTCATTGGAGCTGAGAAAAGGAGGGCAGGCAGAGCTCGGAAATCTCTCCTGTTGTCTGGCGAGAGATTGCCGCCCCTGATCAGAGAGTGAGTCCAGACACACAGTTTCACAAACACTCCATCCTTTTGCAGAGTGGTAACCACTCAGCTCCAACCAGTTCCCCTCATGCTTATTATGAAATTCGTAGCATGTGTCATGTCAGGATTTTGCACCAGATTTGCTCACACGACTTTCTCCTAAATTAAGATCCTTCTTTGTGCCAAATCATCAGATGTAATTTCCCCCCCCTTCTGTTATTGTCTTTTGTTTTCCCATCGTCTTCACTTCTTTGTCTTTTTCCTCCTCCTCAACATGCTCCTGTCAGTTCCATTGATCTAAATCTCCAAATTGACTGAGGATTTGCTTAAAATGGAGACGCACATTAATTCAGTGTTTCCCGCAGAATGATCTTGTACCTGTGGCGCGGTGTGGGTGGGAGTGTGCTTTTATGAAACAACGACATTAAGTAGACCTGCACTAAAAAGGGGAGATACAGGAGGGGTCCACTAGTTAATTATCATGGCTGGTGTCATTCAGTAGGATAGAAGAAAACATTTTCACTCAAAAATAGTAAAATGGGAAGCGAAATATGCTTAGTTGGCTGTAAATATGCCTGGGCAGACCACCCAAGTAACACTGTTATCACAATTATTAGGGGGCCAAGCCCGAGGGGCGGTGCTAGGAACCCTATTGTAATTGTAAAGATTTTTAGGGGGCCAATCCCGAGGGGCTGAGGGAACGCATATGCGAGCATACGCGTTTCCTAGGACCAGCGGTGCTAGGAACCCTATTGTAATTGTAAAGCTGCTGCACCACTTTTAGCCGGAGAAAAATGAAAATAAAAATCTAAAAGGCTAAGCTGTGCAAGGGAGGGTGGTGCAATTGGAGGGTTGGTCCAGACACCTGCAAGGACCTCAGACACAAAAAACTACAATCTAGGCCAACCCGTTTTTGCCTATAACTCCCGCACCATATGTCACACATTCAAAAACCTTGTATCCCCAGATTCCCTGAATGGAGCTGAATCACTTTGCGATTGGCCACGCCCACTTCCGCAAAAACTGGAAAACCAGCTGGACCTGATCTAAAGTTATCAAAAGAATTTTGCTCGGTCAAAAAATGTGCTAATTATTAACAAGCTAATTTCTGTAGCGAGCTATAAAAATGTAAACTGTTTGATATATCGGTCAAACTAAATGCTATTAACACCAAATTTGAGATCCTTGGTTTGCATGAGACTGGGAAGGGATGAGCCGATTTTTGCAAATTTTGGCCACTAGGGGCGCTAAAAAGATGGGAAGTTTATATCTCTTGAACGGCCACACCAATTTTTCTGAAATTTGGTCGGTATGATGTAGGGCCAATCCTGAGGCCATATCTAGAAGGTCGTCATGACTGATTAATGTGGGTGTGATTTAGTACAACAAATCCAAATCGGCACACATTCAGCCTTTTGCACTTCCGGGGCACTTCCCATTACAGCGAATACCACGGCTCAGGCGATGGCCTGTGTTTTAACTTTTGCCTCGAGCCCGTCATCCTTTGGGGCCAACTTCCGTGGGCTCTGCGGTGCGCGGGGTCAGGGTCCCGCGGGGGGGGGGGGGCTTGGCCCCCGTTCATAACTGCTTGCAGTTCTAGTTAGGGCCCAAGCAGGTCATCGACCTGTGAGGTCCCTATTGTAATTGAAAGAATTCTTTCGCTATTATTAGGGCCCGAGCAGGTCACAGACCTGTGAGGTCCCTATTGTAATTGAAAGGAAAGAATTTTTCTTCTCCAAGTTTGACTGCAGTTTTAGAAGCCTGAACATACCCAAAAACTCACCAAATTTGGAGTACACGTCACATCCGGCGAAAATTACGACCCTGCATTGTCACTGGCCGTGGTCGTGACCTGCGGGTTCTGTAGCACCCCCTATTGTTCTTCTCTGCCTTCCACATTCGCATAGACAAATGAAATTCGTTACGCAGATTCATCATGAGCAGACGCACAAAAAGTCTGGGGCACCGATACCGTCACTCCAACAGGAAGTCAGCCATTTTGATGTGTGGCGGCATTTTTCCCAAACTCATGCCTACTTTGAAAGCTATCTCCTCCTAGAGCTTAAGCACCACAGTCTTCACATTCACTCAGTATCATCGTCATGCCTTGAAGATCAAACAATACTTTGAAGCATTAGGATTTGTCATACCTGGTGGGCGGAATGGTGGAAGCCATTTTCCTCCTTCGCTGCGATTCATCAAGTCCTTCTAACTTCCACATACAATGCCCCATCTCCACCAAGTTACTCATACATGTAGACAGTGTCACCCTGAATACATCTACACATCAATACGAAGTCGGCCATTTTGAATTTGGCGGCCATTTAGAAATATTGCCGCACATCATAATTTCACAACCTCCTCCTACAGAGTCAACACCACAGACTTCACAGTCAGTCAGTATACTCCTCAGACCATGCAAATGACATATTGGGAAAGTCTTCATCCTACGTCATACCTGCTGGCCGTGGTGGTGCCGGCCATTTAAATCCTTCGCCATGAAGCATCAAGTCCTCGTAACTTCACCATACAATGTCCTATCTGCGCCAAATATCTCAGGAATGTAGAGGGAGTCGCCCTGAATACATCTGTATTGTCATTGGGCGTGGTCGTGACCTGCGGGCTCTGTAGTGCCCCCTATTGTGATGCCCTGCCTCCTGCATGCGCATAAATGAATGAAATTCGATACGCACATTCATCATAAGTAGACGCACAAAAAACCCTCTTGGACACATACCGTCACTCCAACAGGAAGTCAGCCATTTAGATGTGTGGCAGCATTTTTGTCCAATTCATGCCTACTTTGAAAACGATCTTGTCCTAGAGCTTAAACACCACAGTCTTCACATTCACTGAGCATCATCTTCATGCCTTGAAGAACAAAAGCTATTGAAATCTTTCAGCTGTGTCATACGTGGTGGGCGTGACGGCGGAAGCCATTTTTTTCCTTCGCTGTCAAGCATCAAGTCCTTATAACTTCCACATACAATTTCCTATCTTCACCAAATTATTCAGGAATGTAGAGGGAGTCACCCTGAATATATCTGTGCATCAAAACTGTGTCATATCCATAGCGCCACCCACTGGACACAGGAAGTCAGACAAACATCACCCGATTAACATGACGTTTACTGCTTGTTTTCTCCCCAGCATGACATGCGAGTAACTGGTGAGCGCGCAATCCGACGGCGCCGCAGCCCGACATACCTGCTGGCTGTGGTGGTGCTGTTCATTTAAATCCTTCGCCATAAAGCATCAAGTCCTCATAACCTCACCATGCAATGTCCTATCCGCGCCAAATCTCTCAGGAATGTAAAGGGAGTCGCCCTTAATAAATCTGTGCATCAAAACTGTGTCATGTCAATAGCACCACCCACTGGACACAGGAAGTCAGACAAATATCATCTGATTGACATGACGTTTACTGCTTGTTTTCTCCCCAACATGCCATGTGTAGGAGACACTACCTTGATATATAATTAATCACTGGCAATCAATAACAGATTTAAACGGGGCACCACCTTCTTTCCATGATCCCATCGATTTCCCACCTCAAATTAAACGTGCACAGACACCAACATAAGATTATATATATTTATTAACTAAATAAAAGCAGGGTGAATAATATGGGATAATAATGCAAACGGGTAACAACAAATAACAGAAAATGTGAAGATTGTGGGAGTGAATTATTGAACAGCTGATTTCTAACTAATGGTGGATTTTAGTGTAACGATCTGTTACTTCATAAAATCACGGGAGTAATCTATCTATTCTAACAAGACGCTATGCGAAATTTCTTTGAGTTTATAATGTGGAAGTCGAAGCTTTATAGACACCAACTCTGATCTTTGTGACTCCAGCTGTGTGCAGAGATTTCAGCCTACTTGTTTGTAGCAGAAGAGGTCCTAGGAGTGTTCCTCTGATCCTGTGGCTGCAAATGCGGCAGCTGTTTGGCCGCAGGCTTGTGACACAGCGGCTTCCCCGATGACGTAGTTCAACGGCCCAACGGGATTCCCGTTTGAGTGCGCAGCGGGCGGGCGGTCCTGGCTGGATGTCGACTTCTCTGGTCAGCTGAAGATGCTGTCCCGGTTTCTTGAACAGTTCAGTTTCTGTACCGGATTTTGATGTATGATCAGCGTCTGAATCAGAGTCTATTTGGAGTGGTGACGATTCAACTTCGACTTCTTAACGGATTTAACTTCTCGTCAAAAATAACTGGAGGATGCAACGCTGGCCGGGCGTGACGTCCTTAGTTACTAGTTACGAAAATAAACAAAAATGGCTTCTTCTGAGTTTAACACGATACTTAACTATATAAAAAGGAAAACTGAATCAATTTCGTCCTTGCTTAAGTTTCAAAAATAAAGGTATTCTCAAAACAACGGCAGGTCACTTGAAGAAAAGCCGTATAAGTAGTTTAAATCTCCCTGGAGATTTCAAACTCTCAGAGCCTCAAAAATAAGCAAAGTACGAAAGTAAATGTTAGAAATGAAAGAGTTACGCGGCATTAAAACAAAGTAAAGACGCCTGAAAAAGAAAAACAAGCGAGAGCGAAAAAGCAATAACGTGTATGAGTAAAATATGAGAAAAAGTGCGTAAGAAAGCAAGAGCGTAAGAGCGTAAGGGTAAGAGCAAAATGGAACATGATGGATGCCTCTTTTAAGGCTTAGGAGAGGGCGGCTCCGGAGGCTTGGTCAAGTCTCTTCCTCCAGGCCATGTTCACTGATCACATCATGGACTTATTAGGCCTACTTCTTGCCGAATTAAACTATTCTTCTGAAAGTTTTAAGATCGTGATTGACTGTTCACCTAAATCCACCATGGGTTTTCTCATAAAACATTTGGTTACATGAATAAAAGGTAATAAACCAAATTGCTTAATAGGCAAAAGGAATTATCAGTTATAATACATGCAACACACAGATACATAACCTCCGCCAGCATTGATGGCTCGAACCTGTTTCACATAGTGCTGACTTATACTTCGAAACATATGTTGGAGGTAAAAGAAAGTATAGATAAACATTAATTGTGGATTACATTACTTAAGAAAGTCATCTGAGAACTATACCAAAACTTACCAGGAGGTGGCACTGTGGCTACACCAGACACTCAGATATTACAATAAAAAAATGTATAACTCAGGTTAGGATTACATCTGGAAGATAAGAAGCATATCAAAATATAGATCTGGTCCTGCTGTGGAAAAAGATATTATTAAAGAAAGGGTGAGACTAAGGCTTGGCATCTTTCTTGGATTAGGAAAAAGACCAGGACTCTCTCCACTTCTCTTTTAGTATGGAAATGTTTATGGCTCTCTTTTATGACCCTTGATTTCACGGTAACATGGGACAGTCAGATGCTGGTGAGTGTCCTTAACACATGGCTCTTGTTCTCGGACAGGAAGTTGGGTGAAGGAATATTTAGTCCACAGATAGGCTTTTGTTTGTAAGCCACAGTTTATAATATAATAGGTGATTGAAGGGAGTCCGGTGATTCCACTCGTGAACTCAGCAAGCAGTGTCTTCCCGCAAGCAACATGTTTATTGCCTGTCACATGGTGTCTTCTTACTAGTGAAGTGCAAAGAGAAGGGGAAAAAGGAGCCAGGTCATGATGAGGTGGCAGGGAATTAGGTGATAGGTGAAACGGACACGGACATGCAGATCGCATCTCCTTGTTGTGGCATAAACGACGAGGGCATGTTCCTACACATGCAAGTAACATGTGAGCGCGCTATCCGACGAAGCCACAGCCTGACATACCTGCTGGCCATGGTGGTGCGGTCCATTTAAATCCTTCGCAGTAAAACATCTAGTCATTGTAACTTCCACATACAATTGTACACCATGTACACCAAATCTCTCAGGCACGTAGAGGGAGTTGCACTGAATATATCTATGCATCAAAACTGTGTCATATCCATAGCGCCACCCACTGGACACAGGAAGTCAGACAAACATCATCCGATTGACATGACGTTTACTGCTTGTTTTCTCCTCATCATGACATGCAAGTAACAGGAGTGCGGGCAATCCGACTGCGCAGCAGCACGACGTGCACGGATGGCACAGATTTTTTCCTGTACCACTGCTTGAAGAAAGTGTCTTCTAAAAACTGGCTGTAGGTTTGGGAGTTGAGTTTGATCTTCAACCCAAAAAGGTCCAACTTGCTCATCTTCAATAATACCAGCCCATACCAGTATGACCTTGCTGGCATCTGAGTCAAAGTGGAGCTCTGTGCCCATTACTGATCCAGCCACGGGCCCATCCATCTGGTCCGACAAGAGTCACTCTCATCTCATCAGTCCATAAAATTTTTGAAAAATCTGTCTTCAGATATTTCTTGGCCCAGTCTTGACGTTTCAACTTATGTGTCTTGTTCAGTGATGGTCAGGTTTCAGCCTTCCTTACCTTGGCCATGTCTCTGAGCACTGAACATCTTGTACTTCTGGGCACTCCAGGTAGGTTGCCATTCTGGAATATGTCAGCACTGGAAGATAATGGGTTCCTGGTAGCTTCATGTTTGATTCTTCTCAAATCTTTGGCAGTGTGTGTATGTGTGTGAATCCCTGCATGATGCTGTGAATAGCTGCTTCAGGCACACCAAGGATCTTCCCTCTTTCTTTCTCTCTCTCTCTCTCTCTCTCTCTCTCTCTCTGTGTGTCTGTCTGTCTGTCTGTGTCTCTCTCTCTCTCTCTTTCTCAATTCAATTCAATCCAATAGGCTTTATTGGCATGACATTTAACATGTGTTGCCAAAGCACAATCACAACAATAAGTAACAATAAATAACAGTATATAAAATAAAATAGAAAAAATAAAAGACAAGAGTGAGTGTCAGTTTACTGACAGCAAAACAGATAACAAAAGTAAATCTACTGATAATAGAATAAAATAAAGAGATGCTGAAATAAAATGAAGAGATGTTAATAGTAGAGATAATACAAATAGTATTCTTTCTCTCTGTATGTCTCTGTATGTCTCTATCTCTATCTGTCAGTTAGATAGTAATTGGTAATGTCTTTGGCAACTTAAGGCCCCCACACACCGCCCAGACGTCCAACTGCTTTATCCGACCACTCTCCGACCACTCTGTTGCCTCTCGTCTGACCCTGACAACTGACAAAAGTTGCATTGAAACACACCACTTCGACGTGCTGCCTACTCCACAGCAGCGTGTACGTTCTGCGCTTGCGCGAGATGCAATAAGCGGCTGGCGCTTGTGTTATGAGTTGTAAACGAGAGGCTTATGTACGCAACTGTCTTTACTTTCGATCAAAACGAAACTTAACTATTTCAGGTAAAAACAGCTGCATACTAAACATGCAGCGAGGCATTACCAAACGAACACAAATTAACTTGTCCTGTACGGACATAATAACAGCCAGTCGCGTCCCAGTACTGCAAAGCATGAAAACAGGGAATGACGGAACGGAGTCCATAGAAAAACAAAGTGCACACAGTATTCCGCCCTCCCACACACCGCGCTGATTCGCTAGCACACTGCCAATCAGAGAATCCAATGGCTCAGATGTCCGACAGCCAACCTCCTCAGACTTCACATGCTGAGTCGGAGCAGACAACGAACGGCTCCGAAAGCTTCCAACGCAGCTGAACACACCGAACAGAAATGTTCCCGACCTCGTCCGAGTCTCTCCAAACGCTTCAGACGTCCAACGGTTGGGCCGGTGTGTTGCTGCCTTTACAGGCATTTTGATAACACAGATTAATTTGTCCTGAACGGAGATAATAACAGCTAGTCTCATGTCAGTACTCCAAAACATGAAAACAAGAAATGACGGAACGGAGTGCGTAGAAAACTCTCTGTTTCATCCTTCCATGTTTCTTCCCCATTTATACCTCACTACATCTGCCCTACTCTCTTCGACCCTGATGCGATGTTCTCTCCCTTACTCACTCCATCCTCCTCCCCCATGTGACTCGCTGCAGGACTCAGTGCCCATGGCCTACATGGCCTAAGCTGATGCTCCCTGTGGTCATGAGCAGAGCTCAGGCCAAGCGTACCTGCTTTCTGCCCTCTCCCTTTGCTCTTCTCCAAGGAGAAGTTCAGCTGAAGTTATGGGGAATAAAGTGTCCTAGTTCACAGGGTTCTTCCTGTAAACTCTCAGCCTGCTAATTACACTCTCACTGCATCGACTGCTCTTTTCAGCTCCTCTTATCTCTCCCAATGCTCTCTCTCGCTCTTTCTGTAGACCGAACTCTCACCTTTTCTCCCCTCCTCTTCTCAGTTTGGGTCTTCTCACTTATGCCTTCTCTGCTTCTTTATCTTTATTGTGTGTTTCTCTCCACACTCTGGCTGAAGACATTTTGTCTTTTCCTCCAGACCTAGTGCTGTTTCTTAGCTCCAAGTCCAGCTGTTTCCACCCAAATGGTGCTCGGGTCGTAAGTGAATTAAAGAATTTCAGTATAATAAAATGCAGGGCAAGACAAGATTACATAACCAGTAACCTTTTATCTGGCACACTATGGCATTACATATCTGCTTCCAATTTATTGTGAGTTCCCTGTTGTTTTGAGTGAATACATTTTCTCTTTTAATTTTTTTGGGGCACTTTATCTTTGTTTTTCAGTCTGAACTGACGGATGACCAGAACTGATACTACCTGAAAGCTATTGTAGATGAAGACCGACTGTTGTTTCACCTCACATTGCCTGTGCCTTGTCAAAAAGCTGCACTTGAACACACCACAAACATTTCAACTGATGGCCAAGTAGTTCTTGCGTTCTGCACCTGCTTGAGAGAAAATAACTCCATGCCCCAGGTGGTGGTAGTCCGTTTTACTCATTCAAAAAGCCACTACTTCTAATCATCAGATAAAAAACTGTAAATGCTGCTGGTGAAGACTGATTTTTTTTCTCACTATTGGGCTACACTTCCAATTTAGGGTTCTTAGCTGTCTGAAAAGCCGCCATTAAGGGCTGTAGTGTAAACTGTGCAGCCTTACCTTACCTTGTCAGCGACGTTTTGGCCGACCGAGCATGTAGAATTGGCCAAAGAGCCGTCAGTGAAAAAGACACAGAAACCCCTGTCGCTGTAGCATCCATAACTTGAACCATAACTGAAGTCAATATAGCAAGAGTGGTGTGAGAAATGCTGCTTTATAGCAGTTTGTAGATTCACAATCTTGATTCTTCCACTTTCATTCCGGCTCCGGTACGGTTGTGCTATTTTTAGTCCGGGGCAGCACAGGACTGCCGTTGTCACTGTTCACAGCCCAACTTTGAGCTTCACATCACGTCACATTTTTACGCCTACCTCAAAGGCGGCTTTGGAAAAGGAGGAATATTACGCCTCCATTTTAAAAAGACAGGCCGGCAAATTGCCGCCCTTACCTTGGAGCAAATGTGCTGCCTTTTCTATCTAAAAAGGGCTTCTGTCTCTGCATTGACTAAGAGTGATTCATATCTTGTCTGCCCTTCCTTTGACTCCTGCTCAGATGACTGGAGACAAAAAGGCTTCAATCTCTTTTACAGGATCAGATTTTTTCCCCCTTCGTGTTCTTTTATCCCAGGAATGTTGACTTAGTATTTATGCTCTTTCTCACCACTGACCTGCTTTTACTCATTTTGTTCTCAACTATACAAGCCTGAGAGTTTCACATCTACAAGCCTGTGTTGTTGGCTGCGGATCAGCTTTGCTGGCACAAGACTTAAAAGCTTGCCCAAGGGCCCCTTGGCAGTCTTTGAGCAGTGGAAAGGTTTTAATCTGCAGGTGAATACTAAATTGAAGAATTCAAAGGCTCTGCTATGTACCCTGACACTCTTTGCATTGTGTCTTGGAGAGAAAAGACCCATTGAAAAAGAGAAGAAAGCAGAAATAAAGCTGTAATTTCAAAACTAAATATAGCCGCAAGCGGCAATCCGCGGGTTCTAACCCCTTTCACCCCAAACCGGCCACCCTGACCATCATTCCCCGCAGTCGATGACATCGGCCACCATGTTCCTCAAAGCTCTGTGCAACACATAGCCATGATAAGCCCCAGATTCCTCCAAATTTGGTTTTCAGTTACATGCTAAGGGCATTTATAGCGCCCCCTATAGGTTGAGCTCAACATGTTCCGGTAGGCAGATTCCCAGTCCTGTCGTGAACGTACCCACCAAGTTTTGTGATGATAGGGCAAAGGGTGTGGGAATTACGGACAATAATTCCTAAGCCCCGCCCATTGCGACAATACATTGGTCCGTGGCGGCCATGTTTTCTGACCAATCTGGCTCATTTATAGTAGAAATATGTCTTTTCATTCCCCGAAGCCATATACCAAATTTGGTGTTGATAGAGTCAATCTTTTAAAAGTTCTATTCATTTTACTGTTTTTCACATTATGCTTATTAGCAAAACATCTATAATAGCAGCTTTCGTGATGCATGAGGCTTTTTTGTAGAGGACTATCAGGAGGACATGCATGAAAAATTTCAATGCAATAGCACTTATGGTTTGGCGGGGAGAGCCTTTCGAAGTTCACACCCTATGTTATAGCGCCCCCATCTGACGGATCAGGATGAAATTTTTAGAGCAGCATGTGGACGTCATTAATCCTCAACGCACCAAGTTTTGTGTCTGTGGGTTCTTCCAGCTAGCCATAAATGAATAAAACGCAAACAATGATGGTAAATGACGAATAGGCCACGCCCACTTTCACCAATCAACATGGCACTCAA
>CAEMYA010000122.1:76293-104238 GCA_903131615.1 Diplodus sargus
CTATCTATCTATCTATCTATCTATCTAACAGCAGTACTGTATTTTTTCATTCAACGAAGTTATTGCACATATAAATTTGAAAACTGTCAAAATGACCGTCTTGGCCGTTCTAGTGCTAAAATCCTTCTTGAGGATTATTATCTAACAAGTGAATAATCTCAACACTTTTACTATAATTGATAAAAACATTAATAAACATTTAATATAGTTTTACCATTTCGACCGCTTTAATACTTACATCTTTGTGATGAAAAGCGTCACTCGTGTCACTCTCCACTTCATCTCCTCCTCGGCTGACACTGACAGCAGTGCTACTGACAAGAGCTACTGGCTACATTTGGTGTCACTGGGAAAGAGGTTGACATCTTTAGTAGTTTTGATAAAAACTGTTTGCTTTCCTCTCGCTCACATTAAAAAGGTCATAAATGTATTTCCTTAAAACATGTAAAAAGCCATTCAACCATTTAGAATTTAATTGTGGAGCTAGGCTCACAAACTGTGTTTCAAAATTTCGGTTTTCAGGATTTAATGGGCAGGTCAGAAATCATTGCCGCATTATGATTAGCATAAACCCGGCCCTGCTACGGAGGGGGTATAAATACATTCAGCGCATTAGCTGCGGTGGCTTTTCCACTCGCTGTCGAGTCTCGGATAGCATCTCTTACAACAGTTTGCAGCTAGCTAACCAGTCAACCAGTCAGCTCGTGCATCTTTCCTGGATGCCACAGTGTGCAGGGTAACTGCGTCGTTAGCTTATTTAAGTTTCCTATGGACGACAGCGTAAGGAAACGGTGGATCGATTGATCGATTTTGTCATTTTGTACTGTGGAGAGTTCAAAATCACCACCAACACCCGTCTCTGCAGTGTCCACTTTAGGGCTGGGACGACGCTGCATAATCGATGACATAAATTCGTCGACAAACGGAAGTGGTATGATCCGCAAGGCTGAGAATAGCCTCTCTCACACAGAGACGCTGCATTAACGCTGAAAGAGACATGACGGTACACATCATGATGATGACGTCGGTGTGTTTTCAAGGCATTTCCCAGGTGTCCTGTCAATCGAAACCCGTGGACCGTTTATAATGTGTAGTGACTGAGATCCTGACCCACCAAACATCCTGGAAAGTAAAACAGTTTCGTTTTTTGCGCTTAATTATTTAATCGCCATCAGTAAACAGGTCGCTGCGTGACTTTGTCACTCGCGGGGACGGAGGTTGTTTTCTGGGGGAAAGTTCACTGAAGTCTCAGTCGGGAGGGCTGACGGTGATTTATATCAACACAACCACTTAACTGAGTTAAATTTTTTTGCCGGTGACAGACGCTGTTTTTCGGGCAGAAATGTGATGAAGAGTCGGTAGGACAGGCGGGAGGACAGACGCAGCTCCGCCTACAACTGCTGTATTTTTTTCCTCATAAGTTACCAACCACAGTTACAGTTACTACGTTACTTTTGTTTGGTCATGTAATGTTAAATTAATCGTTAGATTAGTCGACTAATTGAAAAAATAATCGCTGGATTAATTGTTTGAAAAATAATCGTTTGGGACAGCTCTAGTCCACTTTACCCCCGATAGTTACAGAAACTATCACCAAAAGTCTGGATATCTGAAGAGTCAGTTGACGCTGGTCAGTGGGGCTGAACCGACCCTCTCCGTCCCCGGGTTGCATCCTCCCGTCCCGCCGACAGCGGGTGCCACCATCACGGCCACCAGCATTATGTGCCCGCCACCGACCCTCTCTGTCCCGCCGACAGCAGGCGCTCTCATCTCCGAGAGTGTAAGTGTGAGCTTATGTTATAAATATTATACATTTGGGCAATTAAATGCATTTTGCTGAAGGTGCAAATCCTGAAAGTGATTTTACATCGTGCATCCTGTCATACCCATGTAATGTTAGCAAATGTTATTGCATTTAATCATGACATGATTTGGCCTCATTCCCTGAGCGGAATCCATCTGACAGCAATGGGCACAATGATAATTCACAGGTAATATTTTATGTGCACCAATGTGACAAGGAATTATATGTAGAATGGGGTTTTACGTTTGTGTGTAATGTAAAACATAGACTGTGAGGAACGAGACTGAGCACTATCAGTGTCTGACTTAGACTCAGTTTCTGGCTCTGATGGCTCAAACAGGTAGGGCTGGGTCTGTCCGATGACGCCGCTAGCTTCCATTGTTACTGTAGGTTATGTCCTTGTACAGTACATGGAGGCAGCTCCCCTCCTACGTGTGGGCTTGGTTCCAGTGCCTCTATCTGACACGCCCCCAGCGAGAAGTGCTTGTTTTTCCATGATTTTGAGACCTAATTTTATATACTTAGCAATTTTTTTAATCTTTCAAATTTGACTCAGTGGTCAATGACATATGTGGTGTGACAAACTCATAACACAAATGTATACACTTTAAGCAATTTTATGTATTTTTAAGCGCCAAATTAAGACTAAAAAATAATAATAGACAACTTTATTGATCAGTTTTTATCAGATTGAGTTTATGAGTTTGGGGGCCCCTGGAAATCTCGGGGCCTAGGCAATTGCCTGTGTTTGTCTAATGGTAAGTACGCCCCTGCATATTTATCAGAGTTTGGTGTCCTGTATTGTTTTTATTTGGGGTATATGGCCTTTGTTTTACATTTGAGATGGATAGGAAAGATTGGGAAAGACAGAGAGAGATGACATTGACAAGAGGTCCAAGGCCAGCTCTGTACTCAGCCTCACAAGACTTGGCTCAGGTCAGATGCCAGGATGCCATGTTCATAGCCACATTTGTTCGTATGACTGGTAGAAATACATTTAACAAATTACAGCGAAAAGACAGACGTCCACTGAAGAGGTTTCACCTTCATGAGGAGGTTCCAGACACATGAGCCTCCACCATCTTATTACGGTCTCTGTTTACTGTTTAAGAGGAAAGGAGACTGTATGTGGAATTTGCGAGTCTTGTCTGTTCTGATTGAACTGTCATTTTATGTTTTTGGAGGTCACAGATTGCGGCTTCGTGATACTAAATGTTTATTTTCAAAATCAAGTCTCTGAGTCATTGCCAGGTGAGCAGATGTTTTTCTGCAATTATTCTGCTGCTTTTTGTGAAGTTCTAATCACATCCCATGAGTGTCCGTTGTGCTTTTGACTGATCCCCCACCCAGTCCAGATTTGTCTAAGTGCTGCTACATCCATCTGCACTCCAGTCTTGCCAGACAGACACACATACAGACACACAGACAGATAGGATTCTTATCAGAAGATACGCCAGGAAGACCAGTCTGCACAATCACATCATAGGCTTGCCAACATCGCTCTGCAGCCAACCTTGATTTTGGTGTTGGCATTTATCAGATTATATATTCTTGCTTTGTCTGCTTAACAAAATTCTAGCGAAAGTGCCTTCCAAGTCACCGTCTGGTCAGCTTCATCCTGTCTGCTCAGACGACTGGCTCTGCTGTGCCGTCTGTCTGGGAGACATTGGGGGGATAGCTAGCAGCAAGGTACATCCATGACTGTCCTCCAGCAGGCTCAGCTTGAGCGACAGGGATGTGCCAGCTACAAAGTGGTCTTCAAGGGAAAATGGGGAGCTGATTCTGCTCCCTGTCATGAAACTGGAACAGGTGGACAATGGATTGGTTGCCATTCAGCTGCTTGCTGCCATCATAGGTATATCTTATACACAGGTGATTTGGATGGAACTCAGGGAAATGCTGCACATCACCACCTGGATCATGCACTGTCAATATTACACTTACTTAACTAAGGCTGGTTGTGCAGGTCCCAATCATGGGTTAGGGTTAGCCAGATGTGGATTGGGTTACTACTGGTGTCCTGTTTTTATACTGTTCCCTTGTTTATGTCAAGACTGGGGACAAAAGTTTTTGAGAAAATGAATCTTAGCCTTCAGCAAATGTTCAGCTTATTAAGCAGGCCTTAAACACTGCAGTAGAGCAGTGAAGAAGCCCTCCGGAATAACCAGGCTGGGACGTCATCTCTTCTCAGCCACTGGCTCGTTGCTCAGGCATCCAGCCAGGACAGGCCTGGATGTGCAGCAGGAGGGAGCCCCCACCTATTTGTCTAATTAACTGAGCCCAGTCACTGTCTGACAGGGAGACTACAGCAGTGTGAATTTGGCAGTTTTTTTGACGGAGGCTTTAAGTTTTTGGTAATACCTCTGCATTCATGCACTTCCCTAAATATGGTACCTGCCTTGCCATATGACCAGGCACTACAGTGATGTGTCAAAAGTTTGCCTTGACTGCAATAAACACTATCTATGCAGGTCACTTCTGCCTCTTCTGACAAATTTACAAACACTATCTCATCCTTATGGAATTAAAAGCCCCAGAACTAATGCTAAAGTTTGAAGTAAGATTGTTTTATCAACTGCTTTTTCCTAAGTCAAGAATGAACTTTAACCTCAACCTTTACACCCAGTTCCTGAACTTTTAGTAGGTCTCAACTTACTTGGGCGGGCAGCCCAAGTAAGTTGAGACCTACGTTGGGAAACAATAAATGTAACAATGCATGTGTACTGTGCCTTTAGAACAACAGCATCTATGTTGATTTAGCTCTGGACTATATAGGGCTATGTGGGCAGTACAGCAGCGTATGTGTCAACTCGCTGTTGGAAAAGAGAACTATAAAGATCCTTGTGTATTGATACTGAGAGAAAATTTATATTGAAACAGTTGCATCCATATTTCACTATTGACAATGCTAGTGGAAACACAGCCCTTGAAAATCCGTCATTCACCTTCCCAGCATGTTCCAGAATGGCTGAAATAGTAGTTCATTTTGGCAACATGTGAGCTCTCCCACCACAGCCCGACTTTTAACAGCTAGACACCTCCACAAAGATGGGAGCACACAGTCCATGCCTGTGTGATTAGTTCATAAAGCAAAGAGCATAAAGTCCTCTCCTGCTCTCATTCATATGCTGACTGCTCATCTCTATATCCCCTCTCTCCCCTTCAGCAGTTCATTTACAGAGCAGATTATGGGAGTGAATCCATTAGAAAGAGTGTGATGTATAGAATTGCCACCGTCCTCTGTTCACTCCCCCTCCTCTTATTGCAGCCATTCAGTTCTCCCTCTGTCACAGGCACACACGTGCGCGTGCGCACGCACACACACACACACACACACTTACAACTATTTGTTATACTCTTCTCACTGATGTAGAAGCTTATTCTACAAAGCATCTTAATACAAGAGCTGCACACCAACAACATTTACTGATTTACATTTACCTCGACATCACTGAGGGGGGGAGGCTGAGGGATTTTGCGTGGGTGGCAAGTGTTTGTGTTTGTCTGCGTGGACATGTGTACTCTAGATGCCAATATCTGAGAAAGAATTGTTCCTAGAAGAGCATATTGGGTTTAGGAGTGCACTTTCCAGAGGGCACTGCAGTGCTGATAACCATTACAAGGCGAAATGATTATATAGTTACATTCTACTGAGAATAAACTTACAAACTTAAAAGAAATCTACAATAAAATCATGCTTCTGGCTCAATAATCTATAAGATTAAAATTCTTGACTGTCCTTACTTTAAAAAAATACTGTATTGAATACTGTTAAGAAGTTGTTTTCGATGTTACAGTCTGCTGTGGTCTCAGTTATTCATGCTGCTGTCTGATCACCATCTGAAATGATTGACGACCGCAACATGTAGGGCTGGGTATTGTTGAGAACCTTCACGATTCGATTCGATTTCGATTCTTTAGGTCACAATTCGATTCAATATTGATTTAAATGCTTCGATATTGATTCAGTAATAAGTAGTAATAAACAAATAATTCATTAGAGCACCTGGTGATGGTTTTTAAATTGAAAAGTGTAATCTTAAATTATAAAACTTTCCTCTAGGAAGTTCTAGTTCGAACTGAAATGTAAACAAAGGCACACGATGTGTTTAGTTATAAAATAGTGCAACCATAGTTAAGCTGAGAAAGTGCCATTGTTTCTGGGACTGCATGGTACATTTTTGTCTTACATTAACATAGACATAACCGTGGTCCCTCTGCCCTCCGGCTAGACGCGAGGGGGGTAAAACGTTGACACTGAACCCCCCCTCTCCCCGGAGGAGAGTGCTACTCACGGCGCACGGTGCAGCGGCCAGGTGAGACCGGCTGCACTGGGAGTTTACAGTCTTCGAAAGAGCGGTGCATCAGACATCGGCTACCCGCCTCCACAGCTCCGACAGTGTTTCCGCGGTGCATCACCCTCCGACCCTCGAGCGAGGTTGCGGACGAGGCGCTTCCAGGCGCTGGAGGCATTGACCGAGAGGAGTCCAGCGAGGTGGTCAGGGGCCGCTGCTTGCCTGAATCGATTCAGCGGATTTTCTGAATTGAAATTGAATTTGGAAAAAATATATTGCAATGCATTGATGAATTGATATTTTTACCCACCTCTAGCAACATGACGTTGGCCTGCGTTTCTCGCCTCAGCGAGTTTCTCTCAGTCGTGCTGTTAATGTGTTTTCTTAGCTTCTTCAGTATAGCTAGCCTCCTCCTCTCCTTCTCCTCCCTCCTCCTCTCCTCTGGACTCCCTGCTCAGGTGCACCTTGACTAAAGTTCTTGAAGGTGAGTTTTCATCATCATGGAAGCGAGTAGTGAACACATATTCTGTCACTGTGATGTTCCATACCCAGGCAGTGGCAGTGCTCAGGCCATTTTAATTAATACCAACACTGATTTTATTAACCTTTGTCTCCCTCTGCTCAGTTACAGACAGATTTTTACATTTGACTGTTTCTCCCATAAATGCGGCACTCTCTAATACCCCTCACCCACCTGGCACAAAATTCGTACTATGGGTACAGTTCCCTGTCACTCCTGCCTCAGATGGCTCTGCAGGAGTCCCGGGTGTTTATTGGAAACACAACACCCAGGTGGACATGCTCATTTTTGCCACTTTTCCAGCCCGGTGCTATGAAGTGCCTTGTATACCTGCGTTTAAGTAACCTGTGGCTTAAACTATGGCTGGTTACCAGGCAGGCCGGCTGACGGAGGAAACAGATTTCACTGCCAAGGAAAAGTTAGCAGCATGACTCATAACTGCTGACTGTCTGCTATGATCCTAGGAAACAATGCCTTGTCAGAGCAGTGTCACCTCTCTGACGTCACACAGGTATTTGCACTAATGCTGACTGGACTCCAGTTTATGCTACAGGCTGTATAATAATAATGTTATTATACTTATAATGTAGTAGTGTTATGTGTGGATGGGTGATATCATTCTACTAAGAATGGTTGCTTCTGTTATTTATATGCGTAGTTTGTCTGTAGAAAAATAGAATGGTCAACTGTTGGCTGACTTACTGACCCAGCCGGGGTGTGGGGTTGCAGCTTCCCCTGGTGGTGCTGTGCAGATCACCATAAGGAAGTGGGAGGAGGGAGATGAAGACACTGAGGGAGGCACTTGGCAGAGTGGACCTCCTCCACCTCAGTGCTTCTCCCACCAGAGCGAAGGACCTGAAAGCCGTCACAGCCCCTCCCTCTCATTCACAAATCCTCTTGCAGGAAAGAAGCATGTGACAGGGGAGTAGAGAGAAAAATGTTTCCATCTGCGGGTTGTTGTAGGGTATGAGGTGGCCTTACCAGACCGCTGTGTCTGAAATGTGATCTGGTCAAGTGTGTGCAATTGTCAATCACTATGAATCCTCAAGAGAATACATGCACCTGATCTGGCTGGTGCTTTGTGTTTGGTGTGATTCATTGTACTTTCTGGTGCATTAAAGTGATAATCTACAAATGACTATGTGTGGAGAAATTTACTCAACATACCATCTCGTAGATCAACTATAGATTCATACTGTCAGTTTCTGAAAGCTCTTGGCTGATTGTCCAGTCTTTGGTTTGGCAACATGACAGTGATGAGCCATCCAACTGCAGCAGCATAAGTTCTCTTTGAAACGTGAAGCAAATTGTGTTCAGTCCGTACAGCATACACCGTTCTCTGCACTGCCTCTTCAATCACACCCAAACATGTACACCCCTTGAGGCGGAGGGAGGAAGTGATAGTAGCAGCCCTCAAGGCATTTTTCCGCCTTCAAAGAGAACCAAATCTGAAGTCTAGGCGTATTTTGGTTATTATAAGAATGCTCAGGGACAGCTGGTCGAGGATGGCAGCCCAATCTGCAGGAGCTGCGAGAAGAAAGTTGTTGCAAGGGGCGGCAACACATCCAATTTACGCGACCATCACCCTCAACTGTTCAGCGAATGCAAGATAAGCTAACCTTAAGCTTGGGTGCATGATGTATGTGTATGAAGAGTTTTCTCTGTCTAATTTGTGGTTGTCACTAATGTAAACTGACCAGATAGTGGTATAACTGAGCGAAGTTGATCCGTGATTTGGCACGTTATCTGAACCACTTTTTAATTGTAGATTTCACTTTTTAAAGTCGACCTAATAATTCCCCAAATATTGATGCAGAGCTGCAGTGAAGAGGATTTGAGACAAACACGTACTGGGTGGACTGAGTTAATGAACGCAAACTGACTGAGATGTCTGACTTTCATCTCAGCTCCGTTCACCGGAGCAGCGTCTACCTGTGGCTCAGCAGACTTTTGACCAATCAGATCGGCCAGAGTCCATTGACAACAGACGAGCAAGCAGACAGAGAGACGGACAGCCAATATATATTAGTAATATCAGTAATATATAACACCTGTGGATTATTTGTAGAATAGACTATATATAAAGAATAATATAAAATGGGGAATATAACAAGTGTCTAGATAGAGATAAGAGCCAAAATAGAGTATTCATAATTAATTTAACAAAAATCCTTTTTGTTTTGATCTAAAAAATGATCCAACCTGTTTCTAACTAAAGTAATATGTTAGTTATCTAAATTGTGAGTTTTGTGATCTGTTGGTTGCACCCTTAGTATTAAGTAACAATGACAGTAATAATTATAATGACATGTTCTTTTAATTTTTTTCACAGAGAGGGTCTGCTGGCCAATTGAGTGCTGCCGCCTCATTCTACTGTATTTAAGGTTTATTTTGCACAGTTTTGATGCATTCTTTTATACTTATTTAATGTTGATTTTGCAGTGTTTTGTTAAGGTTTTGGATTTGGACTATTTTGATATATAATAAATCTATTTAAACTAAAATCTTGGTGAAATTATTTCAATGTATCAGTGTATCAGTGTTTTTTCAACATTTTAAAGACATTTAAAAAATACCGTGGTATACCGATAACAGTGATCATTTTTGTCACTAATATCGCAGTGTGAAATTTTCATACCGTTACATCCCTAGTCTTTTGACCCCTCCCTCTTTTCTTTCTCATCCACATACACACATGCTGTCATTATCATCTTTCCTCACTTTCATTGACTCTCTTGCTTTCTTAGACTCACTTTCTCCCTCCGTCTCTCTTTCTTTTGCCTGACCAGTTGTTTATCTCTCCTGCTGCCTCTCAGGGGCTTCTGCTTTGCTGTTGCCTAGCAACTGCAGCCGAAGGAGTGTGTGTGTGTGTGTGTGTGTGTGTGTGTGTGTGTGTGTGTGTGTGTGTGTGTGTGTGTGTGTGTGTGTGTGTGTGTGTGTGTGTGTGTGTGTGTGTGTGTGTGTGTGTGTGCGGCAGGGGGAATCTGTGTGTGTGTGTGTGTGTCAGGACATACAGACACATGCCATCCTCACCTCCTATGTGGCTGCCCACTGTCTGTCCTCATCTCCCTGGCTGCCGTACCATAATTAAACAGCCATGTATTTATGAAGCACAGCACTGTAAAGCTACAGATATGTCAGAACCACCATCAGGGTCATAGGTTGTCGCTTGAACTCTGTTGGCTACCAGAGGTGAAGAGAGGAGGTGGCAAAATCCCAAGGAGGAGTTCGAAAAAGTAGGTTTTGCATATGTGGCTATTTAGCGAACGAAATGTGCAGCAGAAGTGGGCGTGTCCTATGTAAAAAAAAAAACAGCTCTAATCAGGAAATATATGGATGTAAGGTTTGCGAATGTGTTATTTAAAATGTGGAAGTTACAGGCAAAAATGCGATTGCATTCATCATAGCGCCACCTAGTGGAGTACATGTGCAATTTTTGTTCTGGAAAAAGTCCTATTCTTTATGTACCATATAAATTTCAAAGCTGTCAGCATAATAGTTTGGCTGAAATTAATGTTTGTTGTTTGTCTTGTAATAAGGTCATGCCCACATTGACCAGTCATGACCACCTTCTAGATATGGCCTCAGGATTGGCCCTACATCATACCGACCAAATTTCGTAAAAATCGGTGTAGCCGTTCAAGAGATATCAACTTCCCATATTTTTAGCGCCCCCTACTGGTCAAAGGTCGCCAAATTCGGCTTATCCCTTCCCAGTGTCATGGCAACCAAGGATCTCAAATTTGGTGTTAATAGCATTTAGTTTGACCAAGATATCAAACAGTTTACATTTGTGTTTGTTAACAATTTGCGCATTTTTTGACCGAGCAAAATTCTTTTGATAACTTAAGATCATGTCCAGCTGAAGAGTGTATGTGCCAAGTTTCACGCAGATCGGACAAAATCCGAAGGAGGAGTTTGAAAAAGTAAGTTTTCCAGTTTTTGCGATTTTGTGAAAAAGCGTTCTAACCGGAAGTGGGCTTCCATCGCAAAGTGATTCAGCTCCATTCAGGAAATCTGGGGATACAAGGTTTTTGAATGTACTATATACGGTATGGGAGTTACAGGCAAAAATGTATTTTCCTCTGTTATAGCGCCCCCTGCAGGCGGATATATGTAGTTTTTTGTGACTGAGATATTAGCAGGAGTCTGGACCAACCCTCCAAATTGGCCCCCTAATTAAAGCTGGAAGCAGCGATGAACGGGCCCTCGCAGTCCACGCGTGTCGGCGCATGCTGCCGTCGGGGTTTGTTCATGCAACACCTTCCGCTGAGGAAGTTGTTCCTGTTTATTTCGGTGGCCTGCTACTGCAGAATAATGTACGCTGAAGTCAGGAAAAATTGTGTGTACTGCTGCATGATTCCCCAGACAAAGACTGAGTCGATGGTCCGCTTCTGGAGCTGGCTGAAAAAAATGTCCACACGAGGCATAATGCAATGAAATAGTTTCATCCAGCTTCCCGCACAGTGGTAGGCTCAAACTCCCCTGATGGTTTCAAAACACTGGATGATGTCACCTTTGTGCTCAAACACAGTGTTCACGGCATGGATATAGAAGTTCCATCTTACTGTGCTTGCTCTTGGGAGTCTGCGTGCCACCACTCTATCAAGCACACTGGTTCTCTTGGGAGATCTTGAAAAAAATCCAGAGAATCCAGCCAGGTCAGAGAAGAACTGATTAACTAATGTGATGTGAGATGTCACCTGCTGCATGATGAAAGCTGAAGAGAAAGAAAGATGAATATTTAAAAAACTGAAAAGGCAGAAAAGCTGAGAAGTAAGAGGACTGAACAAGCTTAAAAAGGTGAACAGTTTCATTGGCTGGTCATATGCTGGAGCAGTAGCAGAGCCAAAGTGGAAATTGTCTCATAAGAAAGAATGGGAAAAAGGCCTCCCAAACTTTTTTTGAAAGAAATGTAATTGTTATTGGCAAAATATCTATATATTGAGTGACAGGAAACATTGCTGAACTCTGTGATGCTTTTTCTTATTTGTGTAGAGTGAAAAATGAGAAAACACGTACCGTCTGCTCTCCTCTCGAAATTTAGGCTCAAAATTAACATTGCGGCTTATGGGGGAGCTGCTGGAGTGCTTGTCGCTCTAGGACTTCTCTAGGACTTCTACAGCCAAAAGTGTACGTCCTACATCTGAAATAAGACCATCAGCTAAAAGCCAATTAGACTGCGACCAGAGCACCACCTATTGGCCGATTTGCACCAAATTTTGCACAAACCCTCATCATGCTATCCCACACAATTGTGAATATTTATGTGATAATCGGACAGGTTTTTGTAAAGATATGCAAGATTGTCTGTTTTCAACACAATATACAGGAGTTTGTTATATATTTCAGGCGTTTTATGGACTATCAAAATTCTTTTGATAATTTTTTGTCAGGAGGGTCCACACAAGCTACATGCAAAGTTTGGTGCAAATCGGTCAAATTGTCTAGGAGGAGTTCGAAAAAGTAGGTTTTTTCATTAGTCGCGATTTAGCGAATGTAAAGTTCCCGCGAAAGTGGTCGTGGCCTGCACCACACAATTCAGCTGATTTCAGAGAACATGCAGACATAAGGTTACACAAAGTGTAACATATTGTGTGGGATTTATGGGCCAAAAACGGTTTAGCATTGAAAATAGCGCCACCTGCTGGTCATTTTTGATGTGAAAGTTACAAGGGCCATTCTATAGCACCTCTATGAATTTCATTTCCATAAGTGTTATGGTGTGGGCACAGTGCCAAATATATAATTAAACAGCCACCAGAGCGCCACCTAGTGGCGGATCGGTAAACCCTTCGTCAGCTGTCCTCAGGAGAGCACTGACAATAAGTGTCCTAAGTTTCGTGTTAATCCGATGAACCGTTGTGGAGATTTAAAATACTTCAATTTAAAGAGCGCCACCTTATGGTCATTGCCTGAAATTTTGCACAGAACCTCAGGGGCTTATGGAGAAGTAGTAACCTGAGTTTCATATCATTCGGACATGCCAATGTGGAGATACACATCACTTCCTGTTCAGAACGAATTCTGCAGGAAGTTGTTATTCAATAACGTGAGTATTGTGTGGCCTATCAAAATTCTTTTAATAACTTTTTGTCAGGAAGGTCCACAGATGATGTCTGCCAAGTTTCGTGCAAATCGGTGAAATTCCCTGGGAGGAGTTCTGAAATGGGTGTGGCCTATACCACCAGATTCACCACGATTCACTGATCGCATTGATATAAGGTTTTTGAATGTGCAACAAACTTATTAGCCAAAATGCACTTTCCTTGATTGTAGGTGGAAATTCAGGATGACAATAGATTATAAAAATTTTCGCCAGGTGTGACTTATATTCCAAGTTTGGTGAGTTTTGGGTTATGTTCAGGCAGTGAAAAATGCGATCATTTAGGACAAAGAAAAAAATAAAATAAAATAAATAATAATATTTGTAAAAACAATAGGGACCTCGCAGGTTCCCTGCTCGGGCCCTAATTAAAGCTGCAAGCAGCGATGAACAGGCCCTCGCAGTCCACGCGCGTCGGGGCATGCTGCTGTCAATGCATGCTGCTGTCAGCTGAAAGGCAACAAGATTTCCTACATTTCTATGTATATATGGTCTATGTGAGGTAAAAGATGTGGGATCCAAAACACCTAGTGGCGGATGGGTAAATCCTTCACCAGCTGTGCTCAGGAGGGCACTGACAATAATTGTACAAAATTTCGTGTTAATCCGACGAACCGATGTGGAGATATAAAATAATTGAATTTAAAGAGTGCCACCTTGTGGTCATTGCCCGACATTTTGCACAGACCCCCAGGGGCTCATGGGGAAGGAGTAACCTGAGTTTCATGTGATTTGGACACACCAATGTGGAGATATGCAAGACTTCCTGTTTGTAACCAAATCTGCAGGAAGTTGTTATTTAATAACTTGAGTATTCTTTAGAATATCACAATTCTTTTCAAGGCTTTTTGTCAGGAGGGTCCACAGATGCTGTGTGCGAAGTTTTGTGTAAATTGGTGAAATTACCTGGGAGGAGTTTGAAAAAGTAGGTTTGTGTGAGGGTGTGGGAGTTATGGCCAATCATTTCCAAGCCCCACCCATTGCGAAAATACATTTGTCCATGGTGGCCATGTTTATTGACCAATCTGGCTCATTAGGGGGCCAAGCCCGAGGGGCCAAGGGAATGTGTATGCAAGCAGACGCGTTTCCTCGGACCAGCGGTGCCAGGAACTGCTTTGTAATTAAGGGGGCCAAGCCCAAGGCCCGAGGGAACGTGTATGCAAGCAGACGCGTTTCCTAGGACCAGCGGTGCTAGGAACCCTATTGTAATTGTTGTAAAGATTTTTTTTCTCCCGCTAAAAGTGGTGCTGCAGGCTAAACCGTGCAAGGGATGGCGGTGCAATTTGGAGGGTTGGTCCAGACACCTGCATGTACCTCTGACATATAAAACTACGCCTGCAGGGGGCGCTATAACCTAGGCCAACACGTTTTTGCCTATAACTCCCACACCGTATGTCGCACATTCAAAAATTGTATCCCCAGATTCCCTGAATGGAGCTGAATCACTTTCAATTGGCCACGCCCACTTCCGCCTCAAAAGTTTTTTCGCATAATCGCAAAAACTGGAAAACTTGGCACGTACATTCTTCAGCTGGACCTGATCTAAATTTATCAAAAGAATTTTGCACGGTCAAATTTCTGTAGCTAGCTATAAAAATGTAAACTGTTTGATATCTCGGTCAAACTAAATGCTATTAACACCAAATTTGAGATCCTTGGTTGCCATGAGACTGGGAAGGGATGAGCTGAATTTGCCGAATTTTACACCGATTTTTACGAAACTTGGTTGGTATGATGTAGGGCCATCCTGAGGCCATATCTTGGAGGTGGTCATGACTGGTCAATGTGGGTGTGGCTTATTGCAAGATAAACAACAAACATCGGGGTTAGAACCCTAAAAAGAATCACTTGAAAAACAATACAATAGGGACCTCGCAGGTCGAGACCTGCTCGGGCCCTAATTAAAGCTGCAAGCAGTGATGAACGGGCCCTCGCAGTCCAGGCGCGCCAGGGCCTGTTACTGTCGGGGCGTTCCGCGTACCCGGCCCCATTGCCTGATAATTGCGTACTTATCTGCAATTCTAGACAGTGCAGGAAGGGGTTTAATGTAATTTCCTGTGTCTAACATGTGGCGCTGTGACTATGACTATATATTTGTCTATATGTTCAGGGCTGGACACTTATCAAACGTGAAGTTTGGTCCAGATAGGAATGAGGAAGTAGTTCCTTTATGATTTGGTGGCCTGCCGGTATTAAATAATGTACGCTGAAGTCAGAAGAACCCAAACTAATTTGTGGTCAGTCATGTTTTGATTAATGATTTGCAGTCCACACGCATTGATCAGCGGTGCTGTCGGATGGTGCGCAGACCTTTTAGTTGCATGTCATCTTGTAGTGTATGATATGGAGAAAAAAGCTATAAATGTCATGTAAATAGGATGATGTTTGTCTGAATTCCTGTGTCCAGTAGGTGGCGCTATGGATATGACACAGTATTGATGCATGGAGGTATTCAGGGCGACATTGTATACATGTGTGATGAATTTGGTGTACATGGAAAATTGTATGTTGAAGTTATAAGGACTTGATGCTTTATGGCGAAGCATGAAAATGGACCACAACATGACACTCGCCATGTTTGACGTAGGCGAAAACTTTTGATAACTTTTCATGTTCAAGGTTTGAGGATGATACTGAGTGAATTGGAAGTCTGTGGTGTTCAATCTGTAGGAGGAGTTCATAAGTACAAGGCATGGAAATGGATCAAAATGAGGGTGAAATGGGAAGTTCTAATCAAAATGGCAGACTTCCTGTTGGACTGACAGTATAGTACCCCGATATTTTTTGTGCGTCTGGTCATGATACATATGCATACCGAATGTCAATCATGTATGGGCATGTAGGAGGCGGGGCTTGGATTTTTTATATTCCAGTAGGCGCTATAGAGTCCCCCGGTAACACCTTTCGTCAGCTATCGTCAAGAGGGCATTGGCAATAATTGTAACAAGTTTCGTGTTAATCCGACCTACCAATGTATATACAATCCTTCAAATTAAAGAGCACCACCTGGTGGTAATCGGCCAAAATTTTGCACCGTGTTTGGTGAGTTTTGTTGGTGTTGTTTATGTTCAGGCAATGGAAAATGCGATAATTTGGGACAAAAAAGTCTTCACTACAAAAACAATGGGGATTACAAGTGCAATATCCAAATAAAAAGAAGGCTGCAGTTCTCTGATGAAGGTTAAATGTGCGACCAAACAGCATTATAGTGTTTTACTGTACAGCTACGCAGATGTCCTGGTCTACAAGTCATGGTCTCCACATGGAAGAAAACATGTTCGTTTGGTATAGTCTCCCGACACACGTCGTTTCATCAGGTTTTTTTAATATATTTTTCAGCGAAAAGGAAAATTCTGATGTAAAGATAATCTCTCCCAATCATGAATCATATTGCAATCATAATATCTGTAAAAAAAATAATCACAATATGATTTTTGACCATATCATGCAGTCCTAAATGATAATAATTTTACTTGTTTGAAACTAAAGAAAAATAGTTTAGTGGAGAACATTACTGGCATATTTCAAGAGAATCGTTCAAATTGGTATACAAGCATGAAATTTGGCACAGATACTCTCCAAGGGTCACTTTTTCGGAAAAAGGCTTTGGCCATCCAAAAATTCAACATGGCGGCCATTTTTTCAAGATGGCCGCTATTTCTGTTAAATGCTCATTATGTCAATCGTTCAAACAGTGATGTAGGCATAACATTTTGTGAAAATACATTAAGAATGTTTTTTTGGAAAACTGTGCTTGTCCCTCAAAAATTCAAGATGGCAACCATTTTTCAAGATGGCCGCCATTTCTATTGAATCCTTACATCAATTTTTCAAATTATGATGCTATCATCAAATTTGGTACAAATATTCTTCAACGAACATTCTCATGGAAAAAGGTGTGTGCTACTCAAAAATTCAAGATGGAAACCATTTTCAAGATGGCCACCATTTCTGTCAGAGCTCAATTTAGTGTGTTGGAAGGTTTTGTTTAATAGAGTGAACGTCATTACACAACCAGGGCATACTGGTGACTTCACTGCTGTGGAACTCAGCATGGGATTCAGTGTCAGCTGATCTAGTTTAATTTACACTGTAGTCTACCAGCCCCTCATCAATTAGCTAGTAATAGATGTAGTTAGATAGCCACACCTGAATTGACAGGTTGTGCTAGCGCGTGAGAGCCGAGCCAAGGGTAAGCGTGGCAATACATGACTTGTTCATGTATGCTTACCTGGAAGGTGTACAGATCACACGGGACTTAAAAGATACTGGATGAATGATCGGGCTAGGTGTAGGTAACCCGAACCTAGTTGTATCCCATACCTGAATGTGTACTATGTCTATGATTGAGGTGCCTGGCCTCTCTCATCTTCAGCAAACTAAGTCAATACCCTCCTGTTCTGACTGATAGTGACCTGGAGATCCTTGAGAAGTTTGTGGTCCTGCTGTATGATCGATCAAGCACAGTGTAGATGAGGCTAGACTTGACATGTTTGCCCAAAAGCAGAGGCCATATGAAACCATTCCTCCAACAAGAGCAGCTCTGTTTCAACACACTAAACATGCTGCATATCAGGCAGGCTGCATATGGGGTCAAGCAACCCAGTGTCAGCCAGAAGCAGAGAGTCCTGCTGACTGGGGATGGAAAAAGCTTGGTGAACATTGGGGGGGTCTTCTGGACAGCAAATGCACCAATTGCACAAAGTTGTGAACAACTATATAACTTAGCCACGTGTGGCTGCAAATCAGAGTGCTGTGGAAGATGCAAATGTTTTAGATTGTGTTTCACTTGCAATTGCAGATGTGAATAAAAAAGTAAGTAGCCTTGCGGTGGGCCGAGAGCCAATTTCCAGATTCTGGACCGTGATGTATATGTACACCCTCCTGGATATGTTGCCCCCAATACAACACTTGCTGACTGCCAAGCAGGGAGGCATTGGCTACCATTTTTAACAGTCTTTATTTTGACTCGGCAGGGCACAACCTCTCAATCTCAGGTTGGACACTCTAACCACAAGGCCTTTGAGCTGGTAAAGATGTGAATAGAACTTATGTGTTTTTTTCAATCCTTCCTTTTAACTCAGTCCCAACAGAGTACACTATTAAAGCAACACCCACCTTGAAAAAGCAATCTTGAATTTTTGCAATTGCCTTTTTCTAAAAGTGTGCCCGTTAGAGTATTTTTGCTAACATGCATGTGTGCATCAGTGTACATACTACCGAAATGACGGCCATCTTGGAAAAGGTCTCCATCTTGAATTTTTTATTGGCCATCCAATTTCTCCAAAAAGTGGCCTTAACAGAGTATTTGTGGCATATTTTCTGTAACACTATTTGGAAACAGTGGCGATGAACATAGGACAGGAATGGCAGCCATCTTGAAAAATGGTTTCCATCCTGTATTTTTACTGGCCACTTCCTTTTTCTAACAGTGGCCCTTCCTCTCTGTGGACTGCACCTTGCCATGGTGGAGAGGCGTGTGTACTCCAATGAACCTAAGAGCTATGTTGGGGGGGAATTAATATCCCTGGCAAGTTTAACTAAGTCGGACAGGTCAAAGGAGAGGAGGCAGACAAAGCAGACATTATGAGTATTTGACAGAAATGGTGGCCATCTTGAAAATGGTCACCATCCTGAATTTTTGAGGGACAAGCATCTTTTTCCATTAACATGTCCTTAAGAGAGTATTTGTATCAAAGTTTATGCTTGGATCACTGTTTGAATAATCGATACAATAAGCATTGAATAGCAATGGTGGCCATCTTGAAAAATGGCCGCCATATTGAATTTTTGAGTGGCCAACGCCTTTTTCCAAAATACTGGCCCTTAGAGAGTATCTGTGCCAAATTTCATGCTTGTATACCAAAGTGAACGATTTTTTTACTAATCTGCTGCACTAGTTGTGAATAGTTGCATTTAAGATTGCGTTTATTATCAAAATGAAGTTGACAAAGATGGACAACAAACCTGAGGCAGGTTTTGAAAGTCAAACCTTTTTGGCTCCTTGTTAGTGTAAAGAAAAGATTGTGTGATTAGTTTATGAAAACATAATAACCACTAAAAAGAGGCAGATATTGATTGAAGTATTTTAAATCTCTTTCCCCATTCAAAGATCCGGACACAGCCTACCTTTTGATGCGTGCAAACTTGATGGCTCATTCTGCTCAGAATTACCAGACTCGGCTTAAAATGTCATCGTATACGAAAGATATGAATGAAAAACATGAAAATACTGTCATAATTTCATGTTGCTTTTTTTCCAAAACCCAAAGACAAGCAATTAATAACTATAGAATGAAATGGGAAATCATTGCATTTGATTAATATGTGATAGAACCTCTTTGGTCACTGGATTGCTGTGGAGATTGTGCATTAGATTTAATTGACGTTTTTTCCTAAATTTAATATTTCATCGCACTGCTCAACACTGCCTTCTCCTGTCTGTCTATCTATCAGCCTGTCTGTCAGTCACTGGTGCAGGGGAGACAGAAGTGACCTCAGCACCCTCAGTCTCCCAATGTTCTTATCTCTAATGCAGTCTGATTAAACTCAGTACAGCATCCTGCAGCAGTGTGCAGATAAAAGCCTGGGACCAAGTGTGCCATAAAGAGACTGAATGGCAGTTTGGTGTCCGCAGCACAGTTCACCTCAGATGACTTTCAGCATTCTGTCTGGGATTGATGATGTCAATACATTCCTTGTTATGAATACTGTATCTCCCTCTCTCTGCATGGACTGACCTCACTTCACATCACTGAAGACCTCAATCCTCTCCACTCTACCCACAATCCCCAGGGATGCTCCTCCTCTCTGTTAGTTTTTTAGCTAACAGGCTATGTTGCCTTGCAGTGATTGGTCCAAAAGTGTGGGGGAAAGTAAAAAAAACTATTCATTGGACCCTCAGCACACTCCATCCATCTCAATTGCACTGTGTCAGTAGCTTTAAGAATCTCTGTAGAAGAAGTCACATCTAAGGCTACTGGCTCAGCTCATGTGTGTTGAACAAGGACTTTGTCACAGCTTAGTTGTTTGCTATTAAGTAACCGCCGCCAGTTATTTTAATATCCAACAGATCTTTTTTTTATTTTTGTAAAGTCTGTGTGTTTCCAGCTTCCTAAATGTGAATATTTCCTGGTTTCTTTCTTTCTCTAAGACAGTTAACTGACTTTCTTTGGGTTGTGGATTAGATGAGATATTTGAGGATGTCATCTTGGGCTTTGGGAAACACTGATCAACATGTTCTTGACATTTTACAGACAAATAATAGAGACAGATTAATTGGCAATGGAAATAATCACAAGTTGCAGCCCTAAAGTCATACCTGGTTGGTGACCAGGTGCCAGATAAAATGGGAGCGAAGACTGAAGGAAATGCAGCTTTAATGCAGGGTTGTACAAATGCAACTTGAAGGGAAAACAGTGTCTTATTTTGGGTTTAAACCTGAACTGAGGATTTGATTATTTTTTTTTTACAAATTTTGTTTTTCCTCCCTTGTGTTTTCAAATTAATACAAAATGAAAGGTTTTAACAACAGAGAGTTGAGGGAAAACATACAGGCCTGATCAACAGAGTTCAATAGATTTGTTGTTGTGTTGCAGGCCAGAAAACATGTCTCCACCTCCATGGCGTGTTCCCCTACATCTATGTACCATATGATGACTATAGCCAGCAGCCGGAGCGCTACCTGCGGCAGGTGGCCTTCAGCGTCGACAGGGCTCTCAACGTTGCCATGGGAAACCCGGCCTCCAGCGCCCAGCACGTCTTCAAGGTGGTGCTGGTCTCTGGCATGTGAGTGCCTCATGATTTCCGAACTGATGAGATTTGCACCAAACATGACTGTTACAGAATTTACCCCTTAAATATCCTATTCAGATGTATATAGAGTATGCCATTGTATTCCATATGGTCTTTCTCTTGTTTGACAGGCCTTTCTATGGCTACCATGCTAAGGAGAAGCACTTTATGAAGATCTATTTGTACAATCCTCAGATGGTCAAAAGGTAAGGTTACTGCAGATCCATGCACTTTAATGTGACTGATCCCAAGCTCCAGTTGTTTGATGTTACTTAAAGGGATATTCCAGTGTAAGTTTAATCCATGGTCTAACACACCGTGACACCGAAGTAAGACCCCCCCCCAAGAGATCTAGTTTGCTGACCGCTAGTTTACGTAGTTTTAGCAACCTCAAAAAAAGACTGCACGATAATAATACATTGCAGTATATGCCTCCAACAAGAAACCGTCATCAAAGAGCCACAAATAAAGCTCAGAACAGCACCAAACTTCAGCAACAGTACAAATAGGGTCGCAGCACATCGAGGCATCAAACCTCCACTAGCTTAGCCGGATCGCTTTTGTAAGGTGAACACAACTCACCACTCTCCTGCTGCAGCTTCCTGTTGTGGGTAAGCCCTGCGACTCGATTACCAAGTGCGGTTAGAAATGCTCAATTCCGTTCTTTTCCCTGTCTGCTCTCGATAATAAATGTTATAAACTGGTAGGCAAGACACATATGAACTTTGCTTGCATTTCCATGGAGTAATAATCAAACATTTTCATCCTTGAGCTGCGGAACTGCACTTGGTAATCGATTCGCAGGGCTTCCCCACAACAGGAAGCTGTGGCAGGAGAGTCACACAGAGGGAGAAAGTGACAGCAAGAGGCTTGAGGAGAGGGCCATATATAACCATTGGATTAGAAAGAGAGATACAATTCAGTACAGACTGAGGAAGAGAAAGAACGAGGGACCACAGTAAAGAAAACATCTGATTGAGAGAAATGAAGCGAGATTCAGGTTACAAGGGAGAAAATACAGCGGCAGAGAGTGAAGAAGAGACTGTAGAAGGTTAGAAGGAAGAAGAAGAGGAGAGATTGAATGGCAGATCTGGCTGCCCTGCATCCGTCTTCAGCACCTCGTCTCTGATCAGTCAGTCCATCAGTCAGTATGGTGCCCTCACCTCTAAAGGGAAAACATGACTCCAGGACAGAGCTTAAATGTTCTAACAGCTCACCACTCCCAATTAATCTTTAGCTGCCAAGCAGGTTCTGTAAATCGAGGAATTCTGTTGATAGTTCTGGAAAACAGGATGTCCCTTTTTCTGTGGGGACAGATATAAATGAAATGACGGTCTTAGTGCATTTTAAATGTTAGTGAATTTGACATTGAATGACAGTTGTATAATGTCTTGTAATGGCCTTTTTACATACAGCATCACAAATCAGCAACACAAAAATGCAAAACCATTTAGCTCTGTCAAGTCTGAGAAAATGACTGATTCTGACTCTGACCATCTTGGAAACTTCACATCTAGTAAAACTTAGACTCTGTAGTTTGACAGTGTTTACCAGGCAGTTCATTTGTTTTGTAAACATGTCAGCCCTGAAAAAATGCATAGATATCGTATCACATATACAGTATGTAAGACTGACATTAGATTTCATACAGAAAGAAAGGGAGAAGTGTATTAGTCTATATGGGTAACATACCAGGCTAACGAAGAGGCTGACAGCTGAAACTATGATAAATGTAATTGTGAAAGTGAATGAAAGTGTAACATATGAGAATATCTTTTAATGTAAATGTGTGTTTGCTCAGTCTGTTTATAAAACGGAAACATGTAATATTAAAGAAAAAAGAACTTCTAGATCTGCTACTTCTGCCAGAACACTTGGCAAGCCTCATCCAGGGCATTACCCCATCAAATTCATGCAAACACGCATCACTGGTAGATTACTTCTGACATGATAAAAAATTATAAAGAATGAAAGATAAAATGATTGTCACAGTATTAGTATTATCAGCAGTTTCAAAGTCACATTACTTAAATTGAACTTCCCTGATCATACTCCATCGTTTTACCCATACCTGAAACGGCACGACCCCACCACACCAATGCATTTTTTAATGCAGAGCTGTTTTCAGTCTTAATGCTTGCTCATGTCTCATTCATACAGAGACAGTGGACTCAGTAAATATGCATTTGCCCCTCCCCCTGTTGTAGGGTGTGTGAGCTGTTACAAAGCGGAGCAGTGATGAACAAGATTTACCAGCCCCACGAGGCCCACATTCCCTTCCTGTTGCAGCTCTTCATAGACTACAATCTGTATGGCATGAACCTGCTTAACCTGGCGACTGTCAAGTTCCGCCGGTGCCACAGCAAAGGTAAAGAGGTCACAACTCATCGCTCATTTTGCTCTTCTTCCTATTTGCTGGGTGTTTTCTCTTCTCTTGTCCCAGATGTTTTTTTTTAAAGATTTTTCATGTAGCTAATCCTTCATTGTCACCTTATCCTAATTTTAGTGTTTAATTGCGTACTGACATTATTAACACAAAAAATAAAAAGCTACAAATCTTTCCCTAATCCCTTACAATCGTCGTCAACAGTTTACATCCATTCATGAAGAACATGTACGTCATGACAGTATTCAGTTCCAGTGATTGCTACAGATTTCTATCATAGGTCTCCTGAAAATGTGACCAAATCTGCTGGATCAAAAATATACATACAGTAATTGTAATATTTGGTTAAATCTCTCTGTTTCACCTTAGTTAGGTGCTGTTGATAGCCGTCTACAAGCTTCTTCTGGTCGTCCTCTGGCTGAATTTTTAACTACTCCTCTTGACAGAATCCTTGAAGTTCAACTTCAAGCTTCCTGGCACAGACTTGTTTCTTCAAGTCAGGACTTTGAGAAGCTCATTCCAAAAGCTCAATTGTTTGTAGCCTGATTGATCCATTCCTTTACCACCTCTGATATGTGTTGGGATCATTGGAACAGTTGGAACACCCAACTGAACCAAAGAGCCAATCATCTGCTGATGATTTTAGGTTTTCCTGAAGAATTTGGAGATAATCCTCCTCCTTCATTATTTCATTTACTTTCTTTAGAGAATCAGCTCCACTGGCTGCAAAACAGCCCCACAGAAAAACACTACCACCACCATGCTGTGACAGTAGGTCTGGTGTTGTTGGCGTTACCTCACCTTCTATCCTCAAAACATATTGCTGGTGGCATGGCAATGCAAAACACACTTGACTCTGGACACTGACACCTGTCTTCCAGCAGCTTCTAAATCATTGCAGACTTGCTTTGGTGGTTATTGGTTGACTCTTGACCATCCTGACCACCCAAACAGTTGTTTGCACAGTTGATTTGGGACCTGTAACTGCTTTGAAATGCTCCAAGTGACTTTCCTGACTTGTTCAAATCAATAATGTGCTCTTTCAGATCAATGCTGAGCTCTTTAGATTTCCCCATTGTAGTGTTTGTGGATGAGTCTAATGACTGTATCAAACAGGTCCTATTAAAATGGGCCAGAAAAGTCGGCAGCTGTTATCAATTTTAATTCACTCAGAAGAAGTTTAGAGGCCATGCTACAAAGAAAATATGCTTCACACAACTTTCTATAATCACCTAAATTGATTGTTCAAGTTACTGTTCAAGTTACTGTGTATATATACATTTTTGATCCAGCAGTTTAGGTCACATTTTCAGAAGACCTACAATAAATCCATTACTGCACCAAACTTCATGAATGTTTTTGTGACAAAGTAGTTTGTGTTCCACTCATTCATCACAGAGACATGAGAACTGTAGAAATCACTGGAAACTGAAGAATGCCATGATGTACATGTGCTTTAGTGGATGGAAACTTTTGACCACAACTCATTATTTGGTGCAGTTCTTTGGTTGCACATATCCAGGTACACCTTTGTGCTATTCAACAAGTGGCCAACTTCTGCCACAGGACACTCTGCTGTCTCTGCTGGACATCGTGGGCATGTCCAGGTTTCCTTCTGCTGACTGCATTGTTCCCCCTGGCTCAGCAGGGAAGACTTCCATGCCCCGTGTCATATTGAATTAGTCCTGATCGCCCCTCAGCCTCAGGATGCCTTTGTTGTTGTTTGAAAGCTCTCTCTGTTTTTTCTTTTTCAAATGTTGCCCTCTCGCTTCTTTTCACAAGCTTTGGCTTGTGGTCTGTTGTGCTCTTTTCATTCCCTTTCCATGGCCCCTCTGTATTTCTCTCTACATTTTATTCTATGCATTTTTTTTCTTTCTAGTTACCTGGTCTCTCATCGGTCTGTTTAAGCCATTCTGTTCTTTTCATTGCTGCTTGCTGAGGAGGCAAAGAATAAGATCTAGTGCAAGCATACTGCCCAATGATAAGCATGAAGCTTCTATAGAACCAGAAGATAGAAAACAAACTGAATCAGAAGTTGTGGGGATGGAACAAGAACAGGCAGGCTGATATTGGGTGTCAGTGTAGGCACTTTTTTAGTCTCCAGGCTCCCTCTTTTTTTTGTATTGCCTTAGTCCTTTGGAGTGGTGTCAGCCCTGCAGAGTTATGATGCAGTGACACACACACAGAACTGTGTCTTTTTCAGAAAACACTTTGAAACTTAATGCTGATGCACTGCAAAAGTTGCATGTGTCACTGGGAAATGTATTCAACATACTTGGAGAACTTTTCAGGTTGATGTTGCCTAAACAATATTAGTTATTGAGTTTAGGTCATGTTCCTGGCAATTTAACACATTTCAGACCACTATACACTGTTATATACCACAGTTTTAGTCTCTACCAACTCCACTTGCGCAAATATCTCTCAGCTCTTTTGTCTTCCTCTTAGTAAAGTTGAATTCATGAGTGACTATAATAGCCCTCAGTTGAGCACACACAACCTCCAAGGCCCAACAGTCCCCTTTAATGCAATCAAACCTAATCCAATATCAAGCTGTATCCCAGCCCTCTATCACTCTGAACTTTAAACCACCCTTAGCTGCTTAACCATTATTTAAGTAAACCAGATCTGTAACAGCTAAACACTAGGACAACAAAACAGGTCAGTTCAGAATCATAATCTCCATGGTGTTGTAAAAGAATAATAGATTTTAGATTTGCTCCACCAGTCTTACGGTGGCTAATGTCAGCTCACATTACCAAACTATGCATTGATATTTTTTCTGGCACGTTATGACTCTCCTTTGCTTGTACCAGTTCTACACTAAATAAACAATATCACTGAAATGTATTTAAACAGTTACAAAGTGCTTTACACCACCCAATAAGGCAAAGCGAATAAAACCAGCCATAAATGCAAAAGCATTCTAAAAAAAGAGTTATTTTCAGAAGCGTTACAGAAGAAGAGCCTCCACACTCAGGTCATTCCAAATTATAGGAGCTCCAACTGGCCCAAAAGGCTCTGTACCCTTTGTGTATTCATTTAGTCTTTGTAATAACCAGAAATGATGTATTTGACTTAGCACATCTCAGATAAACATTTCAATTTCAGGTTTTCTGACATTTCAGATTTTCTGACAAAAGTAAACTTCAGAAGAAAACACATCGTTTGTCACCAGATGACATGTTTGTGATTTGTTGTCTGTTGTATCTCTCCACTCACTCAGTCAGGATACCTCAAAGCTAATGGGGGAATCATTATCCATTATCTCCCATGAGCTACAGCAGAGCCACAAGCAGGCCTTTAAAATCTGTGTCCATATGTTTCAAGTGTGTATTGACTGTTGAGAAGTGGGGACACAGGGTTAAACCCACAGTGGGGCTAGGAAACTAAGGTTTTCTTCCTCTGACGTAGGGTGAGCCTGACCTGGATAAGCCAACCTTTACTTCCTCCTGGTTAAACCCCTGACTGCCAACTCTGTTTGATCACAGCTAAGTCCTAAGTCCAGCCCCAGGATCATGAAGACATGTGCCAGCCAGCTGTTTCCTGTCCTACAACACCTGTACAACCTGAGCCTGAGTCAGGAGAGAATACCGGTGCTTTGGAAGACCTCCTGTGCCAAAGAAGTCGACACCATCAGACCTCAATGACTGCCGACCAGTGGCCCTCACATCTTACGTGATGAAGGTGCCGGAGAGACTGGTCTTGGCCAACCTGAGGCCGCAGGTGGAAGCCCTGCTAGACCCTCTGCAATTTGCTTACCAGCCCCACTTGGGAGTTGATGACGCTGTCATCTACGCTGCTGCAACGAGCCCATTCGCACCTGGATGGTGGAGGAGGCACTGTGAGAATCACATTCTTTGATTTCTCCGGTGCTTTTAACACCATTCAGCCACTGCTACTGTGGGAGAAGCTGCGGCTGATGGGTGTGGACGACACAATGATCTCCTGGATTACTGACTACCTGTCCGTATGGGCAGTGTTCTGTCTGATGCGGTGGTTAGTGATACAGGAGCTCCACTGGGGACTGTACTGTCTCCTTTCCTGTTCACCTTATACACCACTGACTTTCAGTACAACACTGGGTCGTGTCACCTGCAGAAGTTTTCTGACGACTCGGCTGTTGTTGGGTGTATAAGTGAGAGACAGGAGGAGGACTACAGGGCACTGGTAGACAACTTTGTAGAGTGGACTGGACAGAATCACCTGCGGCTGAACATCAGCAAGACCAGAGAGATGGTGATAGATTTCAGGAAGGAAGTCGGCTTTCCAACCACTGTGCATTCTTGGAAAGGATGTGGAGGCGGTGGAGGAGTACCTTGGTGTTACTATCAACCACAGACTGGACTGGAGATCTAACATTGAAGCTGTTTACAAGAAGGGGATGAGCAGACTTTACTTCCTGAGGAAGCTGAGATCCTTCAACGTGTGCAGCAAGATGTTGGAGATCTTTTATCAGTCTGTGGTGGCCATTGTGCTTTTCTTTGCTGTAGTTTGTTGGGGGAGCAGCATCGGAGCCAGCGACACCAACAGACTCAACAAACTAATCAGGAAGTCTGGCTCTGTGTCTGGCTGTAAACAGGACACTCTGGAGGCTGCGATGGAGAGGAGGACACTGAAAAAACTGTTATCCATCATGGATAATCCTCTCCACCCTTTCCAACTCACACTGGTCAGACAGCGGAGCACCTTGTCCAAAAGGCTGCTTCAGCTTCGCTGTCATAACAACAGATACAGGAAATCTTTCCTGCCACAAGCCATCCCTTTATATGATAACTCTCTCACCTCTGCCTGACAGAGAGAACTCTGATCTCTCTACTGTTTTGTTGTATATATTATTATTGTTTATAGTATTTATAGTATTTTTGCAGACCCACTGCTGCTGTGACAAAATAATTTCCCAGTCTGGGATCCTTAAAGTAACTAGTGCAGTGCCCGTAGGAAATATGTGTTCCTATAGAAAAGTGGGAGGTTAAGAAGCATTTTCACTGATGGCCAAATGAGGCTGTTTGAAGGTGGAACGTCGGGGATATTTAGGTT
>CAEMYA010000122.1:110060-140060 GCA_903131615.1 Diplodus sargus
TTCATTTATTTCAGCATTTATTTATTTATTTATTTATTTATTTATACTTAAGTCAGGTTTAGTCCTCCATAGTACAGTAGCCCACTCTGATGCTGTTATAGGAAAAAGACGAGATAGAAAGGTGAAAGATCGTCTGCTGAATCATCGGTGCTTAAGGTGCAGAACACAGCTGTTCAGTGCACCTCCACCAATCATATCCAGTAGCAGCCCCGGAGATGAACTATGTGGAGCTGAGCTAATACCTCCTGTCACAGGGGAGCAGAGAGGAAGAGATAAGATGAGATGAGGGAATCCAGTATAGAGGGATGTTTCACTGACCCATAATGTAGATGGCGTGATCTGACAAAGCCCTGCACACAACAGATAGAAGTATTGCCTCTGTTTGCTTAAACCTTAGGATTTAGTGACTCGGTAGTCTACTCAGCCCACACTTCAAAAGAACTGTTGGGTCCCTGTCAGGATGACGGCCTCAGGTTACTCCAGTTCAGCTAGTTTTGCTGAATGTGTTATTTGTGTGTTAGAGACTGTACTTGTATGGAGGCTGTAAGTGTGCAGTGGGTCTTGATGATTTAGATCCTGCTGGATACAGAAGCATAAAGCACAGCTTGCATCTGTCTTAGTGAAGAAAGGAAAGGAGAGGCCACTCCAGGGCAGGCAGTGCTTGTGTTCTGACTCATACTTTTCCATCTGCTCTATAACAGTGTATAAAAAGTGCATTGTTAAAAAATATGACTACAATATGTATGGGTGGAATTTTATGGCTTAAGTCTGGCGTCACTTTAATTTGGCAGCCATAAAATCTAGGGATGCACCGAATATTCGGTAACCGAATATATTCGGCCGAATATTGCAAAAAAAGCCACATTCGCCCTTCGATGGAGTGAGTTAAAAGCAAGGCCGAATAGTGGCCTGTGCTTTGGCACTGTTCTTCGCGAACTTTTTCATCTTTTCAAAGACGTCTTGCACGGACGGAGTGGGCGTGCTGTGACAAGCTTTCCTTTTAGCTGCTGCAGCCGTCTCTCTCTCGTACTCAGCATGCTGTTCAGGGTGTTTGGTTTTAAATGACAAATTTAAAGCAGTAGTGCTAAAGGTCTTTGCAGAGACACCCCCTCGAGATAGTTTGGTTTTACACTCATTGCAAACTCAGGGTTCTCCCCAGACGGTGGAACAGCGGCGCTGCGCTGCTATACTGCCGGCTCAGCGCCACTATACTCATTTTCAATGTTAGCTGCTTTATAGCCCGAGGAGCGCGCCACTACACAAAAAATTTCTGGGGAGAACCCTGAAACTGCAATTCTTTTCTCGCTCCCCAACACTTTAAAATATCTCCACGCTGCCAACATTTTACCGAAGGCGCCAGGTCACCGCGTCACTGCTCGTTGTTTGATTCCGTCATTGCGTCATGGAACGTCTACAGCAGGGGTCAGCATAGGTTCAATCATGGGCCAGATTTCTTAAGCATTTTATTTGGGGCTTGACATACAGGCACAGTTGTTTATGTTTTTATCTGTATAAAACAATTTTAAGATGTCTCAGATGTCATAGTTAGTTTCCTTCTTTTTATTTTGAAGCTGAAGTACTGTTATTGACAAATCTGTTCTGGCCTGGGATATGTTGTGTACCTGTATAAGTGTATGAGGTTACAAGCACACACTTATTGAGATTTACTTGAGCCTTCTGTTTACATTATTAGCCTATCTACTGTGGCTAAGCAGACTTGTGCCAAAAGGACAATAATTCATGTGTTGTGGGTTTATCCCCTTTAATGCACTTCAGTTTTTTTTGGAGGCCTAATATAAAGGAAAAAAGTTGTGCCTTTTCAATAATCATTTACTTTCTTGGAAAAAAATGTATTCTAGGCTATTTATGCAATAAAAATAAAAAAAATAGTGAAAAACTTAACCGCATTCGATATTTGGTATTCGGCCAAGTGTTTAAATTTTATTCGGCTTCGGCCACAAATTTTCATTTCGGTGCATCCCTAATAAAAACTGAAAAAGTCTTTGTCATAGGTTTAAAACCTCCTTGGCGAGACAATAATAAAGCATGGTGGAATTTTGAGCTGACATGCTGCTGTGACTCTCTGCTGTGTCCAGATCAGATTGGCAGGAACCCTGGCCTACAGGCCATCTGGGACGATGAGAAGCAGAGGAGGAGAGAGAAGAACCAGGCATCCCAGATAGAAACCCCCGACTCACAAGGTGAGAGGATCCACAATGGAAAATCTGTCTTCATGTTTTTCCTTGCACTTTGCTGACCACTGTTGTGATGTCAGTTTGTCAACTGATTTGATGCTTTCTGACTTTCAATGGCTGCTGGCAGAAATGTTGACCACAAATTGCAAAGGAATCTGCGACCAACACATGCTATACTCTTTGTGTCCGTGGATGAATGCGCATAGACACTACTTTTTACATCAGAAATAATGTGTATGTGCAGGTTTTTCAACCTCAGAAAAAACTGCGAAAAATAATCATTTGACTCCTTTCACATTTCCGGTAGACAAATTTTGCTTCCTGTTTTTTTTCCCCTCTTGTGGGTCCATCATCATCATGAACATGCTGGAAAAACAGCCAACAGTATAAAGCAGAGGTTAATATACAGTGGGGCAAAAAAGTATTTAGTCAGCCACCAATTGTGCAAGTTCTCCCACTTAAAAAGATGAGAGAGGCCTGTAATTTTCATCATAGGTACACTTTGACTATGAGAGACAGAATGGGGGGAAAGAATCCAGGAAATCACATTGTAGGATTTTTTATGAATTAATTGGTAAATTTCTCAGTAAAATAAGTATTTGGTCACCTACAAACAAGCAAGATTTCTGGCTCTCACAGACCTGTAACTTCTTTAAAAGGCTCCTCTGTCCTCCACTCGTTACCTGTATTAATGGCACCTGTTTGAACTCGTTATCAGTTAAAAGACACCTGTCCACAACCTCAAACAGTCACACTCCAAACTCCACTATGGCCAAGACCAAAGAGCTGTCAAAGGACACCAGAAACAAAATTGTAGACCTGCATCAGGCTGGGAAGACTGAATCTGCAATAGGTAAGCAGCTTGGTGTGAAGAAATCAACTGTGGGAGCAATTATTAGAAAATGGAAGACATACAAGACCACTGATAATCTCCCTCGATCTGGGGCTCCACACAAGATCTCACGCCGTGGGGTCAAAATAATCACAAGAACGGTAAGCAAAAATCCCAGAACCACACGGGGGGACCTAGTGAATGACCTGCAGAGAGCTGGGACCAAAGTAACAAAGGCTACCATCAGTAACACACTACGCCGCCAGGGACTCAAATCCTGCAGTGCCAGACGTGTCCACCTGCTTAAGCCAGTACATGTCCAGGCCCGTCTGAAGTTTGCTAGAGAGCATTTGGATGATCCAGAAGAGGACTGGGAGAATGTCATATGGTCAGATGAAACCAAAATAGAACTTTTTGGAAAACCCAACTTGTCGTGTTTGGAGAAGAAAGAATGCTGAGTTGCATCCAAAGAACACCATACCTACTGTGAAGCATGGGGGTGGAAACATCATGCTTTGGGGCTGTTTTTCTGCAGAGGGACCAGGACGACTGATCCGTGTTAAGGAAAGAATGAATGGGGCCATGTATCGTGAGATTTTGAGTGAAAACCTCCTTCCATCAGCAAGGGCATTGAAGGTGAAACGTGGCTGGGTCTTTCAGCATGACAGTGATCCCAAACACATCGTCCGGGGAACGAAGGAGTGGCTTCGTAAGAAGCATTTCAAGGTCCTGGAATGGCCTAGCCAGTCTCCAGATCTCAAACCCATAGAAAATCTTTGGAGGGAGTTGAAAGTCCGTGTTGCCCAGCGACAGCCCCAAAACATCACTGCTCTAGAGGAGATCTGTATGGAGGAATGGGCCAAAATACCAGCAACAGTGTGTGTGTGAAAACCTTGTGAAGACTTACAGAGAACGTTTGACCTGTCATTGCCAACAAAGGGTATATAACAAAGTATTGAGATTAACTTTTGTTATTGACCAAATACTTATTTTCCACAATAATTTGCAAATAAATTCTTTAAAAATCAGACAACGTGATTTTCTGGATTTTTTTTTTATTTTTATTTTCTCTCATTTTGTCTCTCATAGTTGAGGTATACCTATGATGAAAATTACAGGCCTCTATCATCTTTTTAAGTGGCAGAGCTTGCACAATTGGTGGCTGACTAAATACTTTTTTGCCCCACTGTATCTCACCAGACTACATCATTAAACTTGTTTTTATAATTCTTATGAATATTTTATCAGCTAGAATGACACTCAGTACAGTGCATACCTCTGCCAAGGCCAAACAGTCCACTTTGTACTCACTCATAGATACCATCCACCTGGTAGTTATTTCATCAAGATCCATGCGTTAATCCCTGGGAAATTAACAGAAGTGCGGAAAAATGTCCTATTTTACAATGTTAATAAAAGTGAGAAATTCTTTGATCTACACCAAAAGTTAATGAGGTCTACACTGGGCAGACACACATCCTCCATCCAATCTTTGAAGAAACCCTACTCTAGTTTTTGTGTCATCTGCTGACAAACCAACCAACCAACCAACACACAGACATGGGCAAAAACATCACCTCCATGGCGGAGGTGATTGGACACATTGTGTTTTTAGCTGAGCTGATGATGGAAGTTGTTAAGGAGACATCTCACTTCTCTCTCATCTCTGTTGGAGGGCCACATGTACAGAACTATCGGATAACTGACAGTGCTCAGTTATTGGTGACACAGAAACCACTAACAACTGTTACTTTTCAAATTTCTTGATCACTACTTGAACAGAGACGGAGACAGCCTAAACTTCAACACATTACATTTCATCGGCGAAAGGGGAAGAAATCAGTGTGTCCACCTGGAAACATTCATAGCAGCCGATCAGAGCTGGTGCTGAGAAATACCAGTCATTTGACATAGGAGTGCACGTGGATTATAAAAAAGCCATATGTTAATGGGTGTTGATGGGGTTTTTTGTCCAGTGTGAAACTGGTAAAAATGCAGAAGAACAATCTAAAGTTGACACAACAGCCCTCAAATCTGCCAGATGACATGTTTTGTGTCATTTGGAGGATTTTTGCTGCAGAGATTTTCATTGTTCATTTGCATAAATTACCAACATTGTATTAAAAAACGTCCCATTATTCCAGTAAAAAAATGCTAGATGCTTTGTTTGAACTTGTACTCATTTCAGTGGTGTCAGCCTTTCTGCTCTTCTCGATAGGGTTAGGACCATGTTTTGAGGCATAATGAATTATTTGGTGGCTAGATGTATTGTTTCATTGTGTACAGCTCCTTTTTAGCTAGTTGTGACATCTGTCTTAGTTTTGTTGCTGAGCCCTGAGTTTTCCATTACTAACACAAATCAGAGTATCATCAGTCTTAGAGCTTTCACATTAGTTGGCCTACTTATAATTGCACAGGGTGGCCAGGTCTGAAAAGTGTGGAGAGAGAAAATGAGATAGTCCAGGACTCAGAAACATTATAGTTGGGACAAAAAATATGATTCAGTTGTTCGGTGTCTAGAATTACACCAGGCCAGTCTCATTTATTGTTAGAATTTAAGCACAAAAAAAAAACGGACACCAGCAAATTATGCTGCTCCTGCTGCTAGCATACTGAATTGCAGATTCTTACCAAAATGTTTTAATTGTAGCAAAGAATTTGAGGTATTGAAATGATCTGTCTGTTGTCTTGCAGATCGTGGGACTGTCACTTCAACAGAGAGTGAGAAAATCTTCATGAAGAGATTCAAGGAAATTCTGAAGGAGAACGCATTTCACGTGTAAGTTTTTCATCCTTCCTCTAATCTTTTGTCCTGGTGACAGTTGGAACTGATTTTTTAGGACAAATTTGATCTGAAAATGAATTTCTAGGTCAGGCAGAAAGCCAGTGAAGAAAAAGCTAGGACTCAAGGAAAAGTTTTTCTCCTTTTATTTTTTTGCTTTGAACTTTAATGTAGCTGTAGCTGTATCTGTATCTGTAGCTTTCCCTGTGCCTCTCGGCATCATGTCACTAGCCCCATTCATTGGATGCGGGGTTAGTGCGCCAATTCCCCACCTCCGTCTCAGTGTGAATCTCTCGGAGGGAGCGCTGATCTGCCTCTGGAGGTATTATCAGGGCCGTGTGTTATTAGCGAACTGAACCAGTGTGAACGGGTAAGCCGGCTGTGCGTATTGAGGGCGTTACGATCGGACGATCTGATAACTGCACAGGTCCCTCACTCAACACTCTACACCAGGATAAATGACATCATCATCTCTGGACTCGATATAAAACCCCGGTCATACGCTCGTGCGGTGGCCATCACCAACGGGGAAGAGTCCGGAGACCTGGATGTTAGCTCCACGGAACAATAGGTGGCCGCATTTTTGCAGACCAGAGGCATTGAGCTTGACTGTGAGATCATCGAGGCTTGCCACACTCGCCCAGACGAAACACCAAAGAAAAACCAGCTGTCATCATGAGGTTTGTGAACAGAAAGCACAAGATTGCACTGCTGAAACAGGGGAGGAAACTGAAAGGGACAAACGTATATATCAACGAGCACCTGACCAAACACAACGCAGACCTCGCCAAACAAGCACGCTACCTGAAGAAACAGAAAATAATTCAACATACCTGGACTGCAAACTGCAAAATATTCATCAAACTAAACGGAACGCCAGAAGAGGCCAAAGGGCCTGGACTGGACTGTAAGGTAACAAACACAGAAACATGATGCACGTTGAAAGAACTCACTCATTTAGTCCTGGAGACAACAGCAACACAACACAGAGGATCAATGATCATGATAACCCTGAACTACAAACATTTCAATACACGGAACACAACTTATTGGATATGGAACATGACATAGACCTGGACAACTACCTCTTCAACACCATCAATAATAGCTGTTGCTATTACACTGACGAACAATATAACCAAATCAGTAAGGATGGAAAACTATCAATTATACACATTAATAGCAGGAGTCTGTATGCAAACTTTGCAAGTATCAAGGATTACGTGAATCAGTTTAAACAATCATTCAACATCATTGCAATATCTGAGACATGGATTAACGCAGGAAAAGGGGTGGACTTTGAATTGGAAGGTTTTGAGTTTGTGCATATGGATCGACAAAATAAAGGTGGAGGAGGAGTTGCAATATATGTGGACAGAAACATTAACTTTAAGGTGTTGGAAAGTATGTCAATGGTTGTGGACAACATGCTTGAATGCATCTCAATTGAACTGTGCAAAGAAAAAAATAGACCAGTAATCATTAGTTGTATATATAGAACACCGGGCTCAAATGTTGAACTGTTCAAGGAATGGATGGAGGAAATGTTCACAAATAAGAGTCATAAAACAATTTTTATCTGTGGAGACTTCAGTATTGATCTCCTTAATCCAAATAAACATAAAATGACTGATGATTTTATTAACACAGTATATAGTATGAGCTTATACCCCAAAATCACCAGACCCAGCAGGATAACTTCCCACTGTGCAACTCTTATAGACAATATATTCACAAATGACATTGTTCACAACACAATAAGCGGGCTGCTCATCAGTGACATCAGTGACCATCTGCCAGTTTTTACAGTGTATGACAATGACTTCAAGACTAATCTACCTGACAATAAAACTGTACATAGGAGAGTGAGAACAGAAGGATCAATAACAGCATTCAAAAATGACCTCATGGCGCAAAACTGGGATATTGTATACAATAGCAATAATACAAATAGTGCATATGATGACTTCTTAAAAATATTTAAAATACTGTATGATAAAAACTGTCCTGTAGAAAAAATTAATAGGAAACTAAAATATGCTGATCATCCTTGGATCACAAAGGGTTTGCAGAATGCCTGCAAAAAGAAAAATACACTATACAGAGAATGTATAAGACAGAGAACCAAGGAGGCAGAAAATATATATAAGAAATATAAGAACAGGTTAACTAACATTATAAGAAAAGCTAGGAAAGAATACTATAACAAACTATTAGATAATAACAAGAACAACATTAAAGGTATATGGAACATACTGAACACTGTAATAAAAAATAGCTCTAAACAATTAAGTTATCCTAAGTATTTTATCATCAATAACACTGAAAAGCATGATATGAATGAAGTAGCTGAAAGCTTTAATAAATTCTTTGTGAGTGTTGGACCTGACCTAGCAGAACAAATCCCAGATCCAGTAACATCTGTGGAACAGAGCGACAGTTTAATAGACCGGAATCTGAGCTCAATGTTCCTTACAGCAGTGGATGAGAAAGAAATTATAAATACTGTTACCAAATGTGCTAATAAGACATCTAAGAATTGTGATGATATTGATATGACTGTTTGTGAAAAGGGTGATTGAGGGGATTTCAAAACCATTAACATACATCTGTAACCTATCATTCCAAACCGGTACATTTCCAGACGAAATGAAAATAGCAAAGGTCATACCTCTGTACAAAACTGGGAACAAACACCAATTCACAAACTACAGACCGGTGTCATTACTATCTCAATTCTCTAAAATTCTAGAAAAGCTTTTCAATAACCGACTGGACAATTTCATAAATAAACACCAATTACTCACTGAAACTCAGCATGGATTTAGATCCAACAGAGCAACATCACTCGCATTAATCGATTCAGTTGAGGACATTACAAATTCAATAGATCAAAAAGAGTATACAGTTAGGATATTCATAGACCTAAAAAAAGCTTTTGACACAATAAACCATGATATATTATTCAAGAAACTAGACCGGTATGGCATCAGGGGAAAAGCTTTAGAGTGGATCAAGAGCTACTTGACAAAAAGGAAGCAGTTTGTGAAATTGGGTGATGCTTGTTCAAAGTGTTTGGACATTACCTGCGGCGTCCCTCAGGGGTCAGTGTTGGGCCCCAAACTCTTTATACTCTATATCAATGATATATGTAAGGTATCAAAAGTGTTGAAGTTGGTCTTGTTTGCAGATGACACAAATATTTTTTGTTCTGGTAGTGATCTACAAATTTTAACAGAAGTGATCAATACTGAATTGAATAAAATAAAAGAATGGCTGGACAGAAATAAATTATCACTGAACCTTAGTAAAACAAGACTAATACTTTTTGGAAATCACAGAACTAATGTACAACCAGAGATACAATTAGATGGGGTTAGTATTGAAAGAGTAAGTGAAATCAAATTTTTAGGGGTGATCATAGATGAGAAGATTAGTTGGAAATCACAAATTAAACATGTACAAACCAAAATGTCATGATGCATCGCAGTATTAAATAAAACAAAACATGCACTGGATCATAAATCACTACGCACTCTATATTGTACATTAGTTCTGCCATACCTTATTTACTGTGTAGAAGTTTGAGGCAACAACTATATGACTACAATCCACTTTTAATTTTACAAAAGAAAGCAATACGGATCATTCATGGGGCTGGATACAAGGATCACACAAACTCACTATTCTTACAGTCAAAACTAATAAAATTCAAAGACATGGTGGATTTTTATACAGCACAAATACTATTTAAAGCAAAAAATAATCTACTACCAGAAAACATTCAGACACTATTCACTGGAAGGGAAGGGGGTTATAATCTAAGGGGAAAATTTAAATTCGAAACACTGAAGGCACGCACAACAAGAAAAACTTTTTGTATTTCAATATGTGGGGTTAAATTATGGAACAGTCTGGAGGGGACGCTCAGGGAATGTCCAAACATAAACCAGTTTAAAAAAATATATAAGGAGATGATATTTACAAGGTACAGAAATGAGGAGGGTGTATGATTGTTACTGTGTGTATTGTTTATTTACTTTGTCATTTATGTATCTATGTGTTATCTTCAGTATGTGTGTGTGTATGTCATATGTATGTATGTATGTATGTATGTATGTATATGTGTATATATATATATGTGTGTGTACGTCCGTGTGTATGTATTACATATTATATAGGTAGCTATATTGTACTCTGTGTCATCTTCAGTATGTGTGTGTATGTTATATATTATAATGATATAAAGAATAATATAATATTTTATTAAGATAAATATCTTTGTAATAGAATTATGCTTTGTTAGATATAGAACAAGGATAATTGAAGAAAGAAAGAAAAAGGGGTGGAATAAAATAAGTTTATACTTCTTCCCACTCCTTTTCGGATATGTAAACAAATTTTTTATATTTTTTTCATTTTTTCTTTGTTATACTTTGTTATTGTACATTTTTTATTTTTTTATTTTTCTGTTTTTTTTTTCCTTATGACTGCACATTAATGTATGATAATTTTGTTTTTTTCACATATTCGAAATAAACTATCTAAACTAAACTAAACTTAATAAAGAGAAATTTCCCACAAAGCAATGTTACATGACCAAACAAAAGTAACGTTGTAACTGTCTTTGGCAACTTATATAAGGAAAAAAATACCTCAGTTACGTGGAGAAGCGTTCGTCCTCCTGTCTGCCCCGGCTTTCTGTGTGAATTCAGCGATTTGTTTTTAAGGCGGAGACGCTTCACTCTGTGTGAATCACCATCGGCGGAGAATTGGCGAACGGCCGCTGCAGAGATAATGTGGCATTGCTGTGTAAAAAGGGCTAGTGTCTTTAGCCCTTTTTTCTAAACCCGCGGACAGTTTATAATTCTATTGATGCTTTTATAATGTGTAGTGATCCTGACCCACCAAACATCCTGGAAAGTGTCAAAGTTACGATTTTGACTCTAAATTACATAATCTTCATCAGTGAACAAGACCTGTCTGACTCTGTCACTTGTGGGGACAGTGATTTATTTTCATCACAAACACTTGGTGAGTTAAAGTTTTTTGCCGGTGACAGACGCTGTCTTTCGGGCAGAAATGTGATGAAGAGTTGGTAGGACGGGCGGCAGGACAGACGCTTCTCCACGTACAGCTGTGGTATTTTTTTCCTCATATAAGTTGCCAAAGACAGTTACAGTTACTACATTACTTTTGTTTGGTCATGTAACGTTGCTTTGTGGGATATTTCTCTTTATTGAGTGAAGGATCTGTGCAGTTAACAGACTGTACGATCAACATGCCCTCGCTCCGCGCCGCCAGCTTATCCATTCACACTGGTTCGGTTCGCCAATAATACTGTCCTGATACTACCTCCAGAGGCGGATCAGCACCAGAGCGAAATTTCACCCCTCGCCGCATCTAAAAATTTCACACAGAGGAAGAGGTGGAGAATTGGCGCAGGATCCCTGCATGCAAACAGCAGTGTGAATGGGGCTTTTGTCTCCACCATCCTCTCAGGACAGTGAGGGAGGGCAGGTTGAAGACATGGGAAGGAGGGATGGAGAAAGTGGGGGCAGAACAGAGGGAGCAAGGTAGGTAGAGACAGAAAATGAGTGTGGAAAAATGAGTCCCCATCCCCCTGCTTTCCCACAGTGTACAGGCAGCAAGTATTTCCTGTTATAAATAAGAGTACAGTTGGCTCGGCAGCCGTGCGTGCCTCTGCATCAGATCCAGATGGCTTCTATTCGCTAACCTCTGTTATCAGACAGTAACAGAGGAGCGAGGCTGCAGTTTCGACGAAAAACCATGCGTGTGTTCGCCCTTACTGCCCGACTATGTCAGTCACTCTCTGTTAATACTCACACACCGTCTGTCACTTCCTTTCTGTTGGCTTTCCCTTTCTTTTTTATGCAGCACCACTGTTGTTGCTGCATTCTCAAGGACCTACTCAGCACTGCAGGCTTTGTTGGAAATGTCTAATTTTAAAAAAAATGTATTTTCTTTCCCTCTGTCTCAGCCTTTGCACTCTAAAAGTCTTTTATTCTTGGCTTACTGCAATAGGGTGTTGCAGGGGGTTTGAGCATTCACAGTTGCAGGACTTGCCCACCAGTGTTATGGGTTGTTTTTTTTTTTAAATCACTACTTCGTCATCGTACAACAAACACTCTAGGTTTAATCCGAAACTTTTAAACTAAAATATTGGGTTTTCAAAAAAAGCGGGTGGGAAAAAAGCTCCTATTTGGCAGTATTTCTGAGTTCAATCAAAGTCCTTCTAAGCAAGTCAGGCCACTCGACGGCCATCTTGGCGACGCCTCGAAAAGCCCAAAGAGACCAGACCCCTATCTAAATGAATGGAGGCATGGTCAAATCCACCCTTTAACGTGATAGCAGGACGGAAAAAACATACAGACATGCTCGCCAGTGAAATAAGATACAAATAAAAACCAAAAAATAACGACTTTACCGTAGAAATGATGTTTAAAACGCTCTTTTCCTACCGGGAGAACTCCACTGCGCATGCGCGCGGATTTACAACACAGACGTCCATCGTACGGCTGAATCTGTGCCGGCTGCTGTGCTCTGGCTCTACCCTGCCTGACCACTGATGTATGGACCAGATAATGTCTAATACATAATTTCTTATCATTCACTCTATAAATTAGATAAAGATCTGAACGCAGTAAATGTTTTACAATAGTCGAACGTCTCTGATGGTCTCTGTCGTAAAAACTACTTGTGCGCATGCGCTGGTGAAACAACATGATTGGGCTATAAGTTTCCCGGTTCAGCTGTGACAACGCAGGTGATTGGCTGTTGGTGAAAGGGGCGGGATATGTGCCATCTTTGGCGTTGCAGATTTCCCCATTCAAAATGATCAGAGTGGTCTGTCTCTACAATAATAGAACGTCTCTGGTTCAATCCAATGCTTATAGGGAACCTTAAGGTTAATGAGTTTTAATGAGAGATGTGGTGGTTACCTTACTCAGAAGTAGGAGGTGTGGTACTTGTCACCTGCAGCTCTTCATCTAACAGCCCCCAGAGGCTGCTGCTTGTTCCACTCGAAAGACTGCTTATATAAAATATTTATATAGTGACCAAAATTATTATCATTGTTTTGCTCTGTAGACCCATTTTTAATGATCAACAGCAGTAATTGCTTAGTCATTGCTAATGTAACACCAATCATTATCATCACTAACCAAAACAGCCAACATATATATTGTTGGTACTCAACGCTGTAAAACATGTTAGTAATGGGAAATTCGATCTGCACTTTCTCTGCCATTCTTGTGCAACTAGCTTGCTAATGGCTTTATCATATACACATGGCAGACTCCACTTGTGTATAGGCAGAGGGTACACATGCAGGCAGGTACATAGGTAGAAAAACAGGCAAACCGAGATGATTAGATGGGCCTATTAAAAGCCTGTGACAGCAATAGATGATGATTTTTTTTCTTTTATCTCTAAGAGCGTTGATTGCTGTTGGAGTGTTGAGAGATTTTCTATGACTGTAACAAATTGCTTCTAGAATGATTTACCAACCCTAGCTTTGATTAAAATGTTGCAAACAGTTAAATGAAAGTTTTACCACCCCACAATACAACAGTATACCTTCTATAGCGCCATGTTTCATTCAACTGAATGTTTCATTTGTAATTACAAATGAAACAGGACAGTTCACAGATTATCTTTGCTTTTTGTTTCATCTTGTTTCCATTTTTCCATCCATAACCACATTATTCAAACTCTCTCAGTAAAACAAAGTCAGTTAGGCAGCAAGGGGGGCATGGCTACATAGTGAAATGTGTTAGGCGCTGTAGTAACCTCCCAGCGCCTGCCAGGCTCCCTCCCTTGTTGCTTCTGAAGTCGTTAGCTAGCAGACTAATTAAGAGACAGCCAGACTGTGTCACGTGCAGTCATGCATGCTGACTTTCTCTGGAGGCCTTTCCTCACATGGCCCAGCAGAACAAAGTCTCTGAATGACAATGAGGCTGAAGTAAAATCCTCTTGCTGTCATGTCAGGCTGTGAGAGAGCACGACATGCCGCTGATCTATCTAAGTCCAAACACATTGATTTCATATATTGAGCAATGTTCTCATCATTCATCACCCCACTACCTAGTGGAATTTATCATTTAGAGCAAGACACATTCAGTCAACTCATCATTTAAAATAAAAGTGTCACCATGTGGCTGTGATGTCTCATTAAATGTAGTTTAGCATTTGTCCTGTCTGCTTTTGGTTTATCCTGTCCAGGCACTGTTCCTGAGTGGGCTGCCTCCACAGGAGTGTTTACTTTTGTTCCTCTGGGCTGCTGCTGAGCTCAGACATGGTGTTATGCAGCTTCATTTGTCTGTCTATACCATTATTTTTGTTGTTCTTACCTCTGAATTTTGAGGAAATGTCTCTTCAAAATTCCTATGCTTCGTCTCATAATGCCGTTTCATATTGGAAATCTTCATCACAGCTATAGTCTCCTGGCATATTAAGCACATGGGTCTTGTGCTGGTTGGAGGGAGAATGAATGAAAATGTTTCAGTCCATTCTTCTTGAATTACCAATTTTCTCTGTCCACTTTTGTGAACTTGGAACCCGCCATTTTCGTGCAATCTAGGCTCCTACAGCCGGCAAAATGTCAATATGCGAACTGCTCCAAAAACGAAAGTGAAACCTAAAAATTGCACTCACAGCAGTGAGTCTGTGTATGGTTGGCATGGAGACAAGTTCCGGTATACACGTGCTGACCCAACCAAAATACATAGAGAAGGAATAACAGTTCGGGGGCCGGGGGCCACCTATTGACGACCACTGGTCTACACAGACAACCCTACTGTCTGCAGCGTGTTTCATCAAACATGTTTTTAAGCTTGAAATGATCTGCTGAAAGTTTGCCATGCAGTCACTGGAGTAACAGGGTTTTGAATCAGTAGCTTGAGGGCATGTGAGAGCGTTTCATATTCAGCTTCTCCTGCTCATTGCAGGATTCACACCAGCAACCTCTCAATAATAAGGTTCTTCAAGTGTCTGCAGTTTAGTCAGATCTGTAAAAGGTTTGGAACAGTTTAGTAGTAGCACCTGTTATTCTTCTTTATCACTGTTCCTGTGAAATGTGTTCCATTTGCAAGCAGCGGCTGTCTGCGTGGTCTACATTTATATTATATTTCAGAGTCACTAAGTGGTGAGTTGCTAGGCGATGGAGTAGGCCAGCATGGATAAGGGAGCATGATGGGCAGCTTGTAGCTGAGAGCGATCTGGAGGGAGACAAAGCCCAACTTGGCTGCCTGCCCGTTTTCCATTCATATTCCCTCTCCAACACACAGACACACACCCTCTCATGCTCGCTCTCTCTCTCTCTGTCTCCCTCTCACTCACGCAAACGCAAACAAAGACACACACGCACACACCCATGCACACACACACCAGGCAGGATTGTGACACTCTCCACACATCCAGCCACCCACAGACTCACAGAGCCATAACACACCACCTCCACACATACAGAGTAAACAGAGCACTTCCCTGATTAGGACCCACTGCACAGAGATGCTAATAAAACATGACTGCATGAGGGCAGATAGCAGAAGGCCCTCTTCTCTGTGTATCAGGTAAGAGCCAAGCTGACAGCACTGCTCATGTTCACACACGTCTAAAATAGGAAAGTGACTCCATCGTTTATTTGCACATATAAGGAGCACGCAGGCATTAATGTGATGTGTCCATGTCTTTTATACTTTATGTTTTCTGTGTTGCATTTAATAGTAATGATTGAGCCTCCGGGAATCATCCAAAGACATATGAAGAAAGACCAAGTGACACTTCTTAATTGTCTCTCTCTGCCCAGGACCCAAAGTTTGTCTGCTTGTGACGGGGAGGACCAAGAAGATTTTCCCAGTGAACATACCCTCCATGCTGACCCCCTGACCCCTGAGGAACTGCAATGTACCCCCTCTAATGCTGTAGAGGTGCACAGGGACTCGTGGCCAGGTGAGGAAACCCTATGACTGGGGGATGCACAGTCCTAAAGTCATGTCTGTTTTAGCCCAAAATATGAACCGGCTATAAAATGTGTAGAAGCATAACTCCTTCTATCATCAGAACGTGACTTGGATAACAATAACAGTCTTGAAAAGACACTTGGAATAAAGGCTGAGTAATGGGAAGAGCAAATCATCATCAGCACATTAAACGTACTGTAGATGTTCACACTCCATTCATGGTGATGGAAGTTGAAAAAGGCAGACATCACAGTCTCACCTCGGGGTCCATATGCAGCTTTTCCAAACACGTGCTTGCTCTGCTTGACTCGGTTTGGCTCGGCCTGTCAGTCCAGCGTGGCAGAGATTTGCGATTCCATGACAACAGGGCTACTTGCTTAAACTTGTGTCTGTTACTGATGACGTGCTGAGTGGTGGTCAACAGAGCGGCTGTTAATCATGCAGAGCAGTGCAGTAAATGCAGTGTTAACGAAGAATGGCCGCTAAAAAAGCTCCACTTATTTGATGATTAACATTTCATTTCATGTATAAATTCTTCACAATAAGTTCCCTGTTATTTAGTTATTTAAAAGCCTTTATTATGTAGCAGCTACACCAGAAAATGTTGGGTTTTCCCCAGCAGTAACTTAACATGACTCCTGGAACAGCTGAAAGTGAACATGATGTAACAGTAAAACACAGCTCTGTCCTGCACAGACATGAATCTGGCAATTGCAACACATGCTTGTGCTTGGGAGAACAGGGGGGTCTTTGAGGGTGGGGATAGGGTTAAAGAAAGTTTATACTGGGTGCAGCTCGCCACAACCATACATGGTGTGGTTTCTGGGCTCTCTTCCTCAAAGGTGTCGGCTTGTAGTATGTTGATAAAAGAATTCTGCGGAGGCAAGGCTGGTGGAATAGTAGAGCAATCTTTATTGAAACAGACCCTGAGCCCTGCGTCCAGATCGGAAGCGGCCGCATTCTGATTTTCTCAAATCTATGGCAAAAGCAATGCCAAAATGCTTTGCCCTCTGCTCTCTCGGAAATCCAAGTCTTTGGAGATCCACCAAATGCCACCCCTGCGTCTTCCTGTGCAAGGGTTTTTAGAGACCTTTCTCCAGTACCGGCCCACTTCTTCTAATTGGTCATTTTTGGGAAATTAGCCAATAAACAAAAAGAGAAGTTGACCTGTCTCCCTGCTCCTCTCCATAACTCATCTAGCTTAGCTGTGGTCAACCTAAGGTCTTCTCCCCAAATTGACTCCTCTATCCTTCTACAGTAACATAAACGTTTGGGCATCTCCCACCATTTGGCGTACGGGCCAACCTCAAGTTTTAGTACTTTATGATGGCTAACCTTTCACACTGACACAGTTGGAAAACCACTCTAGACCCCTTGGGGCTGTGAGTCTCACTCTGTCTGCATTCCTTAACTTACATAAGGAGAAACAATTAATCATGGTTCAGTCTAAGCTAAGTAAACTCAAAAATCAGAATGTGTTGTCATCCAGATACCTCAATGGTAAAACGGTTAATGGAAGAGTAAATCAGTGCAACAATGTGACAATGGAATGCTCTATTGTGACAATGAAAAAGCTCTATTAGCAGCTGTTCTGGAGCCTTTTGACTGTCAGTCAGTACTAAATGGATGTTGAAAGGGCTTCATTTTGTCGGATTAATTCTATAATATTGCGTCAGATTTGACCCTCTGATAACATCTGTGGTGGTGTCGTACACTGTCTGGCCATTACTTACGTTATATTAGTCATAATCTATATATGCAATTGACTTTGTTTACTATCTGTCTGAAGGTTTGCCTTTACTCTTTACTGAATAAGACATGTTTGCCTTAATAGCAAAGTAATCATTACATTTCTTATCATCAGGGAATAATGCATTGATCTGTTTTAAAAACATCAGACATATTTTGGTGGCTGGTATCTATGAGTTAGTGGAATTTGAAGTGGATCCAAATGAAAATCCGAATTTGGACAAAAGCGAATAGATGATTTATAATAATTAATGTTATTAATTGTTGACCTCGTCATCGAAGTGCATTTGTTTCCTATGTCTTCATGTGGCCCTGCCTCTCTGACTGTGTGTTGGACAGTAAAGGCAGCTGTTTATCGTGATGTTTGCTTTCTCTCTCGCTCCTACTGTGTCTGGGTTCAAAGTGGGACAGAAGTGTATCGTTCTGGTGGTGTTCACTCTCTGACAGCTAAATAGATCCTTCACTCATCAAATGAAGGATGAATTTCCCACACTCCAACCCACAAAGCAAAGTTACAGGACCAGTAATATGGTAAAAAGAAATGCAGAATTTATATATGGCAAAGTGTCTGTAATCCTGTATGTGTCTATAAGCCCTCCCTCCGGGAAAGAAGCATTCCTCTTCGCAACCCGCTATTTAATGATGGTGATTATGTCATTATGTCATTTAGAGAAAAAAAACATAACTCTGTCACTTTCCAGGATGCGTGGTGGGTCAGAATCTCAGTCATAACAACATCCATATGATTATAAACAGTCGGCGGATACACGTTTAGATTTATAGGTGGAATCGTGTATAAACACAGATCTTAACGTTATGATGTGCACCATCATGCCTCTTTTGGTTCCACAATGCCAGCATGCTGTATGAAATTACATATCGGAACGGCTTCATGCCAACGCTGCTTTGTTCAGTGTGAACAAACAAAGGCAGAGTAAAGATGAGCCTTCATTGCAGCGATAATACAGAATCTGTATTCTAGGGCTAATCTCTCTACTGAGGCTCCCACAGGAGCACAGAGGCTTGATTGGTGTTTGTGTATTGATGGACCTCCTTTTTCAGATTATGCAAATGTGTGATGTCTCAGTGCTGCTAACAGTGCTATTCTCTGCAGACACTGTAAGGAACAGTGGTAAAATCCCAGAGGAGGCTGTTGTTCATGAGGAAGCTATCTTGAGTCTCCTGGAGAACAGTCAGACCTTCCTCCCGCTCTCCCAGACATCCAGACACTCACCCCTGTTAGGTATGGTCTCCACATTGATACGCACACAGCTGCACTCTGCTCACTTTCTTCACCTTTCAGTGTCTAAAATATACATTTATTTGAAATAAATTCCTGGTTAGGATGTGGAGACAGTGGTGACTGTGCCAAAAGCCTGTAAATAAGCGGGGAGGGATACCAAGCAAATAGCCTGGTAGTAGCTAGTTTTGGGGAAGACATTTTATAATCAGAGACAGATCTTCATTTTGCTTTTTTTCTGCCTAAACAAACTAAATAAACAAACTCTCTCTGTTTTCATGACTGAATAAACAAACTGACCTTAAAGGACAACACTATTTATTCTGTTTTAATATGTTTATATGTGGCAGACCCTGCCACCTTTCTAGCTTCAAACAGTGTTCTGGGACCTTAATTTCCTCTGACAAAAGCTTGTTTATTCACTGATGGAAAAAAATAATGTTTCTGTATACATGTATTATTATCTTATTATTATTGTTGATTTGTAAATTCTGAGTTTGAATTTCGTAAAACTGCCCAGTGCCCCTTTAAGCCATCTTTGACTAAATCAGTTAATTTTGGACCACTCTTGAAGTTTTTGCTTGTGGCTAACTGGTGTAATGTCTTTTAAAATGTTGCAGAGAGCAGCCAAGACCATGCCATCATTGAATTACTGGCAGGCCTGGAGGACGATGGTTTCTGCAGAACTCCAGTTAGGCAGACTTCCCAGTCCCAGTCATTTCCTGGAGCCAGGAGAGACCACTGTAACAGCGATGAGGAGGAGGCGGGGCCAGAGTTGGACAAGGAAGAGGCTGAGCTCAGCGTGATCATGTCACAGCGATGGGACGACGAGCCTGCTGAAAACTCCTCCTTAACAAGGCAAGTTTGTCTCTGTCATGTGTGAGTGAAAAATCCTTTTGTTCTGTACCCGTGCAGAGGTATCTGCATCAGAAACTCTTCACTTTAAAAGTTAATTAGATATGCAACCTATGCAGACCAGGGCTGGGTAACAAACCTCAGTCCATTCTTTGGACCAACAGAAATATATTTAAAGGCACCATATGTAAGAATGTGGCCAAAAACGGTTACTACACTCAAATTCAAAATACTGCGGCGAGTCGTATCTGCCTCCCCCTCCACCCCCTCCCCTCCAGACTCGAGGTTGCCAGAGTTATTGGTGTATATACGTGTATTATTATTTATGGTAATGTTAGCTGTTCACTAGGGATGGACATATCAGATGGAATAATGTTATGCATGATATTTGACAGAACTGTCCTTCATTTTTGCCTCCCCTTTTATAACGTTATATAGTTTATGGCGATATACATGCAAAGACCTAAAGAGGACTCGAATTTGGCTAAGTATCAAATGTAAGATTTTGTATTGTCCAGCCGCTGCTGGCAAACGCGACGACAGTGGCTGGACATCGAGTGGACAGCGGCTGGACATCGACTGGACAGCAGCACGCTGGAGACCGGATGCCCGTACCAGGACAGTGCTAATGCTGCTAGCGTTAGCTGTGCTGCTAACGTTTGTTTCTATGATCGAAATGAATAACGTTATTACTCGACAGTTCAAAGTATTCGAAATGTCCATCCCCGTCAAGCTATGATGCTAACTTAGTTAGCAAAGCTTAACTTACCTGTCTAGGAGAAGAGTAGCCAATTCTGCATCCGTTTTCAAATTCCTCTCAGCTTTCAACTGTCTCCACCGTTCAACTGCACCTCCTATATAGACCCTCGCTTTGCCCCGATGGTGGGTGGCGCCACATGCCAAAACATGATCCAAATATCAACATGATCTGCAAAAGATTTTTTTAATGCAAATTTTTTGGCTTTACTATTGTTGTTGGTGAGTTCAGTATGTTATATGAACATTATTCCTGAGTCTCTGTGACGTATTAGGATGATTTTACGGCAGTTGCTTTAGATTTCTTACATATTGTACCTTTAACGCACTAACGCAAGTATTTATAGCCAGCCAGTGTCTGGTCAGGTAACCCTAACCCTAACCCTAACCACAATTGAAAGAAGTTAACAAAAAGATCATTTGTTTCTTTCTGCATATAGTTTTGTCACTAAGATCAAAAATATTTTGAACGTACCCAGCGTTATCCTGGGTTTTACATTACAACTTACAAAAACATCTTTGTACAGAACAATGTCAGACCAGGCAGACACGGGGTGAGTTTGTTATTCTTGTTTGATGCTTTACCTCATACTTGATGCTTGAATTATCATTTCTGTGTGACTAAAAGCTATGACTTGCAACCCCACATTATATCACAAACAAGGAACCTTAAAGTGGTTTTGTCTATTGACAATTCCAAAAAAGACCTGCAGTCTTCTGAATGTTTTCTCTTTAAAATTGAGAAGACCTGCAGTCTTCTGGGAAGATGCAAATAATGAGGTCTGTTTTGCAGTCAAGATCGAAATTATTCCTATTACAGTACGATCTCAGTCAAGACTACTAGCCCCAACATGTTGAAAACTCCTCCACTACTTGAGATATTAAAGCTTTTAAAACTCACTGTTTATAACAGATCTTTTGACAGAAGCCAAATGGGAGATCTGATGATGGGACCGCTTATACTTAAAGACAACAGACCAGATTTTCTGACATGAGTTTTATTCCACACATCAAAAATATAACAAAGATAGGTTTTTACCATCTTAAGAACATAGCCAGAGTCCGCCCGTTTCTCTCTCAGGCCAGCACGGAGGTGCTGATGCATGCTTTTATCTCTTGTCGCTTAGACTACTGTAATGCTCTGCTCTCTGGCCTTCCCAAAAAGAGCATCTCGATTTTACAATTATTACAAAACTCAGCCGCACGAGTGCTGACAAGGACCAGAGGGTGGGAGCACATTACACCGGTTTTAAAGTCACTGCATCGGCTCCCCGTGCGTTTCAGGATTGATTTTAAGGTTCTTTTACGAGTTTTTAAGTGTCTTAACGGTCTTGGGCCTTCTTACCTATCTGACCTGCTTTTACTCTATCAGCCCCCGCGGACCCTGAGGTCCTCCTGCACCGGCCTTTTGACCATACCACAGGTTAGTTCAAAAAAGCACGGGGAGGCGGCTTTCAGTTTTTATGTGCCCCGACTGTGGAACAGCCTGCCGGAGAACCTCAGGGTCGTGGAGACTGTTGAGGTTTTTAAAAAGAGGCTCAAGACCCACCTTTTTGCTTTATTTTACTGTTTTAGACTGTCAGGTTTTAATCTCCAGTGTTTCCTCATGGGGGCCTGCCAGACTGGGAGTTATCTCTGGTCTGGCCGTTGGGGGTGCTGTCTCATGGGCCGTTTCGGCCCGGGAAGCTAGAGAGCTCCACACCGTGGTGTGGAGCCTCCTGTCTGCCCGGGTTGGGGTGATCCCTGTGGCGGCGCTCCCTGCGGCCTTGGACCGGGATCGCTCTCAGTGTGGTTGGCCCCCCCAAAGGTAGCTTCCTCCACGCCTCAGGTCTCGCTGCCCAGCCATGTCTCTCTAGTGACAGCTAGAGTATGTGTGGGTGTGAGTGTGTGAGTCTTTGTGTCTGCGTGCGTATGTGTGAGGGTGTGTTTGAGTGTGTATGTCTCTGTGCATGTCTGTGGGGGTGGGAGGGTTGGGTTCTTTTAATTTTCTTCTCTTGATTTTATTTGCTGTTTCTCTTTTTTGTTGTTGTTTTTAATCTCTGTAAGACACTTTGAGCTACTCCTCTGTATGAAAAGCGCTATACAAATAAAGATTGATTTGATTTGATGACATAGATATATCCAATTGCCCAACTGCCAGCTTGTTGCAGAACAAAGCTCTTTTTTTAAGTACAAGCACGATCCAATAGACTCTAAGCAGACAGATGAAGGTCATCCACAGTGAACTGTGCAAGTGCTATGTTCAATCAGTGTCATCCCCATGTGTACAGGCCTGGTGTAAAGGAGCCAGAGGACGGCCTCAGTGACGAGCAGCAGGAGTCCTCTGATGAAGATATGGAGTGGAGTGGGAACAACTCTCTGTTCGCCAACCTGTCAATCCCCCAACTTGACGGGGCCGCAGATGAGAGCAGTGGTGAGTCGTCTTTGTGCTGAGACATCCTGAGACAGCACTTACATTTCCCTGATGCTTGTTTTACTTCTTCTTCTTCTATCATGAGTGTATGTAGGTATTCTCACTGAGCCTTAAGATAATGTGTGAATATAGACCCAGGTCTTTTCTATTAATTACTAATAAACTGAAGTTTTTTAAAAAGATCATGTTTAATCTTGATTTGGAGAGAAACTAATATGAAATGTAAAAAGTATTGTACACATTGGAATTCATACTGTGCTGCTGTAGCTCTTATTAAGGTGCCTTCTCTTCTTTTGTTTATCTAGATTCGTCCTTAACGGACAGTGGCTCCAGATCTAAGTCTTCTGTCATCATTACGGAACAGATGTTGGCGAAAAGGAATCCCTTCTCCAGGGAGCCACCTTCTTCAGCTAAAACCCTTTTGGAGTGCAAGCACTCTGAGCACAGACCACTTAATGTGCTGGATACAGAGCAACCTGTTGACAAGCACTTTCAATCAAAAGGCAGCCAGGACAGCAGTAGTGAATGTTCAACAGGGTTCAAGGTTAATAAAGAAATCCCCTACATCCCACCAGTCAAACACCCCATTCCCTGTAAGATAGCCAATCACCCTGAGGTGTCGCCCATCTGTGTTGACAAAGAGGACATACGACCCCTGTACACCTATGAAAAGAAAACCTCCATAGCTTTGGATAAGACAGATTTAGAAAGTTTCCGATTTGGAAACAGAAAGGTCACCAAAAACAGAAAGAAGTATGGCAGCATAAAGAATGTAGAAACAAACTGTCTGTCCATTCTTCAGAACCACAGGACCTTCTCTCTCTGCTACTCAGAGCTGAGAAACTGCTCAGCCAAGGCAGAGCTGGAACTGAGTCAGAAGGACAGTAAAAGCCCCATCCTGAGGAACATGTCCTCATCCCCATCCCCCTTGGAGGAGGATGAGTTTCTTGATCCTCAGGAGGAAGAAATGGGCCAGGACAGTGAGGAGGGCGATGTTGGTGAACTCAAAATCAGGTATGAGGACTATCAGGAAAATAAAACAGAGAGGACCATAGTGGCCCAGCAGGAAGCACACTACAAGTTCTTCCCTAGCGTCATCCTCTCCAACTGCCTCAGTAGGAAGAAAACTGGGAGCAAAAAAATGGCTGATGCCTGCAGTGAGCTAGAACAGACACAGCCACACAGATCAAGGCTAAAGGTGAATAAAAAAAGGCTGGGGATGGTGGGACATAGGAACAAATTAAACATAGTTGAAAGCTGTACCTCTGACAGCCAAGTTAGTATTGGCCTCCACTCAATAACACTTCCATTGCGTCCAGTGACTGCAGACCCAGAGAGGCCAGTTTTGGAGGATAAACTGGTTAAATGGGCTGAGCCAATTAAAAATGGGCCACTCACAGAGGTAGAGCCAAAGGACACAAAAAAGGAGGAGACTGAAAGGGAGGAGATGTCTGTAAATGAACAAACAAAACCACCTTCAGAGCCCCCTACCACCACTGTTTATGTTTTTTCTGAAGAAGCTAAAGAAGAAGAAGCAGAGAATAGGTTAAGCCCATTGCAGGATTTGCCAGCAAAAGCCACCTGTACTAAACCTTCAGCACTGCCTGGTAGTAAATACACCCTGAGGGCTAAACGCAAGATGATCTACGGCAGCGAGGATGGAGAACACTCGGGTGCTACTCGTTATAAAAACCCAGCCTCATTCAGAGACCGACTCAAGGACACAAATGTCTCCAGTGGACAGGAAGTAAAATACCAGAAACGGCGCAAGAAGGAACCCCCTATCATCATCAAATATATTATTATCAACAGGTTCAAAGGACAGAAAAACATGATGGTGAAGATGTCCAAAGTGAATGCAGAGGAGCAGTTGGTGATGCTAACGCCAGACAAGCTAGAGCAATATAATAAACTGGCCCCTCTTAAGGATTTTTGGCCCAAAGTACCAGAATCCACTGCTGTTAAGTTACCCATCACTGAGCCAAAGGCCAAAAAACAGCCCAAAAGAAAGGCAAAGGTCAACTCCACAAATAAGAAAACAGTCTGCAATTCCTCCAAACCTAGGGTCAGACAGTATGAAAAGGTCAAAAGGATAAAAGGCAGCCAGAGGTCCCCAGTTGTACCATCTCTATTGCCCCCTCGGTCATGTTACTGTGAGCTAGGAGATGACCATGATATTGAGTATACTGATGTCATGGTAGAGTTGGGCTACATGTCTGATAGATCCCCAAGCCCTACAGACTTAACCCCCCCACGCTGTTGGTCCCCAAGTGACCCTCTAATGGAAAGCAGGAGTTCAGAACAGCTGATAAATCCACTCAGTGATCCATGCCTTAGTTCTGCTTTTGACAAGCCACACACAGTGTCTTCAACCACAGGAGCTCAGAATAAGTGTCAATCTGCCAAATCTATGAAATGTTATGACATTAATAGAAAAGTAAATAAGTCTGCTACCAAGCCCCTGGAGGAAGAGGAACCCAAAAAAGCAAAATCAAAACAAAGTTTTGGTGCTCGTCCAAGGCAGAGGAAGAAGGCTAAAGCTACAAATAAAGGTAAACCCAACAATTCCACCACCACTACAAGACCAAGAAAGTCTTGTAAAAAGCAGACAGAGGAACCTAAAGGCCATGACTCATGTAAAGACTGCTCCCAACTCCTTTTCACAGAGGATGCACTGCCTCCTTCTGAGATTTCCTCTCAGGAGGTCCCTCCATTTCAGCAGCCAGTGTGCACAATTAGCTGTGGCCAGGGCAGTTCCCAGTCTCGGTTTATAGAACCAAAGGTTGAGGACTGTGAGACTTCCATCATGGAGGTCAACCAAAGCTTTACAGCAGTGGCTCTGCCGAAGCACCAAGGCTGCCAGACCACTGTGGTAAAGGCAGAGGCTTCACAGGAGTGCACCGCACCTCCACCTCCTCTGGCTGTAAAACTCTTTATGGAAAACAATAAAGAGGCCCAACTAGCAGCAGCCTCCCAACATATAGGCCCTAAGAATGGGGATATACCCACTCTCTCTGAGACCCCCTCTGGATTGGCTGTCCTCAAGCAGCTTCTCCAGAAGAAGCAGCAAGGACAAGCCCTTCCTTTACAAGTGGTTGGTACGAACAGCCACTCCACAGCCATAACTCGGGTTACAGCATTACTAGATCCCAGAGCTAAATCAGCTAAATCTAGAAGGGCTCCCTCCACCACTCCTCGGAAACCCAGGGCCCCAAAGTCTACGACTCCCAAGGATAAGAAGCCCAGGGTCAGGAAAGGCAAGGCAAGCAACACTCAGCCAAATGTATCAGTGAAGCAAGAGGGCAACATGTCAGATGACTGTCCCATCTTTCTTTCAGACCCAGGCATGGACAGCTGCAACTTCATAGAGGACAGCTTGTCACCAGAGCTCCCACACAACTATAACTTTGACATAAATGCCATTGACCAGACAGAATTCTCCAGCCCATACAGCAGCAGTCAGTTTGTCCTTACTGATAAACATTTACCAGTTAAATTCCTGAGTGATGTCAACCAGGAAGCTGTATCTGCTCAGGCACTAGGCTTTGAGAAGAAACTTGATAGGTTATTTGCTTCCGGGGAGGAGCTACAAAGAGGCTCTGACTGGCACAAAGCAAGGCCGGCTAGCCCTGACCTCTTTGACAGGCCTGAGAACGGGGAGTCTATATTTCTCGACTCTGAGAAACTCAAGAGCAGAGAATGGGACTTCTCTTTAGGTAAAGCCCATACACTTAGCCCCTTTCAAGACTTTCACTGTGAGAGAAAAGAGCTGCTCTTTTCCATCTTCGAACCTGTCCTACCTTTGCCTTTAAGTTCTGCGTCATTTGTTGACCATGATGGCTCACCAACAGGAGAGATTTTGGAGGGTATTGATGTAATATCATCCACCACACCCAGTAGCTCCCCACGCTCCATCAGCTCACTGTCACAGGTGAGAGCAAGCCAGCTGCTTCGGGGGGCAGGAGGTGGAGCCCACATTCTCAAACCCCTCATGTCCCCTCCAAGCCGGGAGGAGATCCTCAGTACTCTTCTTGACCTGGAGATGTCAGAGGCCACCTTCCAGGAGCCCTTCTGCAGCAACCCCTCTGATGCACCAGGAAAACCAATGTAAGACTTCATGTACTAGCAGCACAAGTATAAGTAATAATTACTTTTAAACTGTGTGTACATGTTATCCACAAGACATGGAGGCTAACTAATTCATCAGCATGGCTGATTATTGCTCAGTTTATATTGAACACCAATATATTATCACATATATTTGCATAAATAGTTGTTACTTACAGATACTCTGTGGAGTTTATGACCAATAGCGTGTGCGTGTGCTGCATTAAAATTAAGCAGTGTGCAAACAAAAGCAGTGTTTATGAGCAAGGAAATGCATTAAACATCTTTGTTAGCTTAAGTGAGAAACAATGAATGTCTGCTTGAGATTGTGATACATTTATATTTTAACTGTAAAATGTCACACACAGTAGATATTTGGTCACAATTCTTAACTAACTGAATTTATGGGATTTGTGGGAAGTCGATTAATCACACACATCTGTCTCTTGTGTAGGGAGGTCGGTGGCCGTAAGATTATGGTGGGCACCAGAATGGCAAAGGATCTTGCAGAGTTCAGTGGGGAACTGTCTTTGGAAGGCCTTCATTTCTGGAAGACAGCCTTCTCAGCCATGACACATCCTGCCACCACTATTAACTCAGCTTCCCAAGCCCAGGAAGCTGAGGTCTCAGAGGGAAGTAAAGAGCAGGTTGAGCTTGACCCATCCTCAGCCAGTGACAAGCAGGTCGTCCTTCTGCCCTGCAAAAACCCACCAAGCCGTGAGCGTGTGCAGCTGTGGCTGGAAGCCAGAAAACAGTATGAAAGTTTACAAAAAGGGAGAAAGGACACAGGATTGCTGAAAAAAGGGTTTGGGCAGGGGAACCCAGAGACAACTGAGCAGCCCGCTGCTTCCCATTGTCAAGCTGTGAAGGTTGAGCTGTACGAGAGACTCGGCAGTATCAGGACCCAAAGGAAAAAGAAACACTACCTGTCCCTAATCATATCTCCCATGAAGAGTACAGGCTCTCAATGCAAATCTACCGAGGCGAGTCCAGTTTCACATGAAGGTAGTGGGGATTTTGAGCAGGAGGGCGAAGAAAAGGATGATGATGATGATGATGATGATGACGATAAAGCCACCTCTCCAGAGTCCCCAGAGCTGCCTCCCTGGCAGCAGTCCTGTCAGGCCAGCTCCTCGAAGCCGGGCCAGCTCAGTGAAAACAGGCAGAGTGAAAACTATCCAGAACCACTATCATCGCGGCTCTTTAACTCTCTGGAGAGACTAGAGGAGAGTCTTAGTTCCTCACTTCTCCATGTTAGTAACAAGGAAGAGGGGAGGACTAGTCCCATCCTCCTTCACAGCACCCCCTACTTAAGGAGGTGGCAGAGAAGCAAGGAAGATCTGGAGCCAGTATGCAGCACTCCTATAACTGAGGGTACAACACCAGTAGTTTCATTCTGCCTGTAATCTGTAATGTGTATTATCAGCTACTAACAGCTATACAGTTGAGGAGTTTGAGGATTAACCCTAATTTATCATAGCTGACCAATTCTTTGAAATAATTCTAACTTGTGTACAGTAAATCATCTGCATGCAGTCCTACTATTAATATAAATGTTTACTGTTTCTCTCTGCTCCTACTGTTCTTGTTTCTCCTGCAGAGGACCCTGTTTCTCACAGAATCCAGCAGAGAAGAAGAAGCCAAGCAGACCCTCTGAGAAAAGTGTTACTGACCACACAGATCAAGGTCAGTCCACAAGGGTTTCTTTGTTTAACTGCTCTCCACATCAAAGACCACAGTCCTTCCCTTGTTAGGAAAACAGCTTAAGAATAGCAGTGCAGAGCTTTGCATGGATACTGTTGTATGTACTTATTCCCCCAGCTTGTTGGTCAGATTAGCCAGCCTCTCTTCCACTTCATTGATTAGAATTGAGCTTTGAATGTTTTTGCTGTTCATTCATTGTGCCTGTGTACTCTGCCTTTTGATGTTTCTCATGTTCTCTTTCTTCCACAGAACCAGTTTGCTGCCTTGAATGTGCCAAAGAAAGATAACTCTCAGATTGAAGGGCCCAGTATAGCCAACTCTTACGGCTTCAAAATCAGCATGCAGAACCTGCAGGATGCCAAAGCTCTGCATGAGGTGAGTTGCAGCCATTCTCCAGACTATGTCTTTTGTTGCACTTAGGAAGAAAGACAGCTTATTTCAGTCCAATATTTAATATTGGAGTTGCATAGCATTTTATTAGGTATGGTGGGCTCACGCTAAATGCAAACACCTAGCAAGGAAGTATGTATGTCAATTAACCCAGCACTCAGCAGAAGCCATTTTATACTGGGCAGCAAGCTGCCAATTTGGCTGTCCTTCTTGCGACTTGGTCCGTGGATTTAGACAGAAGCCGGTAAATTGGGGGTCTGTTTTGGTCCGCCAATTTGACGCTTTAGAGGGTACACTTTTTTCCACCTCCATTGCCATGTAAATTAGAGATGCACCGATCAGGATTTTTGGGGCCGATCACCGATCTGCCGATCCCGATATTGCCGATCACCGATCACAGCGTCAAATCCATAAATTCTTCTATTATGTTGTCTTGTGTAACTTTCATTTATTTAATTAATGATTCTTCTTCCACAACATTGACATTGTATTATTAAGTATAAAAATTAGGAGATGAGAAAGTATCATGAATTGACCACCGTTTTATTGCAGGCTGAGGCAATGTGCAATATTTCACACTCTAGAGACTCTCTTAAAGACAACTTGGACTCAGCTTACATAGAGTAACTGTGGCTTACTAGTGGGAATGCATGCAGTCAGGGTGGGAATTTCGTCATTTTAGGGTCAAGTCCATTTGGCCTTCACTTTTTTTTCAGGGGCCACATGACAGGGCACAAAGGCCACTGAGTAAAATGTGTTGATTTACCTTTCAGACTGATACCATAACATCCTAATTTATAATAAGACATGGATTATGTATTAAAACGTGTTTTATTACGTGTTTTAATACAAATCAAGTTAAAGTTGCATTAAAAAGTCGTTTTTGTTAAGTAGGGTTAGGATTAGGTGATTTTTGTGACACTAGACTGAATATTAGTGTTACTGAATATTTCTCCCAAGAGAAATTCCCCAAAATTATGGCAAAGCACATTTT